>JADMNL010000030.1:94010000-94405000 GCA_016271365.2 Neoceratodus forsteri
CTGTGCATACGGGGGCTGATGTGCACTGTGGTTGTCAACCCCTGTGTGTGCACTCTCTGCCTGCCAGTGGTTGTGCTGGGTGTCATGGCTCTGCTATGCTTTGTTGGCTTGTCCCATGGGCACGTGGATCATCCGTCCCACCCCCAGTGATGCTGTGCTTGGGGTGTGCAGGTGTGGTGTGGGTTCTGCAGTGTGTTCCTGTGCCCATGTGTGGCATGGCTGGCGGTGGGCCCCAGCCTGCCTCCCTGGATGTGCAGTTCCATTGCTCTGGGGGCTGTGCTTGCACTATGGCAGCTCTGGAATGCTCAGCTGAGCTTCCCTGCTTGCTCCATAGCGCAACATTTTGGCTCAGCTTCTCCTTCCTGGTTGCGCGATGGCGCAGTATGTGCGATATTCAGACGTTGGTTGCTTGCGCAATTTGCTCTGCTCCATGTTTGAATATCGCACCTGTTGCGCATTTGCGCAACTGGTTTGTGCTTGCTCCTGCTGTTGCGCTAGTTTTGAGCGCAGTTTGAATATCTGGGCCTTGGTATATAATAATACATAATAAAGATTTAGTTTCCTATAATGTGCACTTTCTTTTTCTGGCTCCATTTCTTTTTCATATCCACAGTACTATTTCAAAGTCAGAGAAGTGACCATACTTTTTTGTTGAGGAAAAAAAATAATTTAAAACATTTAAAAATGCTTACATTCTGATAGAGATGAAAATGTTTACCAGCAAATGAAAGTGGAGGACAACTGGTTCAGTTACTGTTACAAAAGGTGGGGGAAGCTCTGCTGCAGTGGAAAAGATTAGGTTAAGTAAGTGCTAATGGTGTCCATGATCATACTTTACACCTCCCAGGTTGACTGCTTTCACAAACAAAGGGCTATAATGGCAACAGAACCTGTTTGTAACCTGGACATGTAGCTGAAACAATGAATATGACAAAATATGTTTGAAAAGTATGTGAGCACTTAAAATGACTCAAAAACCTGACTAGCACTGAACAAAACCGGATTACCTGATAGGGACCCTGAAAACCTGATCACCAGGTAAAAAACCTGACAGGTGGCAACTCCCCCCCCCCCGAGAGGTGATCCTTCCTCTGTACAGATCCATGGTATGCCCTGATCTGAAGCACTGTGCAAAGTTCTGGAGCCCACCCCTAAGGCAGGACTGCAGAAAGTTAGAGGCTGTACAGAGAAGGGTGACCAAAATGACCCAGGGGATGGGGAAAAAGACATATGAGGAGAGGTTAGGGAACTTAATATGTATACCCCGGAGATTGGAAAGGTGAGAGGGGCATGATCATGATGTGCGAATAATTCCATTGGACAAATAGGGCTATACCCAAAGATCTATTCAATCTACACACAAGCACACGAGCAAATTCACTACAGCTGGTTGAAAGAAGATTCAGGGAGTATGTGCACAATCACTTTTTCACAGAAAGAGTGGTGGACAAATGGAACAGGCAGCATGAGGAAGTGGTATGTTTCAAAACAGTGGGAGGATTGAAACAAGGGTGGAATAGGCACAAGTCCATAACAAGGGCAGGAGGGGTAACAATGGGGAAGGGCTGAGGGTGAAGGATGGGGTAGCACTTTATTTTAAGTTTCCTTAACTACACAGTAGTTACAGTGTAACTACACTGTAGCTGCATTGCAACTGCAATGTAAGTTACATGAAACAAGCATGAAATTACAATGTAATTACTCCTATTGCATGTAACTAATGATTAACTATCCTGCAGTTACATTGAAACTGACACTTAAAATAAAGTGTGAGTAAGGATGGGTAACACTAAGTCTAAGGATGATTATTAGGACCAGCACAAGTGAAGCAGGTGGTGAGGGCAGAGTTAATGAGCCGCTGGGCCCTTTTCTACTGTCAAATTCAGTGTTTCTATGTTTCTAAAGCAGTTAGGCACAAAAAGAGGAAAAAAGGAAAATCTACATTAAAAAAAAGCACAAAACAATGGCCTGATGGTGCTGAGGGCTGAGGCACTAGGCATCTTACTTCACGCCACACCAGTGACCCATGTTTGGGAATGAGCACGGGTCACCAGGGGTGTGACCTGTGCACATCAACGAACTTGTGCGATGAGCACAGGTCAGCCGGGGGGGGAAGGCTGGGAGTGGATAGAGTGGCCAACAGGCAGCTCTCCATTCCTGGATCAGGGAGGTCAACTCTCTCAACCTAAGACCATCACCACATGGAGGTGTGATAGTGGTGCAGGCAGTGAGGGAGTCAGGCGCTAGGCCAGGCATGGGCAGAGTGGAGTCGGCTGAGCCAAGGCATGCACCTGTGCCTCCACACGTGTGTCTGACCTTGTCTGGGGCTCTGGGGAGTAAGGGGAAGAAAAAAATGTAGAAAAAGCAGAGATGGTGGCTGGATGATGCCCCCATGCCAGCTCCAGTGGTCCTGCTGGGGAAGTGAGGGTGGCCCGAAGGGACCAGAGATGCCCAGGACGGAATAGATGGCCAACACAAGCCGCCAGCCTGCCGAGTGGATAAAAACTATAAGAAAAAAAGAAAAATATATATATATATATATATATATATATATATATATACACACACACACATATATATCTATATAGGCTCCTTGTTTCTCAAAAAGGTGGGGGCATGTATTTTTCTGAATCATGATAGCAAGAAGTGCATAACCTAGGGAAGCCTTGTGGCCCAGTGATAGCACATTGCACTACTGTACCATGCTAGTACTCCAGAGTTAGAGTGAGCCTGGACTCAAGTCAGAAAAGACATCCAGGTCAGGTAGTATCGCTGAGTGTAGTGCTTCCATGACCAGAGAGGGTTGGCACTGCAACCGTAGCCACAAAGACTACTGCTGTGGGCCATGGCTGCACAGCTCTGTCCAAACGAGACACTGATGTAGGAAAAGGGGGGGAAGGGACATTGTTTAACCAGGAGTAGCACACTAAGCCATAAGGAAGTTAAGTAACATGCGCAGGATCACACAGTATGCACCTGGGCAGCTGTGGGATTTAAACCCAGGTCTCCAGATCTGCAGCTCAGAACCTTAACCCACTGTGCTATACTGCCTCCAAGGCACAGGCTGCACAGTGCCACAAGAAGAGTGTAATTAGGAATGAAACTGAGTACCTCTACCCCCTGCCCCACTAGTACTCTCGACACTGCACCATCAATCAGTGCTAGGGTTATGAGGTGACCTCAGAATTAGGCAGGGACCCAAATTGTCTCTGAGCTGGAAAGGCAGCAGCTCCAGTGCAGGTAAAAATGTTAGCAATGCCCATAGTTGTGTGCACAAACTATGACAAAGTCGAAACTCCAGGTTCCTGGCTCCATGAAAAGAACTGTACAGAACTTCACCCATTAAAACAAAACAATACAATTGTTTCACACAAGCTTTTATTGAGGCACAGTTAAATACGGATCATCTGAGGGCATGAATATTCTTTCTGGTACTAGGAGTATTAAAAACAGCTGCCAATTAGAAATTATTTCCTGTCCTCCTTAAAGCAGCAGTGCAAAAAAAAACTGGGCAAAAATGTTGACCCTTCCTTTTTTTCACTAGAAAACATTCCAAGCATCATCTGAAACTATTTGGTGGCAACATTTTCTATAGCCACTAAAAGCTGAATATTTTATAATTATTTAAATCTTGTTTTTTTTCTCAAGACAAAAAGATAGCCACCACATTTGGCTTAGAAATACAGTAACACTGCAGACTTGGCAAGGGCTAGGATTGAGAACATAAAAAACGCATGGTGTGCAGCACAGGAGATATCTAGAAAAGTAGATTTGACAAGTATGCTAATTTTTTATTATTATCTGTAGCCAAAGCTAGCTTTTTGGAAAAACATTTCTTGCTGCACTACAGCTTTAAACTAGATAAGTAACATGATGAAAAAGGGAATTTTAACTGTAAGAAACCATTTTAAAAATGTAAATCTTACTAATTTATTCTGCTAAGTGTGGTATGGATGCTTTTCATGTTATTTCCCTTTATTTTGCCTTTTTAAAATAAAATAGCATTTCTTATGAAAAAAAAGAAAAGAAAAAGGGAGTGACAGGTATTTTCATTGAGTTGATGGGGGAAAGAACTCAGTGGGCTAGTGGTACCTTTCTTTCCTAAACGTTATGTTTATTTGAGTTAAAAAACTTCTCTTCCACCAATGAAACTTACTGCTGGGCAAGCTACATTCTCCTTCCACTTCCCAAAACTATGGGGCTCTCTCCTGCCTCTCATTCATGCTGCTCCTTTCCTTCTCACTCTTAAATCTCTCCTCCGAGATTTCTGTAATTACTCCTGCAGCTGCTTCTGATATTGGGGTGGACTTCTGTCAGCTGCCTTCCACCCTAAACTGACAGTAGCACAGCCCTTCTCCCCCAGTCATCAGTCACTCCTCCCTGCTCCTCATATTATTCTGTTGCCCATTGTTTAATGTTCTTTTGCTTATTCTGCAATTTATTGTATGGCAATTTTCTGTATGACAGCTTTATTATTGAAGCTTTTCTAGTAATTTGTTTATTTTCTTATATTAATGTCCACATTATTGTATTGTTTCTGTATGTTGTACTTTGTTCTGTTCTCTGTTCACATTGTACTTTGTTCTGTTCTCCCAGGACACATCTGGAAATGAGCTATACCAGCTCAGTATGATATTTCTGGTAAAACATTTGAAATTAATTAATTCAAACATTATATCAAAGCACACTTAGATTTCCAAAATTATACTACTAGTGACCACAGTTTTTCTTAAATAGGTGTGTGATATTATCAGTAGAGCACTAAAATATTTAAAATGACACAATACTTCTGACCAGAAGGCCCTGAAAGGCTCTTAGAAAGAATGCACAGTGCCATCTTCTTCAGTTTCTGACATCACCGCCCACTCAAGAGCTTTGACTCTAAATCAGAACACACTTTCTCAAAGTGATAATGATTGTATTGAGTCTGGTTGAATTAAAAAAAATGAAACTACACCATAAGCAGATGCACTGTGATTTTACAGCCCCCACCTAAATAATAAAATAACCCTATTAATGTTGGACATTTATGGATTTCACTAAAGCCAACTTCTGACTAGATAAAATGAACACCACGCAAAAATATTACAAAGAATAGAACACATGCAGATAAACACATTGCAAATCAGCTTGTCAGCTTTTTCCCTGCCACGGCTTACACAGGAGTTATAGACACTGGAAGCAGTACTAAATGTAAGGTATTGAATATAAATACAGTTCTATTCATATACTGTCTTCCATTTTAAAGGTGCCTATTCCAGCCCCAAACTGATTAAAAAAGAAAATGAAAATTGTTTTGTATTAAAGACAAGCCTATGGAGAACCGTTTCTGTGGCCTGGGACTCTCTTAACCCTTTCTGGCTCATTTTATCTCATATGTACTATTTTTACCAAACAAACAGAAATAAAAATAACTGTTACCATAACAAATGATTACAGCTGCTAGAATAGTGAATTTGTACAATGGAATGCACAGCAGCACAGAGTATACCCCAGACCTTTGTATACTGAGCAGGGGTAATACCAGCAGTGATGATGATGATGCTGTTGTATCACAACAGAATTCACAGGATCATATATTAGTTAAGATTAAAACCTTGTCTTATCCCAAATAGGCAATGTTATCAGAGTATACCTGTGCCAGTCTTTTCAGCTCAGGCAGTGGGATGAAGATGAACCGTCAAACCTTGGGAGTAAAAAGAGACCCAGTTCCCTGACAGGACAGTGTGGTGGAGAGTTATATCTAGAGCAGGATGTTGGCAACCCCAGAATATCACTGGTGACTCAAGCATAAAGGACAGTTCTAACTGACATTAATGTCCACGCAGTGCAACAAGAAGGGGCCCATGGTTTATTTTTTTTTCAAAGTGCAAAATAATTTTCATCAGGCAAATGATAAGGGGATTAGAGCTTCCAATCTATTTTCATAACCTGCACCCTTGACCTTGAAAACTGAGCCAAATGTCTCTTTGTAGCATGTACACATGACTTGCTGTGAAAAATGAAATGGTGTCCTTAACCCACCTACGTGCACTGTATTATTCTGCTCCAGGCAGGCACTGGATCACTGAACTCCTCCCAGTTCTAATTAATAGCTATTGAACATGTTAACAACAATCACCCATAATTAAATACACCATTCTTGAAAAATAGGAATGCTCATCAAAAATGCAAGATGAGGGGAGCGTGGCTTCTGTTTTCTATAATTAGCTAACGATATTCCCCAGGCGGTGTTTAGACACTGAACTGGGCAGTATTTGCATCTGCCCTATAAAAGGTTATTTATCAGAAAGTGCACTGTGCTGTTTGCAACCTTCTGGCTTCTTTCAAGTAACATGTTATAACATAAACAAAGCAAACGTATTATTATTCTTGCCTGCAGAGGGACTCTCAAATGAAAACAAGCTGTTAAAATATAAATATAGAACAAAGAAACAGAAACACAGTTGCCATGAATGAGTTTATGAAAACTGTAAACTGTTCAGCGTTAGGTCCTTGTTCACTCTATGTATGTATTCTGAAACTGAAATCCTAGTACTGTTCTCTTGATGTATCTGTGACTTCTGTGCCTATGCATTGTGCCATCTCCTTGGCTCAGGTCGTACCTGAAAACAGTCCCTGGGGCCAGTGTACCTACCCGGTTAACAAAGAAAGAAAGAAAGATGTGTATTTCGCTTCCCAGTAATGATAATTGTTGAGGATATTTGTAACTGCTGGCATGGATACTGCCTCACCTTGGTTATCCAGTGCTTAACCATATTTGTGGTACATACATCCACACAGGGTAACATTTTCAGGATAATATAATATAATATGGTATGTATATAGATATTCATTGCAAACAAAAACTTTGTTAATGCACTACTTAGGGCTAAAGAGCAACTATCCAGGTCCCTGACTGAAGAAGCAAGATGAACCCTCACCTGGGCATAAGTCATATACTGCACATCATTTTCTTTGCAGTAGCCCCTGTTTAGGAAGGGAAGGGATTGTAATTTGCCTTTGTAGAGCCAAGCCACGTGGATCCCTTCCACTTCCTGGTACCTTCTTGGACAGTGATCCTACCCTGCACTAGCGCATTTTGTAATGTCACTATACAGGCAGCGCTGGGGCGTGATCCATAGAAATCAATCGGGCTGTATTTTAAACTTACAATTTGGTAGTTTAGATGGTAGTTTAGATGGCCATTTGGAACAGATCATGGCCACTGCTTAACTAACAAAGACCTTGTTAGTTAAGCCGTGGCCATGATCTATCCCGAACCACCATCCTTTTTCATTTGAACGATTAAGAATTATACAGAAAAACAAGAAAAAATATAAATCCAAATTTTTCTTCCATTTCAAGGGATCCATTTTCATTCAAATAAAAAAGGATAAATGAAAAAAGAGCAAAAAAAAAAAAAAAACTAAGTCCGAAATCTTTTTCCGTATCAAGAGATCCTTCTTCATTTGAATGAAAAAGCCCATACGGTAAAAGCAGAACCGAGTCACAAAAAATGATTTTAAAATGAAAAAAAGCACATTTCAGGGTCAGTTTATCAACAGTTAACTACAAAATCAATATAAGAAAGTCCCGATGAGCAAGATACATATCTTGGTCTCCCTGCAGGATGTCGTTTTTGCGGGTTTTCATTTTTTTTTTTTTGAAAGAAAAACGGAAAACAAGATGGCTGCAAACAAAAAAAGGAAATTTTCCCTCATGAAAAAGGAGTGGTGAGCATGAAAAAGGATCCTTTTTCATTTGGACCAAATTCTTTCTTCTTTCCAGACCTCTATCCAAAAGATTGAACTGAGCATGCTTAGAACCCAAAATTTAAAAACTGAATAACTTTGGAATGGATTCATATTTTTTTCATCAAACCAGTGAAAGGCATATCTGTGGGCAAAACCCTTTCCGTCATGAAAATGGCAGACCAAAATTCCAGTCCGTCTGGGTGCAAGGAGATGACAAAAAAACACAGTAAACAGCAACAATTTTTCAAAATGTTTTTTTCCATACCTGCATCTCAGAATCCGCACACCCAACCAGAATGAAATGTGTCAGGTCAAGAGATCTACCTAAAGAGACAACACATGCCAAATTTTGTGCAAATCCGTTGAACGGTTGCAAAGTTATTAGAGTGCAAAATTTGAAGATTAACACAAAACCCCCTACTGAACTTTAACTATAGGAGCGCTACAATGCCCTGCAAAATTTGAGATGCAACATAGGAATTCCTGCTCAACCCTAACTATAGGGGAACTACTGTGCCCTATTAGTTTATATATATATATATATATAGAGAGAGAGGGGGACAAAGAGAGTTTTCTGCAATGGGGTAGACATAAATGGAGTGTGACAAATCCATTTTTCTCAGTAGCTGCATAGAAAAATGTAGACTCTTACATTTATGTAAACAGTTACTCTGTCACCATCCATGTATGCATAGTTACTATGTCACACACACACGGTCACACACACACACACACACACACACACACTGGCTATCCAGACAGCAGTACTTTATCCAGCTTCCACTTTCTTTTACTGCTACTTTCATAAAATAGTTTACACAAGCTGTCCCTACTCCTCACTAAACAACTGTCTACCTTCATATCATACCTCAGTAACTAGTTCTGCTTAAAAATAAAATTTGCTTTTCAAAAATAAGTAAAGTGCTATGTTGCAGTCATTTTTCCGGTCTTCTTCCTCAACTAGCACTCTCCAACCCAACGCATCCGTCATGTTCTGGACCACAAAAAAAAGATTACTTTCAAAACTAACTCCATGGACTGCCCCCTTAGCCCCCCCACCACCACCACCAACACATACGCACATATATCAGGCAGAGGAAATCACATTTAAGCAAAAGCTGTACGAAGACAGAAATTACTGTCTTTCTCTGATGAACCATTTATGAATTTAAAAAATGCAGACAACTTTTATTTCTCCCCCTTTCCCTAATCCATAACTTCTGCACACAATAGAACCTTCTGTTACACACACACACACACATATACACACACACACACTAGGTACAGATAATCCTATTTCAGCAAATGTGGTCTCAAGACAGAAATCGCCGTCTTTCTCTTGCACACCATTTATAAATTCAACAAAATGCAGACAATATTTTTTCTCCTCAGGCCCAGTCCATACCTATTGCACACAACAGAGCCTCTGTAAGCTGATGAGCTGTAAATTTTGCCACACGGAACCCGCTCTGAACTTTACCACACCACTCGTGAGGACGTTACCCAAGGACAAATAGCACTTGGGAACATAAATCATGTATCACACAGGTCCCCCCTGCATAGGATTGATAGATAGATAGACAGACAGACATATATTATGGAGTAAGCCTAGTAAAATATGCCTGATATTTTTTCATGAGTGATCCTGTGACCCCATGACACCATGAGTGGTGAATGAGGATACCCTACTGAAGAGCTTCAGTTATCCACATTATCCACTCCGGCAGAAAATCTTCAAATCCTTGAATATCCAGAAATGTCAATGGATTATCCAAGCAACTCAAATATTAATGTTTAAAGAGATTTTCCAGGAGCCAGGAAAACTTATTAAAATATAATCTGTGGATGCAGAGCACCTTAACGCAGTAGTATTTCTTAATCTATATGTAGGCTTTGTTTTTTCAGCAATGATATTTTTTTCTGACAAAAACATTACTATATCCAATTTATTTTTTATTTTCTTTCATTCTGGAACAGAGATACAGAATTTGAAGTTTTTAAAACTTCCCTCTGCTTTGCCATGCCCATCATGAAAAAAATCAATATTTTGGTGTGGTTCTAGTCAGGTTACCATCAAAAACATATACTAGTAGCACCATCCCAACACAGCCACAGTATGAATCCATCTAGTCTGTACATTCAGAAAGTAAGCATAACAGAAGAGATTTTTTAAAAAGTGTGACTTTTGCTGGACAAGTGGCGTGGAGGGCTAAGGCATTGTGCCTTACTTCCTGTCACACCGGCAACCTCTGTTCAGTGATGAGCATGGATTGCAGGGGGTTGGCTTGGGGGGGGACGGCTGGGTGAGGTTTGAGCAGCTGACAGGCAGCTCTCCCTTTCTGGATTGGGGAGGTTAGTTCTCCCGGCCATCGAGCACCACTGTGTGGAGGTGTAATGGTGGTGCAGGTGATGGAGAGGGGCTAGGCATTAGGCCAGAGGTGGAAGGAGCAGAGTCATTTCAGGCCAAGGTATGCATGCATGCCTCCATGCTCATGCATGACCTTGTCTGGGCCTCTGGGGAATAAGGGGAGAAAATAGAAAAACTGGGGATTGGGGCTTAACGAGGCTCCCCTTCCCATTGAGTGCCAACAGCCCAGCCAGGCTCAGAGGAAAAAGGAGTGCTCCTGCATAATATTATAGAAATGTAGCATGTGTCAGCATTCTAAATAAAATATGCAGAATCTTTGAAACAAATAACTAATTGGTTGTTTTCTTTCTTGATCTCATGTTGCAGGATCTAGTGAGTCCTTTCCGCCATTAAGGATAAGAAACTGCAACACCTGTGTCTGCTTGTATATACTGGTGGATCCCCAGGAAGTCCCATGGAGTAATGAGTGATACATTATTATTATGATTTTGTCTAAAATTACAGTACATGCCTGAACTATCATGAAATAATAAAAACTGAGTAAAATGGTTAAACTGTTTAGTAATTTAACAATAAACATTTTTTTCAAAAACAGAATGCTGTATTGTAACTAGGCTGTAGCCTGATATACTTCCTTTTACCTACTAGAGGGTTTGATATGCATTAGTGTGTAACTGAACTTTGTCTCATGTTTTTTGATTTTTGTAAAAACATATGACTGTGATGTAATCAATTATGTCACCATGTGGGGACTATAAAATGGTAGAATTGTCTCCAGTGAACCCGCCCCCTGACGACGCCTTACTTTGGAGGCGAAGCGCTGGGGTATAGTGTTTGTTTAAAACAGGCATTGGCCATAATTGTAATTTACAAAATAAAATGTTAATTTTACTGAAAAATCAGTCTGGTCATGAATCTCTTTGCTTGGAGTGCATACTAATTGGGACAGGCTCAGAGGAAAGAGGAGTCGGAGACTTGGGATGGCTGTGGTGGTGGAAGAGTTGGGCTGCCCCAGCCTCCCAGAGGAGCATAAAGGAAAATATAGCAAAAAACAATTGCAATTGCTGGCCATTTTTAATAACTTGAGTCATTAATTACAAAATGAGTTACAACTTTTGTTTTAGAAATATCTTAAAAAATTTAAAATGCACTCAGGATGAATCTAAGAATGTCAAAAATACATTTATGTAGAAAGAAATGAGTCTCCTTTCGCTATCTCCCAGAGAAATATAAATATTTCTTAAATGTCCACAAGATTTATCCAAAAGTGGAGCCAATTAAATTGCAGACATGTAGCTGGATAAATTCAAAACCAGTGAACATCGATCATTCCAAGGTAGATAACTTTTTTATTTCATAAATTCTTTGTTGTTCGACTATGGCCACTGTTTTTACTTTCCTGACGCTGTATCGCTGGATACCCCCAGCTTTATTGTGGGAATGTGGCCCTGTGTATATAAAATGTCGAACAATAAGATACAGTGAGCATACACTTACATAAAATCTTTGTTTAAATACTGATTGTAATTGAATGCTAACAGAGCAACAAACAGCTACTAAATGAAATATTGTTTCACAAATACATTTTTGTAAAAAAAAAAACTATATGATGATTTTTTTTTGCCAAATAAATATTGCTGCTTCACATTTTATCAGTGTTCTATATTTATCTCCCTCATTCTTTACTACTGAGGACAATAGTATGACAACAGGATGTCAGCCCCCTAGTTCTTGCATCCTTCTGCTTGTCCCTAATATGGAAGGTAAATTGCATCTGAATATTTATATTTTAAAATGTTTTTCTAGAAATTGGAAAATCAGTTTAAACAAGAGCTTACACCTTCACAGCCCTTCTACAGTACACCCAGTGCTACAGCATGCAGTAACATCATCATTTTCTATTTGTTACATCACATTCATGTCTATGGCAACAAACTACGATGTCACAAATGTGGGATTATGAGATCAATGCATTCTCCTCCAGCAGGAGCAGGTGGGTTATGTTCATGAGGGAGACAGCATTTGTTCACGAATGGATAGCCTTAATAACTGGGTAACACTTTAAGTTTCCTTAATTGCACAGTAGTTACAATGTAACCACAATGTAACTGCATTGAAGTTACATGCAACAAATGTGAAACTACAGTGTAATTACCCCTGTTGCATGTAATTAATGATTACCTACCCTGCAGTTACACTGAAACTAACACTTAAAATAAAGTGTGACCAATAATTGTCAATAGAAACAAGGGATATACCTAGAAGATAAATAATTTTGCTTTAAATAGTAGTTTGTTCTCTTTATAAAATACCTATTTTTTAAATTATTATAGTCTTAGAAGATCAAGGACTATTTATGTTTCCGCTTGTTCCTTCATAAGTTGTATTCCACAGCTGCCTACCATCTGGAGTTAGTTAACTCCATTTAGAAAGTATCTGGCTTAAAAAAAATTAAAATAGGTAAAATCTTCCAAAAGAAAAGGGAAAGAAGTATTTGACTCCAAAATTAGGAAAAAAAAGAAAATTCTGTGACATTCTATTTTGCAAGTATGGCAGTCTAAAATGATTGGTTTATACATTTATTTGTAAAGTTGTGGCTTCTCTTATGGTTTTAAGAGTGCCATCTCATGTTCTTTTGGGCAGAGAACTGAGAAGAGAAGCTATGCATTTCATCACTGCCACCCCCGCTGCCTAGAATACATTACTTGAAAGTGTCAAGAACCTCAGCAACCTGTGCCAGCCTGGTGGCACTGATGGTTGAGGCGCTGAATGCCAGACCTTGTACCATGCCGGTGACCTGAGTTCGGTAGCGAGCTTGGGCACCAGGGGTCAGCAGGCAAGGGAGAGAGGATTGAGCATCTGATGGGCTGCTCTCCTCTCCGGGAGGGCGATGGGTTGCTCAGCATCCCAGCAACCCCAAGGTGGAGATCCAGGGCACTGCAGGATGCAGACCACACTTACAGGAGCGTAGTTGATGTCAGCAGGATTGCAGTGTGCCATGACATCAGGGTTACCACATTTGGGGTGGGAGGGAGGGACTGGGGTCAAGCACAGAAATGCCCCTCCAGCCCAGATAGGCGATGATCCTCCCAGAGCTGCTCTGCCACACGCGCAACATTGGTTCCCTGCCTCTGCCCCTTCGGTCTCCTCAGACCCATGTCCCCACCTGGGGCTCAGGGAGAAATTAACACCCTTGAAGAAGGCAGGGTCCACAGTGGGCAGTAGAGTGGATCAAGTGAGTGGAGTGATCCAAAAGGGTTCCGGTACTGGAGAGAAGAAACAGAAGTTGAAAAAAAACAAAACTCAGCAACCTGCAACCCCTCAAGAAGGCACTGTTCCAACACCTACAAAAACCTTTATGACTGTTAATGCATATACCTACTCCTTCCTCTCCAGACTGATATCCCCTCTGTCACTTTATCCTCACCTAGCCCATCCCTTTTTTTATTCCCTGCCACAGAATACTGCTTCTGAACATCCCATTATTTAAACATACTTCTTTCAAGAATGTACTTATGTTAATATGTAAATATGCAATGTTTGTTTATGTGTACTTTTTCTAACTTTGGCCCTGTATACACTAGAGAGCTTAAAACAGTTTGACTGCCTTAAACCGTTTTAAGCTCCCGGAACAGGGTTTGCGTTCACACTGTAACACGGTTGAAATCGTGTTACAACCGTGTTCTAAAATCATGCTAAAACTCTGCTAAAGAGTTGGTCTTTAGCACGGTTTTAGCTAAACACGGTTGCCTTAATCCGTGTTAACAGTAGTGTGTATGCAAACCATACTGTAACATAGGTTAAGGCAACCCGTCCTACGGGAAAAGTATTTTTTTAAGCAACATGATTTAAAAAAAAGGCGGTACCGGTATTGCCTTGTAGCCCTTGAAACACTGGTTCCGAAGATGTACTTTTTTCCCTGATTGCTTTTGGTTCCCATTCACAGGTATCCCGTCATGCATTGTGGCACACTGTGGTACCCATAATGCTTACACTTGGTGCTGCAGTCATGCCTGGGAACCCAGTTCTCCTAGCACGGTTGTCGGAATGCAATGTGGATGCCCTGACAACCATGCTAGGGACCGATTTATAAAACAATTTTAATGATGTTTTATAATCGGTTGCTAGTGTGTACAGGGCCTAAATGTCTTTAGCTATATTTGTAGCCTTCCGGAACATAGGTGCAGCGTGACCCTGGAAATGCTGAGGGTGCTAGGAAAGGTCAGCCAGCCCGAAACAGACAAGTAGAGACAACGTTCCTGCACTCAGAAGATCACCAGAAGGAAAACAAGTTGTAGGATTGAAAATAAAATGGTATTAAGTAGTACAAAACAAGTACTGGCTAGAGGAAACAGGGTAAAACAGGGTAACCCCAGCACGTCAGTCAAACCAACCGGCCTTTGTCAACTTCCTACAACTCATTTTCCCTCTAGTGATCTTCTGAGAGCAGGAACTTCATCTCTACTTATTTGTAGCCTTCACATGTGTAACTTTCATGTACCATCTCTGCTGCTGTAACTGTCCCCAAGACCCACGTGAAAAATAAGTATCTAACCTAAATGAGGCAATCCTGTTGTGCAAAAATGAAATAAAATAAAGACATAAATATAACTGTAACCCCCAGTCCCCTGGGGTTACTAGATTCCCATCAGTGTCAGTGGTAGATAGGGAAGGCAGCTGTTGAATATCTAGTTAAATAGATTTTTCCGTGCTCCCTCTCTTTTTATTTGGTCTCAGCTGAGAGCAGGGAGGTGATGTCATTTAGAAAAGGGAGGTGATGTCATTTAGAACAGGGAGGTGATGTCATTTAGAACTCTCGCAGCAGCATGAGCCACAATAGGTAGCTGTGAGTGGGGAGTTTAGAATTTTCAGTTAGTCTTAGTTCTGAGTCTGAAGAGTGAGCAGTGGAGGAGTGAAGAGCTGCAGTGTGGGCTCTGAGAAGAGCCTACTTTTTCTCACCCTAGTCTGAGAAATATCTACCTGCCTTGTAGAAGTGGTGGAAACCGTCTAGCAGGAGTTCCTGAATTCCTCATCTCTAGTGAGATGAGGAAGACTACAGAATGGATCCAAGGACAATCCCCTGATTTGATCCAGGACATTGAAGCTGCCTTTTGTGTACAAACAGTGAGTGATTCTGACTTTGGGTATCCCAACAAGAAATGTACCTGCCTTGTTTTCTTTGGGGTGTTACTCTGACAAAGGGACCTATGCACCCAGTTCTGTTGAGATGGTTCTCAAGCCTTTCTTAAAGTTGGCTGACAACTGTGGAGTCCCCAGTGAGACTTGACACATTGTTGAGAACTTTGATCTGTACTCAGAAGTTGTGTATTTCTAATGCTGAATGTGAAAGCCATTCCAAGATGCATAGTTCTACAGATTTCAAATGTTGAGGTGTAACTCTGAAAGGATGGCTGAGTATGGACTAGGAAGCAAAAGGTGGGACCCCCCCCCATCTGGAGTGACCAGTTCAGCACTTCAGGGTCTGTAAGGGTGCCTATTTTTCAGGTCATTTGGCCAATGCCTGAAGATAAAGTTTACCCCCTGGTGTGGGTTGTCCTAGTCTTGAGCACCAGTGTGCTTCATTGTGGCCAGTTGCCACATTTCCTACCTTAAAGCCTATGTCATATAGGAATTTGTTCTAAGTCATGGCCAGTGCCACTAGAAGAAGAAATTGTGTGCTCCGCTGTGCCCATTGCCACTAGAAGATGTGTGTTTTCAGCTCAGGCAGTGCCACTGAAAAGAGTTCCAAATCCTATATATGGGAAGTTCAAGTTTCTGTCTGCTGCAGATTTTGTGTTCTGCATTTGCCTTGTGCCACGAAGTGTAAACCCTTAGGGGACCACCTTTGCTTTTGTGTATCAACTCTGGAATAAAGCCACACTCTAGAACCCCAACCTGGTATGGGAAATCGTGTTACTGCTTCCTGTGTGGAATTACTGGGTACCCCTCTAGAAGTTCAGATCTAGCATAGCCCCTGGCAAAAGTTCTCTCTTCAGGACCTGGGTTTAGTAATGGTCATTTTGTGTTTCGGTATTTACTTAATGCTTTGTACCCACACCCCTCTCTTTCCCCTAGATGAAAAATATGGCAGGTGTGCTTACTAGTTAAACAAGTGGTCGGTGGGGGGTTACATAACCATCAGAGATGTTGTAATTGTATGTGTAAACATACTATAAATAATGTTAAAGAGCAACTGTCTACTATAATAAAACCCTTACAAATGCTAGATTTACACCATTATGTTTCACATTTATTGTTTTCTAGTTATTTTTTTTTTAACTTTTCCCTTTTATTGTTCAACTAAATATTGTTGATAATGCAGTACTTATTTCACCGAGCGTTTAAAAATATATATTTAACTCCCCCCGCTAACCACACAATTGCATTTTGTGACATCACAGTCTGTTGTCAAGGTGAACACTATGATGTCTTAAGCAAAGGCACTGTGAGGTTAATGGGGGAGAGGCATGAGTTTTGTATGCAGATTTTTTAGATAGACTACCAAGGTGTGCTGTAAACCTTGGAAAGGAGCACTGAAAATGAAAAAAAAATCTATTGTCTAGTAAATTGTACCAGCTGAAAAATCTTATTTATGGAAGTACATGCTGAAGTATGAAAGTACATGCTGAAGTGCAGGGATTACAGCACAAGTCATATGAGGATAGGTTAAAGGACCTCAGTATGTATTTACTGGAACAGATGAGGGAGCAGGTGACATGACTGACACATTCAGATACCTCCAGGGCATAAATAAGGTGAGTGAGGAAGACATATAAGACAGATAAGAAGAGTACTAGAACAAGAGGGCACGACATGAGATTGGAAGGGGCTGTATAAGTGGAAATGGAAGAAAGTTATTTTTTACTGAAAGGGTGGTGGATGCATGGAATGGCCTGCCCCAGGGGGTGGTGGGAGCAAGCGCTGTAGCAGGATTCAAACATGCATGGGACAGGAATAAGGGGACTATAGAGGGAAGGAATAGCTTAAGCAGGTGACCAACTCTTGGCACCGGACGCTATTACAGGTAGGGAAAACAGGCAGACTGGATGGGCCTGGTGGTATTTTCCTGCCGACAGGTTCTATGTTTCTATGCTCTTTAAAGATGTCTAATTTCAAAAGCTGGAACTTTAATTTAAAATCAAAGTTTTATTTTGTAGAATATTAGAACTGCCAAATTGTAAAATTGTTTGCATGTGGGACCTTCTTATTGTTATTACACTGTTCAGAATGTTTAGAAATAAACAATCCTTACTGGCTAGAAATTATGACATCATTTACAAATCAGGGGAGTTGCCAAGCCATAGCCCAGGCCTTCATTTTTTTAAAGTCTGACTACTGAGACTTAACTTAGAAGGCCATAATACTCAACCCACCCCCTTTAAAATGCTTGGGGTTTGACTTTCCAAACTTCTGCTGACTCCCCGGGCCCAATTTTAAAAGGGTGACACAGGGCTTCTGTCAAGCCCTGCATCACCCCAATGTGTGGTGCAACTGTGCTGAATGCATCTGCCACAACTGCACCCAGTTTTACAATGTTTGGCACAGTTGTAACAGTTTTCACAATTTACGGCAGCTTGCGCCAAAGCTTTGGTGCAAGTCACATAAATTGGCAACCCCAGTGGTGCAAAGATAGACAGGGAGTAGCTGGTCTAACTTGGTGCATTTGATGAAAGAGACCTGCATCAAGGTTTGCAGCAGTCTCCCTTGCAAAATTGAGATCACTGCAAGGATTGCCGCAAGTCGCCCCTTGCAGCAGACTCCCCAATGCAAGTCTCTTGTGGTGATCCAGGGCCATTTTAAAATCAGGCCCCTCATTTCTAAATGAGAAGGTGCATTACCATTAATGCTTCATATTAGCCTCCATTAACTGCTCTCCATTAGAGTATCAAGTTCCACAATTTAGGACATGGAAAGTAATTTAACTTCCAAACATTGTTTAACCAGGAGTAGCACACTAAGCTGAAGCTTGTTTCCAGATGCGACCTGGGAGCACAAGGAAGTTAAGTGACTTGCTCAGGATCATACAGTATGCACCTGGGTGGCTGTGGGATTCAAACCCAGGTCTCCAGATCTGCAGCTCAGAGTCTTAACCCATTGCGCTATACTGGCTCCTCCAAACAACTGGAATGGCTTCAAGATTTGGACCCAAGAAAGTGTTTTTGCTTTCATAGAAAAACAAACTTAAAGAGCTAGTGGCATCAAAAATCAAATCAAATCAAATCATACTTTATTTTTAAAAAGCACCTTTCCAAAACCAAGGTGCTTGCACAATAAATAATTAAAATACGTAAACTAAAACAATATAATAAAATCAATCAATATAACATTCTTAAATATCAGGCAGGGTTTTTTGCCTAGTGTACTTACCTGGTCATCAAAAGCAAATAAATAAATACATAAAAGTTGCCAGTTGTTACTTTTGTATTTTTTTATTATTTTTCTTTTTTTTTCTTTTTCTATTTGCACATCAGAAGTTTTTCTATCTGATAGTATTAGGTGGGATGTAAAGAGCAGTACTTTACCCGGCATATCTAGTTGTAGTCCCTTTCATTCTACATCAGCACTGGGACCTCACTCATTGTGACATCACAAGTATCTGATCTGCAGCAGGTGATTGGTTCATCCTCTTCCAGTGTGATATCATAGTCAATGCTGATGAGGTAGGAAGGGGAAAAGAACTAGATATGTCAGCTACTGGGTAGAGTACTGGTCCGCACATCACACCTAGTACAGTACAATCACACAGAAAACCTAATTAACAAAAGGGAAACAAAAGAAATACTTCGGCCATAAAAGATAAGATTTGAGTATGTTTTAAAAGCTAATATTAAATGCAGGCACTGTGCTAGCTCTACTAAATGATTTTCCAGGTTTCTGCAAAACAATTCTGGCTGGAGTTTCAAATGTTAAGCTGCAGGCGCAGAACCCGATTGTGGTGTACTCCTGACTTGGGACAAATGCAGAACATTTGTTATGTTATCTGTTGCAGCATTGTGCCTAAGAGGTATCTTAAGGAACTGGAAAAACCCCAGCCCACTAGCAATCCAAGAATGGTATAATCAAATTGGCATTGTGGCCAGCAATGAGAGAATTAGTTATTTCATAATGGACAATATAGAAGCATTTGAAAATATTTGGTTACCATTCTTAAGACTTATACAGTAAATATTTGCAGGAAGAATATTTTGATGTTAACTGTAACCATTTCAATCAATCAATCAATATCTTTATTTATCCAGGCAGGCACCATTGAGCAAGCTCATTTACAAGGTGGACCTGTGGTCCTACAGTAATAATACAGAAAGACAAGTTACAATAGTACAAACAGTAAAAATAGCTGCTATTATAGTAAAAATGCACATTTACAGGTAATATACATTGAACATAGAATTACAAGGAGTCGTGGATAATGAGCTTGTGCTGGATCCAAGCCCAAAAACTGTGCATTTTGTAGTGGGAAATGTTAGGGGGAGGGTAGGCATACCAGATAGAAGATATCAAGCGCATAATGTAGGGAGAGGTGGGAGATAGGGGCACATGCGAAGAGGACCCAATTGTTAGAGCAGAGTGAGGGACTGGGAGGGCGGAGGACCATACGTAAGGCGACAAAGCGATTTTTGCCCCGAAACATGGCAACATATGGAGGAGAAAAGCTGCCGTTGTACTAAGTGCAAGAGGAGGAATACAGTAGCAGGGGCATAACTGTGAGGGTCCTGGAGGTTGGGGCAGAGGGAGGTGTTGGATGGATGAGGGACCGAATATTTTTGGGGGCGAAAGATGATAATTATCCCTAAGTGCGGTAGCATGTGTTAGAATCAGGCTGCAGCTGTTCAGAGCGTCAAAGAATAAGATATGGGAGTGCAGCAATAAATCCTGTGGATCTGTTGGTAGACATGCTAGAGGCGGAGGCTCACATTTCACCTGGGGGGGCCACCATTTGCGGGCTGCCATTTGAGGGAGGGAGGTTAGTTAGTGTCTAGTAAAGCAGTTGCAAATTTCCGAAATGCCATCACGGTAAAGCCTTTGAACAAAAGGAGTACTTACTGGGTTTTCAGCTTAAGTATTTTTGGTTTTATTCCATATTGATGGGAGTGCAGATCAAAAGGCAGCTCCCGACTCATGCTTCAGTGCCCTGGGTATATTTAGCAGGAGTTGTGAGCAGCTTCTAAGGGAATAATTCCTGGGCACAATCAGACACAGACAGTCAACAAAGTATTGAGGGAGTTTGCCACTGAGGGCTCTAAGTGTCCAGAGTGCTGCATTAAAGTTGCGCCTATAGTGAAGTGAGGTCCAGCCCGTGGTGGCATATAGTGCGCAATGATGGGTAGAGAAGTGGAGGTCAGTGATGAAACATATAGCTCTGTGGTAGAGCATATCCAATTTTCCAAGATAGGAAGCTGCACAGCTACTGTATATGAAGTCTAGTGAATAATTAAGGACAGGAACGTGGCTTGGACTAGTCATTTCTTTGCTTCTGCTGTAAGAAGTCTTCTTATCCCGTAAAAGGCCAAGTCTTTGCCTTAATTTTTTCAGCAAGTCTTCCAGGTGGTCAGTGAAGGAGAGTTTACAGTCAATCCAGACCCCAAGATATTTGAATTTCGAACGACTCTAAGCACTCTCCAGCATCGTGGTTATTGGGGAGGGAGCTGGAGCCTTGTGTAGTTTGTGGGGAAAATAACATGGTTTTAGCTTTCTTAGCATTTAAAAGCAGTATTTTATTGATTAGTTGGAGTTGCAGGAGATTGAAATCTTTTTGTAGGTCAGTGCAAGCTTCTTTTGGTGTGGGACGACTCAGGTAGAGCACTGTGTCATCCGCGAATAAGTGAATACTTGCATACTTGATTCCCTCATCAATGTTGTTGATATACACTGCGAAGAGGAGGGGACCTAATATGGATCCCTGAGGGACACCTCTTTGTAAGAGTTTTAGGGCAGAGTTCGCCATCCACTTTCATTTGCTGCTATCTGTCTGTCAGATATTCAGAGAACCAGTTTAGAGAAGTAGCATCCAATCTTAGTGTTTTTAGTGAGTCGAGGAGCAGGTCGTGGTCGACTGTGTTGAATGCTTTGCTGAGGTCAAGAAACACAGCACATACTGACGTTTTATGCTCCAACTCCAGTTGCCAGTCATTGGTTACTTTGTCTAATGCCGAGACTGTACTGTGGTTGGCTCTGAATCCGGATTGAAGGGGGTTTAGTCATTTTTCTCTGTCGATGAAGGATCTTAGTTGGCCATTTACTATTTTTTCCAGTAGCTTCAAGAGTATGGGTAGGAGAGAAATTGGCCTATAGTTATTAAGGTCACAAGGGTCTCCAGATTTAAATAACAGGATAACGTGTGCGATCTTCCACATTTGAGGAGGGTACCTTGTGTTAGGGACAGGTTAAATAAATGAGTAATAGGCACTGCCAATATGTGGCATGCTATCTTTAGGAAGTATGGTTCAAGTGCATCTGCGCCGGCACTTTTCTTAGTGTCCAGGTGGAGAATCAAGTCTTCCACTTCCTTGAGGGAAACCAATGAGAATGAGAAATGTTGACTAATGGAGCCAACATTTGGTGGGGTCATGCCAAGTTGGGTGCGCAAGCTACATGCAGGCGAGTTAGCGAAGGCTAAGCCTGCTGTGGCGAAGTGCATGTTGAATACCTGCAGTATCTCTTTTTTGTCATTGATTACTGTATTGTCAGAGGTAATTTTTGTAAGGAGCATATTTTGTGATGTGGCTCCCTCCAGTTCTTTGATTGTGGCCCAGAATTTGGAGGGACAATTGGCTGCAGTATCTAGTTCTGCTTGGTAATAGCAGGCTTTAGCTTCCCTAATCAGTTTGGTGCAATGATTTCTGGCTGTTCTAAAGAGGCGCCAATCTTCCTCTTTGGGGGATTTGCGGGCAGTTTTCCAGAGTTTATTCCTGGACAGCAGTGCAGCCTTGAGATTTTGAGTGAACCAATGGCATTTCCTAGCCTTTATGTGTATTTTTGACAGAGGCGCATGTAGATTCATGGCGTAGGTAATGCGCTCTCAAATCAATATGCTTAATTTCCCCTGATATACTTTACATGTGCTGTTATAGATATGCTTGTGAAATTCCTTCATTTTTCTGGCCATGCATTTTTTGTACTGTATCTGTTTAACTTTTAAAACAAATTAAAAAATGTGGAATGTTTGAATGTTATTTCAAAACACTCTGCTGAAATTATGGAACCGGACACTGATTCACATTAAAATGATGATGCATGTGTCAAATACTGATGCATACATTACTATAGGGCACCAATTATGCTGCTACTTGCAGCAGATGTGCATAAAATTTTAATGTTGGCACTGGCAGGGCACACATTTCATAAGATTCCCTGAAATGTTGAATTTCTGGACATTCCATTCTGTACTACTGAAAACTTTTGTAAGGTAACAGTCTCTTTGCTCCTTAGCCATCATCTGTCCCTGATAGGGCTGGGCAAAATTAATCTTCTGCCAGTGGAATTCTGGCAAAATGCTGACTTCACTTCTGTGAAATTTCGTGACATTTCTGCAAAAATTTCATGAAATGTTGCCAAAATTGAAATTCAAGTTATTTGTGTCTAATTTAAAATGTATTTGTCCAAATTGCACCACATTTGGTAAGGTGATTGTGCCACCTTAGTGTAATATGTTTCATATCTTTGTCTTTAAAGAAGACTGAGTTATAAGCCTCCAAATATTCCGAAATTTTAAAATTACATTTCACAATTACGTAAACTGCTGAATTTTAAGCCCCAATAAGTTTAACGATAGAGAATAGAATATCACCAAGGTTGTTAGGTTCACTGGCCCTAAATATTAGGCTTTAAGGCAACCCCCATGGCCCGTCATCAGAGCACCATGCTGATGGCATGGATTTGGAAGCGAGCCCAGGAAGTCATGTTGGAAGGTAGGCTATGGCTAAAAATTATAATTTACGTAACCAGTACTTCTCTATTTAGCACTTTCTATGACTCTTCCAAGAAAGTATGCATCTAGGGTTTCAAATATTTAGCTCCAAAGGTGGCTAAGTCGTAAGCAGAGAAATATTTTCAGAAATTTTCCAATGAATATTGACAATCCAGACTTTGAGCCCCTATAACTTCTCCACCCTTCCTCCAAATCTTACAAAGCTCGGTAAGCTTTTAGGAACTGTATGGGATAATAAGCTTGCCAGATGCCAGACCTATAGCTACAACATGGACTGGGTTATAGCCAATTAAAGAATTTTGGAAAATACCAAAACATTTCACTAAATTTCACGAACATTCTGCAAATTCAGAATTTGCCAATTTCACCCAGCTCTAGTCCCTGATACTTTTCCTGCTTTGAAGTCATAATCCTCTGCTTATGTCAGAACAATGTCCATTGCAACAGGTTGTGAAGTCATAAACAGAGGATTATGATGACTTCTAAGCAGGAAAAGCAGATAGAAGTCTAAAGGAAAGGGATCCTATTTTAATGCAAATGTCTTCATCATTAGGAAAGGACAGTCCTGTAATTCACATTTTGGGGGGGATTCTGTGGAACTGAGTTAGTGCAGATGCCAACTGTGAATTTTTGGTTGGAAACCCTAAAATTTCTTTAACTGAACCCCAGCCTACAATATAATGAGAGCTGGAAATTCATCTACTGATATACTAGCCCAATCCATAACACAGCCAGTTGTGCCAGAGTTCTCCAATGCATGGGGGGGACATCAGAACAAGGAATCAAGCACAGTGTACTTTTATAAATAGAAGAAGAGGGGATTGCTCAGTGACTCAGTGTTAGTACCTGCATTGCACTACCATGCCAGTAACCCCAGTTCAGGACCGAGTATGGATACAGGCAAGTTGAGTAACTGGGATCAAACAGTGCTGACAGCAGCAGCACATCCTCAAGGGGGTGGGAGGTGTTACACTTTAGTGGCATCAGTGATCCCTAAGGCAGGAACCTAGAAGGTTCACCTTCCAGACCACAGAGAAAGCTGACTGTCAGTGGGACTCCCATCAGCTGAGGGTGGGGCCACACCAGGAGGTGGGAGGAAGCTGGGGAGAAAAAATGAGGGTTAAAATCTCTTTGCCATCTAAATAACAGCCGTTAGCACTCTCATGCCCCACCACTGCATTAATCTGGTCTGACCTGTCTTGACAGCAGTGGATAGGGTTGG
This sequence comes from Neoceratodus forsteri, assembly GCA_016271365.2. Classification (NCBI taxonomy): domain Eukaryota; kingdom Metazoa; phylum Chordata; order Ceratodontiformes; family Ceratodontidae; genus Neoceratodus; species Neoceratodus forsteri. The sequence goes on from JADMNL010000030.1 coordinate 94,034,255, forward strand.
GAAGCTGCTGACACAGTGTGGGGCCTGAGAACTGGGAGAACCTGCCAGCTAGAAAGGACAAACAGCATAATAAAAAAAAATAAAAGATAAATAAAACAACCATTTACAACAGTGATAGGCAAGCTGGGATTGTATGTGGGCCACAAGTGCGGCCCTCCAGTTATCTGAAGGGTCGTAATAGTACGTGAGCTCCATATTCAAAATGAAATGATGCAGCAGACACCAGTTAGTAATGCAAAAACCTATATTAACTGTAACAAATTAATTAAATATTAAAAATAGTGTTAAATAGTGTTTACTTACAAATACCACACCTGCCGCTAACATCAAATTCAAAGGGATTTGTTAGAAGTAACATGAATGGCTTCAACTCATCAAGAGATGAAAATCACTGTTCAAAACACTGCAACAATCGAAGCACCATGTCAGCGTGTCCTGACGGATCATATTGTGATGTACAAAAATCAGATGATTCCTTCAATGCATGATGCAAATGGATGAAATGTGTGAAGCCCTGCAACTGTAGCTGTGATGACAGTTGTAATTGTATCATATATTTTTTTTATACTTGTCAGCATGTTGGGTAGCGGATTATTTTTTCCCTGTAGTGCCATGTTCAGTCCATTCAGATGTGTTGTTATGTCTGTTAGAAATGCCAAGTCTAACATCCACTGCTCATTGTCCAGTTCTGGCTGTGTATGAGAGCATTGCACCAAAACATGGTGTATAGTTTGAAGTAATGTCATAAAACGCTCAAGTACTTTTCCACGACTCAGCCACCGAACTTCACTGTGTAGCAACAGATCACCATACCCAGCATCGACTTGCTCTAAAAGCTCACAGAACAACCGGTGATGCAATAGTCGTGCTCTGATGTAATTTACAATATGAACAACTTTGTCCATCACAGCTTTCAGACGGTCACCCTTATCCAGCTTTGCACAAAGGGATTCCTGATGGATAATACAGTGAACATCAAATATGTTCTGGTACTGAAACTTTAGTAAGGCAATAAAACCCCTGTGTACACCAACCATTGATGGACATCCATCTGTTGTCACGGACACCATTTTCTCAAGTGGCAAGTCATGGCACCTGGTGAAATTCACGAATGCTTCTTAAAAGTGTGTACCCTGAGTACATCCATGCAGTCCAATGAGATCTAGAAATTCCTCATGAACATTTAATTCAGTGTCCACACATCTCACCCACATGCAGAGTTGTGCAATATCTCGATTATCTGTTGATTCATTAACAGCAATACTGAATGCTTCAGGATTTGATAATAGCTGCTGAACTTGTGAATTCAAATCATCAGCAATTTCATTAACTCAGTGACAAACAGTCCGTCTGCTCAGCTTCAGACTTCTAATACAGCAAACAATGTCTTCCTTGTTTCTGAAATCATCAAATATTATCCATGAAGATTCTATGAAGCAATCTTTAATTAGTTCTCCATCACAAAATGGCTTTGAATGCTTTGCTAAAAGCCAAGCAATGTGAAAGCTTGCCATTGTTGTCAGATCACCCTCATTCATTGCCACTTTTAACACTCGTTGTTTAGCAAGCCCAGTTTTTAGCATACATACCTGTTGAGAACGCATGACAGATCCGAGTGGAAATTTGTGTGAATAAGATGGAGGGCACTTTTTAAAATGTCTCTGTACATTAAATCTTTTCGGGACAGATACAGACTCTTTGCAGATAAGACACGTAGGCTTGCCATGATGGTCAGTAACAAAAAACTCACACTCCCATGACTCCTGCACTATTCGCCCTTCATCCCCCAGTTTTCTTTTTTTACTACTGCCTGGACTTGAAGCTATTGGCGAACTGGGTTCAGACAACCTCGGTGAGCTGCTTGGTGTGCTGCTGTTAGAAATCTGTCCATTTTGTTTAAATTTCATTTACTTTCAATGCTGCTTCTTCCCGAGTTTGTGGCAGTTGTCAGTGGAGGTAGCTGTTAATATACAGACTTAGCATAGTTTATACTAGACGGGGGGGTGGACTTAATTGTGCGCAAATGAAAATAATTAAGAAGTAGTGACAAACAGGTAATTATCTGTAATTATCTGTCCTCAGCTTTTCTTGTCATATTTGGATTTCACTGTAAGCAAATAATTAAGACAGATTTCAGCGCACATTTAACTAATGAAATGGAATTGGGCAATGAAAGTAGCGACAACAATTTCTTTTAATAGCATCCCGCATTACACATAAACTCGCTCTTACCAACTATGTATCTGACAAATGCAGAGGGCCACAGTAATTACAACAAGGGCTGCATGTGGCCCGTGGGCCGCAGTTTGCCCATCGCTGATCTACAAGGTACTGCATTTAAAAGTGCAGTGAAAAGTGTCTCAATCAACAGATAAACGGTAATATTTGGCACAAGTGCTGTAAAAAAGACCTTCAGGATTGCCACAAGCTAGACCACAAAGTTAGTCTAACATGCAGCAAATCAGCACACGGGATAGAAAATCCCAATCGCCACCCAGGAGAATGCCGCAAACTGCATGCACCATTTTATTTTTTTTATTTATTTATTTAGTTTTTGTTAACTGGGTAGGTGCGCTAGCCATAAAATGACTATTTTCAGGCATGACCCAGGAGAGTACAACAAAAAGGAGAACAGTTGAACAACAGCAACATGGGTACAATAATACAAATAGAGGAACAGTACAGCAGTGCTACAAAAATACAATGGGTAGAAACAACAAAAAATAATGGCAAGCATTATACAGATAATGGCAGTAAGATATATAAAAAGTGCAGAAACCATGGACCCGACCTGTGGAGTGAAAGGGTTAATAAGATAGTAAGGTTATATAGAGAGAAATGTGAGGAATGTTCAAACATAACAAGAAAGACTGACAGAAAGAAAGATCAGGGGTGGTAATTGGCAAAACAACAGTGGATGGTCAGCAACAAGGTTCGAGAAGGAAGAGAGCTAGTAGTCAAGAAGTTATTTACAAAGGGAAGGAAAAATATGGGGAAGGGAAGAGGAGACAGTCTTGGAACTGGATTAGAGCAGGGGTGACATTACTGGTAAGTCTCAGGAGCTTCAGGTTGGGTCAAAGCATGTACAAGCATCAGCTAAGGATAGATAACGACGATATTCACTTTTAAATCCAAAGTGAGACTGAGACAGCCGGAGGTTGAGTGGAAGAGCATGCCATAGCCTGGGAGCAGAGAATCGGAAGGCCCCTGTGCCTTTAGTCATCCGACATCTCGGAACATAGAGCAAGGATTTGCCAGCTGATCGCAGGCCATGGGAGGATGGTTGAGGGACCAGCAACACCGCCAGCTGGGATGGTTTTTTTTCCCGGATGATTGAGTCCATTAGTGATCCAAGATAGCATTGTCTGCTGGCAGAGAGTGACAGCCAATTCAGATCCTTATAAAGAAGGCAGTGATGTTTGAGTAGAGGCGACAAAGAGGCAAATCAGTATATGTTGTTATAAGTTACGTCCCATTTTAGTAGGGAGGTTTTATGGGCAGAGGTAAGAATAGAGGCACCATAAGTAAGGGTTGGGAGCAGAATACCTCAGGCAATTGCTAATTTGGCCGAGAGTAAGCATGTAGCTCATTTAGTAAGCTACTCCTAGTTTCGAGTTTACAGCTTTGCATGAGGACGGAATGTGAAGATTAAAATCCAGAGACTGGTCCAGCAGGATCCCAAGGTACTTGAAGGAAGTAACATTTTCAAGTGGAAATCCTCCTGGGTGAAGAACCTCCAGCAAACTAGAACAGGTCTTAATCTTTGGTGCAGAACCTAGGAGCATGGCTTTCGTTTTCTTTTCATTTAGTACAAGCTTACGGTCTAGTAGCCAGTCTAAGACCTTATTGAAGTCTGAAGTAAGTGATGTGTTTATGCAGGCAATACTAGAAGAACTAGTGTAGATGATCAGGTCATCAGTGTAGAGAATAGCTGAGCAGGATTTATGTTCAGTGCATCTGCGGCTTGCGGCATTCTCGACGTTTTGAAAATCCAGCCCCTTGATATATGTTTGAAGTCACCTTCACTGTCTGACTATGTAGCTACTAAGCAGACAAACATTAGGCAAGGAGTTGGGGTCTCATATATGTTACTTAGTGCACTGATCTGGGTAGTTCCATCTGTCTGTAGCTTCACCCACATTTTGCAGTGAATTACCCCGTAACTGAGCACCCCATTGTTTAATTCCCCATGTGTCATTTTATGAACCCACAGAACCTTGGTTATTGCATTTCAAAGGAGGTTGCATTTCTCACGCACCCAAAATGATAGATTCAGGTGAGAGGGATGGATCAAGTCTCTTGTCTCCTCTCCCCTCCCTCAGTCCAGATTACTTGGGTGATATCAAATCGCTTCAAATATTTTCAAGCACTCAACTTTGCACTCTTCCATTCAGTGAGATTCACTGTTCTGACATGTTTTAGCAGCCTTCTGATTCAGAAAATGATTTGAATACTTTGATAATAGAAGGTGAACTATAAAACCTGTATACAAAAACAGGAGTTCACAAGCATAAAGGCAGTGGTTAAATCAGAAATGTTTATGTGGGCAAACATTCACATCTACAGTTGTTTGGGGGGGCACTGCCATCTATAGATGGTGAAACTCTCTCGTATAATGCCCACACAATTTTGTAAGAGGTGGGAGAAGTGAGTTTCTGTGGCTTCCTGCCCAATTTAACCTCTGCCTTAAGGTTTTTCTCTTTTACTATAGAGTAATTGGAAATCTGGGAATATCTGTAATCTGCCTCCACTGAATTACTTCTTGTGACTACTGTGAAATACAGTGTTTTTTTATGGGGGGAGTCCTTTTTAAGGTCCTTTGCTGATAATGCCTTTTCCCACACTAGATTCATTTTTTTAACTGCTACTGAAGTAAATTATCAAATGAAATCACAACAGTGGGTTCCAATATTGTTGGGTAATTCTACAAACTCTGGTCAGAGCCACACTGGCTGCTAATGCAACAGTACTGATATAATGTAACTGACATTACTCGTATTTAGAAGTGGGTACAGGGATTCTGTCAGAAGGGGGAGCAGAATGTTTGGCAGCGGGTGAGTTTGTTTTTCTATGTGAGGTTGAGCATGTGAACATGATCAGGATGGGGTGGGATGCTTGGCAGTAGATGGGCTTGTTTTTCTATAAGAGGCCGAGTAAGGGAATATGACCAGAAGAGGGGGGATGCTTGGCAGTGGGTGTGTGTGTTTTTCTATGTGAAACCAGGAATGGAGACAGCCAAGATCAGAAACTCCAGACTAGAAGCAGGGCACGGAGATGAGGTGGAGTTCAATGTGAACTTTTTTTTACTGATACTGGGCAGTGACCAAGGACCAAGGGTAGGAAAACAAGCACAGGGAGGAAGCGGGAGATATGTTTTACAGTTGCAAAGTGTATTTCCAGATGGTGAATTAGTAGAGCCAGCAACAGACAGCAAAGAGAGCCCATGCAAACTGATAATGTGATCTGATTCCACTGTGGATGCAGAGCATAATCTGTGTTGGATCTGATTAATTCTGCTCTTTTTTTTTTCTCTTCTGCACACATTATGACATGCATAGCTGCATTACACAGTCATGATAATGAATATATCAGGTGAGAAAAAGACTGCATCAGCAAGGTACCATAAAAAAGGGAAAATAGATTATTTGAAAAAGAAAACAAGAAACAGTACTCGCGGGGGGGGGATATTAAAGGGGACTCTTCATGGACTCCAAACTACTGTTCTGGAATGAGGAGGTCCCAATTTAGAAAACCGCACAAAGAAAAACTTTTTGAGCATCTTCAAACACAATGTCTGGATGATTCTGCAACTCACCATGTACCGTACCCCTGAACAACAAATCCCATACTGCCCCATAGCTGAGCCTCTGATGATGTGCAGATCGGTTCAGCTGTGGGGGTTATGTATGGCTGTATGTTTAAAAGTAATAGCACTATGCCAATGTGCAAATTCAGCATTTACCAATGCTGTTACTGCCCTACCAGTCCCCCTAACCGATGGTTCAGGATGCGTGATGAGTGGCAGGATTAACCAGATATGAAGTTTGATTTTATCAAAAGTAAGTTGCCAGAATTGTGTGACTTTCTAAATTGGGACCCATACCCTACAAAATAAGGGTGTACAACAATTGAGTGGTTCTGGCGGTACATATTAACTGTGTGGCCTTTTGTATAAACGTAATAGCCTACTTAGAATAGTAAGAAGCTCTTGATTGCTTTACACCCTTATTATGTGCAGTTGAGCACACTGGTAGTTTATTCCTTAACTCTACCTTAGAGTCACACCCTTTACAGACTATAACTTTTTATGCCACTGATTTCTGGACAATCTATTGTTTCAGCCATAGAGCTGTGTGAAATTTTTGAATTCCTCTCCCACTGGGATTTTGTGGAATTTCGTAAACTCCTTGAAGGTCTCACATACATGTACTACCCCCAAAAAATGAATGGTGGCCTGCTTAATTGTGTAAACTTGCAATAAAAAGCCCTCCCTTCCACAGCAGAAATCCATTAGAAGCAGAATTCAGAAATTCCAAAAGCAGAACGTTTTTTAAAAACTGAAGAGTAGGCCAGCTGTTGGTGTAGTGGTAGCACTACCCCTTGCAATGATGGGGACCCGCATTCTGGAACAAGTGTGGGTTGTTGAGGGCCGGCTGTGGGGAGAAGGATCAAGAGTCCCAGAGGACGCTCTCCTCTAGGGAAGTGGGGCAGCCAGCTACACTGCTGTACTGCCACCTGGGTGACCACAGGTGGCAGGGCAATGGAGTGGCTATGGGGGAGGGAAGACACCAGCTGGTGAAATGCTATGCAAGTTGATGTGTATGCACACCCAAGATGCCTGCATCTTGAGGGACAGAATGGGTGAAAAATGAGGAACCCCCCCAATGTAGAATAACAGCTCCACCACACATGTAGGCCTCGCACTCACTGACCTGGACACTCTCCTGATGACTGGATATTGTGCAGCCAAGGGACCTAGCCCCATCCTGAGGGTTCCACTGTGGGGTGGGGGATCATGGGGTAAATTGAGAGCCAGTAACACCCAGGAGAAGGTAAGGTTACGTGGCTGGGGTGCGGTGGGGGCTCAAGTTGGGCCAAGGGCCGAGGGAAGCAAGCAGCATAAACAGAATAAAACAAACTGAAGATTAGTAATCTGTCATTTCCATAGATCACAGAAAGACATTCAGTAGTCTATATAAATGGTGATTCATTTTCCGTAAACCACAGAATAAGACGCCATAAATGATGTAATCCATAGAATATTAATCTGTGGTTGACATATGAACATACAAGGAAGCCAGCAGAAGAAGGACATTTGGTCTATCTAGTCTGCTCATATTGCAGAGTCCACAGCTTGAGTTACTGACCCTGCCCCCCTCTTCACTCCTCCCAACCTTTCCATCCTCCCTCCCTGCCTATGATCCTTACCTTCCCCTGTGCCTATCCCAGCCTCTCTTGAAGCTGCCCACTGTCTTCAACAAGAACACCTCTTCCTGAAATGCATTCCAAGTGCTCACCACCCTCCTTGAAAAAGTGCTTCCTGAGCTCCCTCCTACCCCCCCCAGCTTAAGACAGTGCCCCCTCATGTTATGGTTGCCATTTAGCTTAAAGAGACCCTCCTTATCCACCTTATTTATCCCTTTCAAGTACTTGACGGCCTCAATCATGTCCCCTCTCTTTCCTGTTCTCCAGGAGTACATGTTCAGTGCCCTTTAACCTCTCCTTGTATGCCTTACCCTGCTGACCCGCTATCATCTTTGTAGCCCTCTTCTGGGCCTTCTCCAGGAGTTTAATGTCCTTTTTGAGGTGTGGAAATAAAATGAAAACACAGAAAGACTTTTTGGAATTTGCAGAATTAAAAAAAAGAAATTCCATAAAACCCTTCGGTCGCAATACTGCCATTCCATATGAATGCTTATGGCAGAATTCCACACTCTGCACATCTGTACTCAGTTCCCACTGTTTCAAACTGATTAAATAAACATTGTGCAACACTGTAGAATGGCAGCACAAAATGCTCAGGAAGCCTAGAAACAGACAGTGTAAATGTTGAGGCAACATATGAAGAACAATCTGTAGCAGGAAATAAAGTAAAAAAAAACATTGTAAGTGGGGTCCACTCAGTGGCCCCATGGAAGCAGGATGCCATGCCATGCTGGTGACCCAGGTTCCAAAGCAGACACAGGATGCCTGCCTCAGTGTGGCCAAGCTGGAGAACATATTGTCCACAGCAGCGCATCCCAGCCAGGATAGGTAGGGCACGCATCCCAGCGAGGATAGGTAGGGCACACATCCCAGCCAGGATAGGTAGGGCACGCATCCCAGTGAGGATAGGTAGTGCACACATCCCAGCCAGGATAGGTAGGGCACGCATCCCAGCGAGGATAGGTAGGGTACACATCCCAGCCAGAATGGGTAGGGCACACATCCCAGCCAGAATAGGTAGGGCACACATCCCAGCCAGGATAGGTAGGACACCACATGCCACCACAACGGTAACCCCATGTTAGGCCAGGGAGCATGCTCCCACACAGGGGTACCATCTGCATGCATGCAAGCCTGTATGTGGGTGTGTGGTATCCCAGAAGGCAGGAGGTAAGAAAGAAACACTGAGGAGAAAACAGCGGGCCATAAGAATGTCCATTCAGGCCCCACCTCCACCTCTGACTGCTCCCATGCTTCCTGTGTCTCAAGTTGTGGAAGAACCCTGGAGAAGATAAGTGGATGACGCTGCATGGTGGTCGGCAGTAGCTAGAAGGGGCCATCCAGTCCTGGGCAGAAAAAGAGAATTAAAAAACATTTTATGAAGGAAAAAATAGTTTAATAGTGATAGCACAATAAAATAGCTTCAATACATAAGAAGACTGAGGGCCAGATATTCAAACTGCGCCCAAAAAGTGTGCACCAGCAGGAGCAAGCGCAAGTCAATTGCGCACATGCGCAACACACGCGATATTCAAACATGGAGCAAGACAAATTGCGCAAGCAGCCAATGTCTGAATATCTCACAACCTGCACCATAGCGCAACCAGGAAGGGGAAGCTGAGCAGTGATGATGCGCCATAGCGCAACCAGGAAGGGGAAGCTGAGCAGAGCTGATGCGCCACAGCGCAACAAAGGCAGCCCAGCTGAGCAGTCCAGAGGCGCCATAGCGCAAGCAAAGAGGCCCCAGCAGTATAGCAATGGAACTGCACAACCAGGGAGGTAGGCAGGGGCCCATCACCCATGCCACAGATGGGTACAGGGACACATTGCCGAACCAACAATGTGCCCGCACACCCCAAGCACAGCATAACTGGGGGAGGGATGGAACAGCCACCATACCATGGGGACAAGCAAACAAAGCACATCCTGGCCGTGTTACTGCAGCACACCCACTGTCAACCTGAGACTGGCACACAAAGGGGGCGGAGCACCCCAGTGTCCAGCACCCCCCCTGTGCACAGCACACCCAGCACTCTGACCCCAAGACACCACCCATGCGCAGTGACCAGCACTGCAGGAATCCCCAGGCCCCCGCCCCGGCACACTGCAACCACATGAACCACAGAACCAAACAAGCCACACCCACCATTAGCACCCAGCAGTGGGTGGCAGCACACGGCAATACTGACTGGAAGCCTCACCCACACCAGAGACACCGCCCACACACGCGACACACATACCCATGACCATACCACACCAGATGCCATGCACACCACTGCAACTGAGCACCTATAGCCAGCTGCAAATCAGAGACCACCACAGTATTCCTATCAAAATATAAATGTAATAATAAGATGCATAACAAGAACAACAAACAACAACATATTTACAAAGCAGGGATGGGGGTATGGGTATGAGGTAGGGGTGGGTAAGGGGCAGGGGTGAACAACCGGGAGAGGGAAGATGGGGTTCGCTGATGTTCAGCTACCACCTGGCAGCCTGCCCTCCTCCTGCCTGGTGCTGTGCCTGTGGCCTCCTCCGGCGCCGCATCCCATGCTGCTGCAAGTCCAGGAGAATGGTGTGTGTGTCGATGGCCACCTGAGTGAGCCTCCACAGGCCCCGCTCCATCAGGCGCAGGATCCGGATACCTAGGACAAGGGATCAGAGTCAATGGCTGTGACTGTCCACATCCCTGAATCCCACCCATCATGCATGGCATACAGCCAAGTGCCCCGCTTCTGTGATGGACTGCACCCACCCACAGTGACCGTGCATAAGACATGCCCAACCAGGCAGCAACAGCCATGTGTACCACTGCACACACACACTGCCCATGTCCATCACAGCACAACCAAGGCTGCCCAGTGACGCAGCTCTGTGGTGGGATGGCAGTGCCACAGCCATGTGCCCAGTGCATGCATGGACCACCAGTGATGCACACACACACATGCAGTGCCACTGGACAGTGATGACTGTCACATGTTGCGTGCATGGTAGTGTCATCCATGGAAGGTGGCCATGCCCCCCCAGCATGCAATAGCATCCATGATGTAATGACACTCACCCTCATCAAGCAACTGCTGCAGGTGCTGCAGCGGCTGTGGCTGCTGCTGCTGCTGCTGTGGCTGTGGCACACCTCCTCCACCAGCCACCCTGGCACCGCCATCCCAGGCCTCAGCCTGTGCCCGCCTCCGCTCCGCCATGCCTGTGGGAGACAAATGAAGAGAAACACATCAGTGAGATCCCAAAGCAGACAGCCCCTTGCCCCATTGAGTGTGCCTGCCCACACAACCAGACCCAAACAGCACACACATGCAAACACCTCACAGCAAAACCATAGCCTAACCCACCCCATACGCGCAGGTCACATTACACAGTCACCCATGCGGACAATACCGGTGCATACACAGCACACCCACCTGGCCTAGGCACAATGCCCCTCCTGGCACGAGACCTGAGGCGCTCCAGCAGAGCACGCTCCCTCCTCCGCAGGTCACTGTAGCGGTGCCTGCACTGCTCAGGGGTCCTCCTCCACCCAGTGGCCTGCTCCACCTGCAGGGGCACTCCCCCAAACAGTGTGCCATGGTGAGGCTCCACCACAGCCACCAGGTTTGCCAACTCCAAGGCCCCCCATTGTGGAGCTCTCCTGCGTGCCATTCTCAAGCTGTACAGTGGCAATATGGCGCTCCGCAGCGTGGCAACCCCTCGTGGAAATATTGTGCAATACAACTCCAGCAGTGCCTATCGCGCTGTTCATACAGCGCCGTCGGTCCACATCGTGCTGTCACCGAACAGCGCGGTAGAGCCGTACACATGCCAGACGTACAGCGCCAGGGGGCAAAGGTCGGGCACAAGGTCATGGGTCAGTGGCGCAAGGCCACGCACAGCGCCATCGGACGTCTACACATCCTGCATGATCGGTCACCTGCATGCCAGTGCCACAGTGGACTATTGCACAGTTGTGCCACAGCGCCATATGGTGACCAGCGCTGTAGCGCCACTGGCACAATGGTGTCTGGGTCCTGTATTGCTGATCGCGCACAGCACGTCATCAGCACGGCAGACGCCTGCATAAGCTACCTGGGCATGCGCAATGCAGTGTACTATGCAGTCACAGAAATGTGCCATTGGCTCAGCCGGCTCAACCGTATTGAGCAAAGCGCAACGGTGCGATATTCAGCCAACACATGCAAATCATCTGATCAGCCATTCAAAGGCACAGTGGCACGATTAGCATGTCATTAAAGTTGCGCCACTCCTAATTTGCATGCATTGCGCTATATATACGCGACAGTGGGCTGCGCTGGCCAGACTCAGGTACTGCAGGTGAGAGGTGAGTTGCATGCTGTGTGATGTTCTGGCCAATGGTCATGGGATAATGCTGTAGACTGCACAGTGACAGGTGTCCACTTCCACCCATACAGACCGACATGACCGAGCAGAGCCAAAGTGAGGGTGAGGATGGTGGGCGAAGGAGGAGGCCCAAGTTCACCACGGCGGAGACACAGGCACTCTTCCAGGCCTGCCTGGAAGAGGAGCCACTACTGAGTGGACGGCGTGGCACCCCTCAGGCCCATGCAGCTGCATGGGAGGGGGTAGCTCAGGCGGTGAACCTACAAGGAAGCCACCAGCGCTCCGTGCAGGAATGCAAAAAGAAGGTAGGGACAGACCGCAGAAGGGTGAAGGAGAAGGTGGCAGCCCTCAGGGCGGCACGCGCTGGCACAGGTGGGGGCCAGCCAGCGGTGGTGGAGCTGACCCCGGCTGAGGACCGACTGGCTGCAGCAATGCAGTGGAGTGCTATAGATGGCGTACCAGGAGGTGGATTCCAGACAGGTGGAAGCCCATCACTGCACGGTATGACATGGTGGTGGTGTTGGGGGGGAGGTTGATCACATGCACTAACATGTCTTCACTCTCTGTTACAGATCCTGTTCATCTGCAGGGGACAGTGGTGGTGGGACCATGCAGTGAGGAAGACCTGCCAGAGATGGAGGAGGGTCCATCCACCTCTGTCGTCAGCCGGCTTGCACTGCACCAGCATGCACGCCTGGCTGCCACCTCTGTTGTGGGTGAGTCAGGTGTGGGGGGTGCACAGCCTGTGTCTCAGCAGTCTGGCATGCAAGCATGCCAGCACGCTGTGACTGTGGCTGTTGTACGTACCTGCACCATTGATGATGCAAGGACTGCAATGGGCAGTGACATATGTGTCTGTCCCATAACGGACACACAGCAGGCCAGCACATGCCCCTGGACCTAGCTGGTTCCAACGTGTGTGCCAGCACGTCAGCACAGTCCCAGGCTGTGCCTGTCAGCACCGGTGGGGCAGCACCGTTGTCTGTGCAGGTCTCTGGCACTGTTGCGGCCACAGCAGTGGAACGAGTGGTCCCTGGGGCACAGCAGTTGGAGGGGCAGCAGCAGCAGTCATCCACCAGGTCTGGGGTTACAGGGTCCAGCAGTGGCACATACACACCGCCTGTTGACATGCCCATACCTGGTCCTGGTGGACAGCGCCCACCCTCAAGGGGTGTTGAGAATCAGGACCTTCCATACCCTGGGGGACAGGACGCAGATGTAGCAGAGGACCCATTTGATGAGCACACCCGCCTGCTGCGGGAATCAGTACAGCAGCAGAGGTGGGTGGCAACGTCCGTGGAGGCACTGTGCATGGCTGTGGAGCGGCACAGCAGGGACAATGCTTTGATCCTTTCAGAGATGGTCAGAATGCGGACGGATGTGACTGCCGCCATTGACAGGCTGACCCAGGCAGTGGTCTCTGTCGTGGCCGCATTGGGCACACAGTCAGGTGCCCCTGTACCGCACACCCCACACAGCTTGTGCTCCACTCCCCATTCCCGGCGTCGTGCGACACCCAGCCTGTCGATGCCGGGTTCTGCTGTGGGCATCCCGAGCACACCTGGTGCAGGTATGTTCGGCATGCTGCACACCCCTGTGCGGACACGGTCGCGATCATGCAGTGGGACCCCTGGTGGTCCATCGGTGCCACCCCATGTGGCCCATGATCAGCCTGCCAGTGCTGCTGGGTCATGGCGGGGCCGCCCATGCATCCGAGGTGGCCATGGCACAGTGCCACCTAAGTGACCTGTGTCCCAGTGCAGGCCATGTCTGATGCTGCCCTGTGTGCAATGTCTCGTCATGGTGGGCAGTGCACTGGAGGTGCCCTGCCCAACACGCTGACACATGGACCACCTGCACACCACCCAACTGCTGTCCACAGGTGCGTGTGCATGATGACCTACATTATACTGTACACCAAGGTGCAAGGGTGCCCAGCATCGACTTGCGTACTTGGACAGTACAGGTGGTGGGTGTTCCATTGATCTGTGTGTTTGCATGTCTGTTCCTGCTGTGCTGTGCACCTGCCCGTGTACGCTTTGTGCCTGGTGTGTGTGTGTGTGTGTTCAGATGACTGTTCAACCCTCCCTGATGGTGTGTTTGTGTGCCTGGACCCTTCCACTCCCCTTGCCGTCATGCACCCCTGGTGTGTTACCCTGCGTGCCTGTGGGTTGCGCCTAGACAGTGTTGGTTGCACATGGCCCCTTGACTTACCTGTGTGGTGCAAAATGCTCCTCCATGATGGTGTCCTGGTGCAGCTGGGCCTGCCGGATCAGTCAGGGGTCCCGCCGTCCAAGGGGGGCTGCTCATCACCATCTTCACTGGCATCCCCGGCATCCCCATCGCTGTCCCCTTCCTCAACCTGTATGGCTCTCCCATGGTCTTTGGCCATGTTGTGCAGGATACAACAGGCCAGGAATATCCCACAGGCCTTTGAGGGGCTGTACTGTAGGGCACCGCCGGAGGTGTCTAGGCATCGGAAGTGTGCCTTAAGCATCCCAAACACCCGCTCGATGATGTTGCGTGTGGCGGCGTGTGCCTCATTATAGCGTTGCTGCGATGGGGTCATGGGGCGCCGGTATGTGTGAGCAGCCAGGGATGGAGTGGGTATCCGCTGTCACCTGTGTGGAGACAGTAGTGTTAGAAGTATCATGTTCAGGTCCATAATGCCCATATCCTGTGTGCCACCATGGCACCTGTGGCATTCCACCTTGCCCTAAGTATGAACTTCCTACATGTGTACTCACCACTAGGTGGCCTTGGGGATGTCCCCACTCTCAAATCGATGGCACAGTGCGGACTGATACCATAGAAGCATCATGTGCTCCGCCAGGGTGTGTGGCACAGACATTGATTATGTGCCCACTGGCATCGCACACCACCTGGCAGTTGACACTCGAAAAACCCTTCCTGTTCCTGTATGCGGCCCCATCGGGGCCAGGTGGTGTGCAAATAGCCACATGGGTGCAGTCTATTGCCCCTAGCATGCCAGGCATACGTGCTACCCTGTGGAACTCCTGCATGTTTGCTGTATGCTCTGCCACAGTGCTGGGGAAATGGATGTACTCCGCAGCATGTGGCAGCAGTGCGCTGAGGAATTGGGTGAGGATGCATGACGTGGCCGACTGTGTTATGCCTGTGGTGTCCCCGGCTGGCCTCTGGAAGGTACCCATGGCGAGCAGGCACATTCAGGCTGTTACCTTTGTCTCCACTGACAGAGTGTGACTCCGTCATGAGGGTGCCTGCATCACATCACTGCACAGCTCACAGAGCCGCCTCAGTATTGCCCTGTTCAGGTGGTACCGGCCCACGATCTCAACATCCGGTACAGCCTCAAAGCTGGACGCTGGCACTGCATCGCCTGTTGGGGCGTGCATCGCCGGGCGGTCTTTCCACGCCACGCCCCCTGCAGCATGCCTTCTCACCCTCATTACAGCTTCCATGTGGAAGCTGGCACTGTCCATGTCCCTGGCTTGTGTTCCCCTGGCTGTTCTTGCTGTGCTACCCCCTTGTCCTGCCTGCTACCTCCACTGCACCAGGTACACTTACTGGCCCTGCAGTCTGTGGCCCAACACACCCTCCCTTGTCCTCTTCCCTGTGCACATTCCTGGCCTGCACTCTTTCACTGTCGCACTCGGTTTCTCCCTGCCTCATGTGGCTTTCCTAGTAGCGTTCTTGCACCTCTTCCTTGAGCCTTTCATTTTGGCTCATTCCGGCATCGCGCACCTTCCAGCTCATCCGCTGTTGCGCATTGCGCAAGTCTTTGAATATCGTATTCGCTGTTTATGCATGGGTCCACCTTCGGTTGCGCATTCCTTCATTTGCATTGCGCTGTTGCTCAGCCTGTTTTCAGTGGCGCAGCTGCCTCCTGCTGAATATCGCAGAATGGCGCAATTTCTGACTTGGCGCAAGAACCCTATTACAAGATGAGCGGAACCCTTTTAATATACCCCCCGGAATATTAAAACAATGAACAATAAACAAGGAATTGCTTGAAAGTAGGACTATATTTAAAATTGCTTTCTATCACATTAAAAGTTAAATTACCACTGCTGCATTTTGAATTGTTTTTCATGGTGTCAGATAAACAGAATGAAATCTGTTTCCAACCTAAACAGCATAATGAAAAAAAGGTAAGTTTTCCAAACAGCCTGCTATTCTGTGACAGAACTATCTTTTCCCTCCCCCCTGCAGAAGAAAACTCCTTACAGCCAGCAGACATTTGATCCCATGACAGGACCCTGATAGGCAATTCAAGCTGCCAATACCCTAACCAATCACCATGAAGAGAAGGAGTTTTCCCGCTCCAAGCGTTGCAGCACAGGCCTCCATCCTAATCAATACCTCCTGATCAATAGCCAGCAGCCGCTATTGATGACCCTGTTGGGCAAGTCATTTCCTTCTGCTGTAGGCCAGAGTAGTGTGTAAGCTGCACTGTTGATGACTGATGCTGGACTACAGCATGTTTTACATTCACTTTTTGCTGTTATCGTGAAAGTGTTGCCTATACAGTACATCACAAAAGGTATTAAAAAGTGTTCTTAGGAGAACTTCAGCTTTCAGGGAGTGTTCCACCTACAGTACTTGTAGTTAGTCACATGATGCAACCAACCTACCGTTACTACAAAAAATCCAATATTTAGTTGGTTAGCAACTGCCCTATGCAGCTTTTCCTTCTTTCTTTCTTTCTTTCTTTTTCATTCATTGACGTACACTGGTCCAAGGGACCTTTTTCAGGTAGGACTCCAGTCTAGGCAGGCAAAGAAAAGGGTAGAGACAAGGGAAACATGGTTAAAAAACAGGCTGGGAAATACATTTTCAAAAGTAACAAAGCACAAAAAGAGAAAAAAAATGGATACAATTTCAAGATTCAGGGTCAAAGTACTTTATTGTTCGACTTGAGAAAGTCATTACAGAGGATACAATTTCAATAAAGTGACACAGAAAACATGAGTTAAATGATTTGTTTTGCAGAAATGCAGTACTACTACTAATCCAGCATAGTGAGTGGCAGCAGTGCTAACACAGCACATATAAAGTGACAAGCTGCACAGCTGCAGTGGGATGCACTCTTCTGGTGACCCAAAAGCAGTTATCCGTTGTTGCACCAATGTCTGATATATCAGTCCAGAATTCCTATACATTCAAATTCTGTTGGCAACCTAAGAGTTAAAGAAGGGGTGGGAAGGGGTAGTTCTAAGTCCCACTGGATGGGCATTGCAGAGGGAACCTCAGCTTTTACAGGCTGTAGTAAAATTAACCTCAGAAACTGCAAGGCTCCAAGATCGGTCTGTTATCTTTCTGTAACTCCAGGGCAATTTTCCAAAGTTTTCCTGTTTTTGGTCATGTTTAGGCTCAAGGTCTAAAATTATGTAGCACTGTACTCGAACTGCAAAGAAGTTACAGGACTGACAGACTCCAGTGTGCTAATGTGTTTCATACTACCTCCCTCAAGATTTTGCCTTTTTCTACCAAAGTAGAGGGTTAAGTATGTCTAACTGAATACTACGCTAACAGGAAAGCATATTGTCATGTCTATTCAGTTCCTTGAAGAATTGTCACAGGACCTTTGACTTCAAACCATAGTCCTACTTTAAAACCTAATTTTCATGGATAACATTTTTTTTTTTTAAGAAAATAGCATCAAATATAGCAGGTTATATTATCAATAATAATAGATATAAAGGGGAACATAAATAGATCCATAAATATTATATCAGTATTTACCTGAGAAAAGGTCCAGAGGGGGCTTGAAGCCCTAAAGGTAGATAAAGCCCCAGGGTCGGATGGGATGCACCCAAGGGTGCTCAAGGAACAGACTTCAGAACTAACTGAACCCCTAGTAGTAATATTCAATAGCTCAATTCAGACAGGGGTAGTTCCAAAATAATTAAGAGTAGTGGACATAGTCCTGCTACACTTTGGGGAGGGGAGACAAGGAGCAACCAATGAATTACAGACCTGTTAGCCTTATCCGTGTAGTGGGCAAACTGATGAAGTCACTGAACAAAGAGGACCTTGTGGACTACTTAGAGAGAAACAGTCTGTTTATATTTTATTAGAGCATTTGTTCCTTTCTTTATCCTCCCCGTGTTGACTGACCCCATCCACTGGTCCCCCCAGCCCGGTCACCCCGGCATCTTCTGGGACTTACCTTGTCCGGCTCATCCCCCAGGGCTTGCCCACTGGTGGGGTCAGCGGTGCCCCCCCAAGCCCCATCAGGATCAAAATCTGGTTCACCAGGACATGCCCAGATAGCCAGGAGAGGGGCCAGTGGTAGACCGGTGTTATCCTAGTGGTCAGCAGTTTTCTTCATTTTCTCTCTGACACAGAGGAAGTGGAGTACAATGATGCCAATGGCTGTGCCTCACATGCTCGTGTGTGCAGCATGCCAGGCATCTGCCCTGCCTATGCCTTGTACAGTGTCAGTGTGCCAAGCCCCCAGCCACCACTAGGGGCCAGGCTAACACCAGCCACTGGTCCCACCTCTCCCTGGAGAACAGTCCTTGGGACACTTGATCCTCCCCCACCCAGCCAACCAAACAACTCCCGAGGTCGCTCTCGATCTTGGGTCATTGGTGCCACAAGTGGTAGCACTATCACTGCCCCAACAGGCTGGCTATATTTTATTACTTCAGAAAGCTTTTTATAAAGGGCTGTGGTAGGAAATAGTTAGAGACTAAGGACTAAAATTACATCATCAAAGTACTGTAGGCAAGAAAAGCTCATTCACACAATCCCATGGCAAACATGAAGAACTTTAATGTTACTTAAACAGTTTCTATTTCTAGTATATGCTACTAGTAAAAATGAAAACACATATACCGGTATTTTGAACTTTCGATTATCTTTTTTTTTTTTACTTTACAAATTTTTAATTCAATGTTTAAAAATAGAGTACAATAAAACATATACTTTGCACATATATTAGAACAGTAAAAACATACAAATAAATCTGAGCCAATAAAAAGTGTGTATATATAAATAGCTTAGAAATACTGAAAAATAATGTAACGATATCATGAAATACATAAGTTCTTCAACACATTTAAGTAAGAGCAGGTTTGAAGACTAAACCGTCAATATATATGAATATTTTAGGGTTTTAGAATTAGATTAGGATAATGATTTTCTAAAGGCTTTATACCGTGGCTAGTTTGGGAGAAAAAGGGGAAAACTCATACAAATATAGACTGAATAAATAGAGGCTACAGGACTCAGTTCTGGCTTGATATTAACTGCCAAGGCTGAGCCTTGGATCAATTTCACCAATTAATATATGGTAATAGTGTAGTAATGTACAGTCGACTGTGTAGGCAGTGTGGTATGTGGCACAACTTGAAACAACAAAGTTGCACCCCATGGTCGGTTTTCTTCTTTTTTTCCCACTATTTGGCAGTCTCCCTACAAATCAACACTGATCATTACTGGGCCTTTCAAGTTGCATGTGGCAATAACATTTCTCCATGTTTTCAATCATCTTAAATTAGTCCAGTAAGGATGTGCTAAACCTCCCTGTTCTGGCTTATTGGTTTATGTGATACCTTAAAAAATTCAGATGTAACAACCCCTCCCCCCCATGTAACAAACAAAAACTGGAAATCCGAGTCTCCCTGACCATACAGACAATGGACTTCATTATTTATAATAAAAGACTTATGGCTGGCCCATCAGTGCAGTCGTAGTTCTATCGCTTGTGACGCCAGCAGCTCAGGTTTGGGAACATAGCCAGGGTGCTAGAAGGCCAGTGAGGGGATGAGGCTTGAGCATCCCAGTATACGTTTGCATTATTCAGGGTGGGAAGTTGTCCATTCCTGCTGCACTAGCGCCACCTGGGGGCCCCACAGGTGGAGCAGCAATGCCAGACAGTTGTGTGAGGGAGAGTTGGTGAGTTCAGTGCTGCACATGCATGTTTATGCCACCATCTCTAGGGAAGGGAGAAAAGCATGGGAGTAGAAAGCCAGCTAAGGCAGTTGATACATGCTCCTCATAAGCCCCACACTGTTAACTGGCCTTCTTGTCTCCATGCTGAATTCAGTCTCTGCAGGGGGCTCCCTGCCAGCTCTGATGTCCTCACCATTGCAGATAAGCCTTGGGGGCTAGTGGATAGGTAATGGGGCTAGGTGACAGGAGGCACAAAGGGGCATCGGCAGGAATCTTGCAGAGAAAAGGAAATGAAAAAAATACTAAAACAGGAGCTGTCAAGATTCTCAAAAGTCTGTGGTGATAGGCATTTCATGGCTGGAACAACGGTCTTCCAGCTTTCAAGAGATACTATATAAATCAAAGTAAAATCAATGTGAGATAGTTTGAACAAGTTCTGTTTTCTTTCGCAGCATATGAAAGAGGTGCTAATTAGGTAAGGTAAAACTGCGAACAAGCTGACATGCATTATTGTCTGTTTCCTGTAACATGGAGTGTAATGTATTCTGCTGGGTAATACAAATAATTGCACCACACACACACACACACACCATATTAAAGACTCTGTGTAGGATACAGATGCAGATGATGTGTTTAATACAAACTTGTAACATGGCATTAATACTGTGCATGAAATGCCGATCACCGATAGGCTCAAGAGGGTCACGGGACGGCAGCTGGAGCGGGCATTAACCCAGCTTATATGCCGTGCCTGCTTCGGCAGTACTGCGACCAGCCAGACCCCCAGCCTAGCAGCACTGGGCCCTGTGGGGGAGCGAGAGCACGAGCAACAGGAGCGGCGGAGCGGCAGCCTCACTAGCAGTCCGAGCTCGGAAATGGGGAGGGGGAACAGAACCCACGGCAGACATCTGTGACACGCATGTGGTGGCCAGCATGCGACGAGGTAGTACTCGAGGCAGCGAGACCCCCAGCATAGCAGCAGTGGGCACAGGTGGGCACCGAGTGCTAGGGAGTGAATCGTGCCACAGGTAGAGTGAGACGAGTTAGAGGCAGATGGAAGGGAGGGAAGAGAGGCAGGCATGCACAGGAGGGAGAGGTAACACAGTCCGACACAGAGACCCAATGCAGGCAAGTGGCGTGTCATCATTGGAGGCAGCGCGAGGGAACGGGAAGTGAGCGAGCCCGCATGCTAATTTGTGACCGCCGCACACCACACCGACGGAGGCGCCCACCAGAGTCCTCCAACGGGCTATAACAGACAAATCGCCACGTACATCGGCACAGCTGTTGGACGACCAAGTGAGCCGCACTGGTTGCTATCAGCAGAGGTACACAGTGGTTTGACCGCATCACCAGCGTAATGCCGTTTTCTCACACGATCTCTAAGTGCACTGTAAAAGTTTGCTCAGCACACCGACTCCCCATCTGATCTAGTGGCACCGACACGAAATCGGCTCCTGGCGACTATCTCCTCACGCGTCCCATGTTACAAGCACATTAAGCCACTCCATCGGTGGCATCTAATGCGATTGATGCATGGTTGGCCGGTTGTTCGCCCTTGGCCTCGGGCCACAACCCTCCCAACCATGCATCAATCTAGCATTAGATGCCACCTTCATCGTGGCTTAATGCTTACCTGTAGTACCCTTTTTTTAGCCCAAACCTTGAAGAGTATAAGACAGAAAATAACACATAGGCGACTGTGTGTTATGGCATTTTTTTTATACACCCAAGGTGTGCTATGTCCCATAAACCTCGAGGGCATAGTTTTTTTTATGATAATTGGTGCAGGGACTTAAGCACAAAAAAAGAAGACTACCAGGAAGATTTGTATGAGTCAAGTTTCCCACTGTTGAACTGAAAAGGAAAGTGAAGCTCGAGCACTTCAAATCTGTAATAACTGAATATGACATCATACCTGGTTATTACGGCATTTGCTCACACTGATAATCAGTGGGATACAGGGGGTCACCAGTTATTATATCCAGTTAATACTTGATGCATTATCATGCAAATTGAAATAAACATAATGAATAAGTTTATGTGAGATTCTTTAAGTTATTCTTGTTAACGTCTGCAACACGCAGCCTTAGTTCAGTTTCCCCAGGTGTGAAGAGGAACGGCAAGGAAATGTTTAATGAAATGACTTGCTTCACTGGGTGCACCAGGAAAGATGAGATTCTTGAAATTAAAAACCATCTCAACCAACGCTTTGACATTAAACTGGTTGCCAAACAACATAACACCCTCGGTATACTGTATATTACAATCTAGTGAAGCCCACACATGCAGCAATATTTGTGGCAAATTATACATACCTGGTGGTAAAAAAAAAATCTTATTCCACAAGAAAATAACAGAGTGAAGGCAAGGCAATTTTATTTATATGGTGCCCAATCCTGGAGGCTTGGGATGCCTAACAATAAATAAGACAAGTACAATAAAGTAAAGCAAGTAAAGTAAACTACAATTGAAGAACAAAACTAGAAGACATTTAAAATCAGGAATCCAGACCAAAACATAAATTAAAGAAGTGTTTTTTTAAGGAATTTTTATTCCTTAGAGGCACCTGTGGCCATAGGTTAAGGTACCATAGATCATTTTTAGCTGAACTACTATAACTGTTAGCAGAGCATGTATGAACCGATTCTTTTAACCTTAAATGATGACTGACTGGCTGGCTGTCTTCCCCATGCGGTTGACATCTTCTATGTATATTATCATCACTGTTTTAGTACTAAATATGTTTTAATGAAGGTACAGTGACAATCTTGAACCTTGAACGTTTTATTCCTTTTTAGAGTGTCCTTTTGTTACAATCCACGATGCCCTCCCTCTCCCCAATTTTGAGTCTGCTTTAGCACTTATTTTTAGATTTGAAATAATCAAAAGGAGAGCTCTGTTTAATACAGTGATCATGGGTTTTCATCAGTTTCCTCAGCTGTTTTTGAACATCTACTGTCCCATAAGGTCAGAGAATTGAGTCTGTTGCACACTTGTTCACCCAAGTCACAAGAAACGTGCTGTTAAACAATGAGTGTTTAAAAACGGTTGAGAGTCCTGATGAAAACTTGAAGTCACTCATAGTAAAAGGAGAGCTCCTTTTAATTATTTCAGCTATTAAAAAATTCTGATGCAACTCAAAACCGTGAAAAGGGGCATCTCCATGACAGAATAAGTGTAATCTACAATGGAATAAAAAGGTACACAGTAAATTTAAAATGTTCACTGTATTACACTGCTACTTTAAACAAACCACCTGTTTTTTTCTCCTCTACATAAAAAAAAAAAATATGGGTGCAAAAGCCAGGAAATACCAGCTTAAATGGTGTAGAAGACCTCAAGAACACATGGGGCTAATTAAGCAATAAGCCACGATGGGGTGTGGGTTATCAGGGGATCTACCACAGCTGGAGTGGTTTGCCCATGAGGCGCAGTCGAGTGGGTAAATCCTCACCAGCTGTGGTAAATCCTCTGATAACCCACATCCTCCAAGTGGCTTATTGTGATTATACAAAGGTTCGTTTTTTTACTATGATAAAATGCAACTTTTTAAAGAGGTTGCTTTGTTTTTTTTAATTTTATTGTATTTATTCCTGTGTTGCAGATGATTAGGATTAGGATTATATACTCATCAACAGCCATTGGTTATCAGAGGATTTACACCAGTGGTAAACTGCCAGTCTGACGATTTCATTAGCTGTTCACTTACAGTATGTCCATGGTATAACGCAGTTTAGTACACACTCATGCAAATCTACTATGTGGAAGAATACTGATGATGTAACTTTCCCATGTAACCAACTTTACGGGGCAAGTCACAATAAAGAAACATGCCTTTTCTCAAATACTTTTATTACAGTTGAGAAACTATTTTGAAGGAAAGTGCCTCTGTCTTAGGGACGAAGTAGGGTCTCTGGACCACCAAGGTGCAGGGGCATCACTAGAGGTGAGCATTAGGGACTGGAGCCCCAAATAAAACATTCCCAATTTCTAGAACTGGCCAGTGCCTTGGTTGTTTTTCACTAGGTGGGAGGGGTGGAGGCTCAAACCCATAATCTTTTCAGACCCCAGGAATGTCCCTGTCAAAGTGACTGTACCTTTACTTCTGCCTTCCAGCAAGAACAGTCTTGTTGCTGTTTAGACTGTATTTAAAATAACAGTGAGTGTTTGGTGCAATGATACACCCTTGTACCCAGTTGTGGATCCAGAAGAGGGTTCAAGGGTTAGACCCCTTCTTAATCCCCATTTCTGCTAAAATAGAGGGTTCCTAACCCTAAGCCACATTACAAATGTACTGAACCCTCCCCACCCCACCCATTACATTTTTGGATCCACCTCTGGTACCTGATTAAAGGCACTAGGCAAAAATTGTTTATGGTTTCCCAGACACTTCTTTAAAGTGCCTACAGCATGCAATAAAGGAACTTTTGTTTTTTAAGGAAGACATCTGTATTCATGTTAGTTGTTTCTGGCACCAGTGGAGAAAAGGTGACATAGAATCTAGATTCAAAAATTTACCCACCCAGTGACATGAACAACGGTAAACTGACCACCTTTACTAAACCAGTTACACACAGGTCTTATGCTTGTCTGCAAGTATTTCCCCAGTCTCCTCTTCTGGCACAGAACTTGGTAACAGTAACTGTGAACCCTAGCTAGCCCTCTCGCATTTTGGGGTAAGCCTTGAAGGTCTCACATACATGTACTACCCCCAAAAAAATGAATGGTGGCCTGCTTAATTGTGTAAACTTGCAATAAAAAGCCCTCCCTTCCACATTGTACTACCCTTTACATTTAACATGTTGTACCTGTGCCCCTCACTTTGCATCCTCAAAATGCTGTTTCAAGGGGCTGAGTTGCAGCTTGGGGACTGGATCTTTAGCCCTGTGACAGTGACTTGTGGCATGATCATCCCACATCCCCGACGCTTGCGCTGATATCTTAGACTGCCTAACAGGTGGTCTAACTATACTGCTCATATGCTGCAACTTGCGGTAAAACAGGATTATAATGACACATGCACCAATATTTGATGCATGCACCATTATTATACCATAAAGTGATTGCAACTGCTATACATAGATACATAGATACATAGACACTGTCAGCAGATAAGGGCCTATGGCCCACCCAGTCTGCCCATTTGAGCTTGTAAGTTAATTTGTTTTTCTAGAAGTGTGTTGCCCCTTATCCCTGATCTCCAGAATTCCCTTATGTCTATCCCATGCATTCTTAAATCCCAAGATTGTTTCAGCCCCTACTACTTCCTCTGGCAAGGTGTTCCACTTGTCCACCGCCCTTTCTGTGAAGAAATTCTTCCTATGTTTCCTCTGAATCACCCTCCCTCCAACTTCATCCCATGCCCTCTAGTCCTGGAATATCTTTTTTGCTGGAAAATAGTTTATTCCTGCACCCTGTTCCTCCCTGTAAGGTACTTGTATGTCTCTATTATATCCCCGCTCTCACTCCTCTCTTCCAGGGATATTATATTCAAGTCCTCAGCCTGTCCTCATAGGACTTGTGATGCAATCTCTGTACTATCTTTGTTGTCCTCCTCTGAACTTTCCCTACCCGGTCTATGTCCTTACGTAGCTAAGGTCTCCAGAACTGTACACTGTACTCCAGGTGAGGCCTTACTAGTGTCTTGTATAGATGAATTATGACTTCCCTATTCCTGCTGGTGATGCCCCTGCCTATGCATCCCAGCATCCTATTTGCTTTACCTGCTGCCTTGTCACACTGTTTCCCTACCATGAGGCCATCAGAGATGATAATCCCAAAATCCCTTTCCTGCTTGGTGCATGCTATATCCTCACCCCAAACTGATATGTTGTTCCAGGGTTTTTGTGCTCCATATGCATGTCTTGCACTTCTTTGCATTGAATTTCAACTGCCAAACCCGTGACCATTCTTCAAGCTTCTGCAAGTCCCTCCTCATTCTGTCTACACCTTCTGGTGTGTCCACTCTGTCACAGAGCTTCGTGTCATCAGCAAACAGGGAAATTCTGCCTTCTAGGTCCTATACAATGTCACTAATGAAGACATTGAATAGGACTGGTCCCAGCACTGATCACTGTGGTAGCCCACTAGTCACTCTTCCCTTTGTGGAGTGATAGCCATTTACCACCATTCTCTGTGTCCTGCCGCCCAGCCAATTACCTACCCATCACAATACTGTCCTGCCCACTCCCATATTCCCCCATTTGTTTAGTAGCCCTCTATGTGGCACATTGTCAGAGGCCTTGCTGAAGTACAGATAGGCCACATCCACTGCCCTCCCTTGATCCACCTCCCTTGTCACCCAGTCAAAGAATTCAATGAGGTTGGTCTGGTATGACCTCCCACTGGTGAAACCATGCTGCCTTGGGTCCTATAGTCCATTGGCAACGAGATGTTCCACCAATCTCTCCTTCAGTAGTGCTTCCATGATCTTCCCCACTACTAAGGTCAGGCTGACTGGTCTGTAGTTCCCCACTTCCTCTTTGTTCCCACTTTTGCATAAGGGGACTACATCTGCTGTCCTCCAGTCTTTGGTTACCTCTCCGTTTCCAATGATCAGCTAAACAGGATTGCCAGAGGTTCAGCCACCACCTCTCTTAGTTCCTTTAGGACCCTTGGGTGCACCCCATCTGGTTCCATTGCTTTATCGACTGTTATTCTTTCCAGTTCCTTTAGGATCCTTTCCCGTGTAAAGGGACTTGTGTCCATTTCTGCGCCACCCCCACCCCTGCACTTCCTTCAGGCCCATTCCCCTCCTCTTCCTCAGTAAAGATGGAGCAGAAATATCTATTCAGTATGTCAGTTTTACTGTTGTCATCCTCTATGAGGCCCCCATCCTCCCCCTTCAGTCTCACTATCCCTCCCTTTGCCCTTCTTTTTTCACTTATGTATCTGTAAAAGGTTTTGTCCCCTCTACCCACTGATTTTGTGATACACTCTTCTGGCTGAGCTTTGGCTTCCCTTACTGACCTCCCTGCCTCCCTTTGATTCTCCTGGTACTTCTCCCTATCCCCTTCTGCCTGCATTATTTTGTATTGCCTGAATGTGATCTTTTTGGCTTTCACTTTCTCTGCTACCTCCTTGGAAAACCATAATGGCCTCCTCTTCCTTTTCCCCTTGCTAACCTGCTTTATGCATAATTCTGTTGCTCTTGTAATCCTTGTTTTAAATATTTCCCACTGTTCCTCAACCCCTGAGTCCCTCCCCATTCCCATTAGTGCCTCTTTCAAGCATCTCCCCATTTTCCCAACGTCTGCCCTCCTAAAATCTAGGATACGTGTTTTTGTGCTGTTTGGTTCTGCTCCTTCTGTGATTTCAAACCACAGTGACTGGTAGTCACTGTTCCCCAAGTGCTCCCCCACTGTTACCCCTATCATACTGTTCCCATTTGTGAGCACGAAGTCCAGTATTGCCTTCTTATGAATTGGTTCCATGACCAGTTGCTGGAGGAAGGCACTTTGAAGGGAGTCCAGGATAAATCTGCTTCTGGTTGATGCTGCTGCTGGGAGGATCCAGTCCACATCTGGAATATTGAAGTCTCCAACCAGCACCACCTCACTCTTGTCTGCCATCCTTTGGATACATACAAAACTATATGACAAAATATTTTGCCAACACTTGTATGTATCCTGCAAGTGTTCATGACCCTCTACCTCTTGACTTTCTTTCCTCCACTAGTAATGCCCCGCCCATTTTGCTCCCCTTGTCCCAATAAATGAAGCAACATGCTTTAAAATAGAATACAAACATATTGCCACATTTATGATGCTACAGGAGCAGCCCAAAATGGGAACCTGCACCTACAGCATCACGGCTGAAAATCCAGCTAAGTCTCCAGAGCTTACTGAATACAAGCTGGCCCCACAAAGGCTTTTATCCAATTAACTGCTCTATGAAATGTTTCTAAACTGCTTATTTAGACCCTGTGGCCTGGCAGCACCCTGGTGTGATTTGCCTGCACCAGTCATGCCAGCTGCTCTTTAAAGTATAAGTCTTCCAAAATCCAGAACTGATTGGGGCCAGCCCAATTGCACAGGAAGGGGGAGAAACTGACCCTCTATCCATATCCCCTTAAAATCATAGGTCACTGGTACACAGTTTAACCATCTGTTGTGTGGCATCATTCAAGCAGTGGTATCTGCTAGCTGGCTAAATATTTTATCATATAGTTGTTTGTTTGTTTTTTAGCAACAATTTTTTTTTCTATTTTGGGGGCCATATCCCCCTGTTTCTCAGGCTCCATCCACCCACCTCCCCCATGCCCAGGCTTACCCCCCTTGGGTGGGGCCACCGAGGGGCTTCCCACTCCTGAATGGACATCATAGGCAAGCCCCAGATTACCCCCCAGGTCAGGGCCACGAGACCAGGCCCCCCCGGCGGGCGTTGGAGGCAGTGGGCAGCAGGACAGAATGGGTCTTCATGCCGGGGGACCAGCATTTTTTTTTTCCTTCTGCTTCCTGCCCTGAGGGCGGGGACATGCAATGACAACCAGCATCTGCCCCACCCCCCAAATGCACTGGCGCCAAGCACTGTGGTGCCTCCAGCCTCCGCCAGGGGTCCATCGAATGCCAGACACTCAGACCCTCCTTTCCCCCTGGAGATGGAAAGCAGTCTCAGGGACGCTCAGTTCTTCTCCTCCAGCTGGCCCTCTGACTCCCTGGGTCTGTTCCTGAACCCAGGTCGCCAGCGTCGCAAGCAGAAATCTAACTGCTGTGCCAGCAGGCCAGCACAAAAATGTATTTCTGACACCCTTACATCCATCATCAGTGCATTTTCAGTTTCTTCAGATATGTTTAAAAAAGCTTTTATTACTAATTTTGTAATTAATGATTTCAACAGGATGACCACCACTGCAGATTTGTAAAAATCTCTTCCCTTGGGACTCCTTTTTAACTGCACATACTAGATTCCTGCTGCGCAACTGTCACTGTGTTGCTACCACACATTTCTGATGGTAAAAAACAAAGCATCACAACAAGATGTTCAATTTATTTTTATGTTATATTAATTTTATTTTTTAAAGATGATTGTCCCTATTTTTCACTATGGTGACATAGTCTACAGTGGAGCTCCTAAATCCTCCCCTGCCAGACTGGACCGCCATTTCACTCTTTCTGTCATTTTGCCTAAAACTGTCCTCATGCCCACCACTGCTCACTCAAGTCTGCCCTTTCACTCCCCTCTCCTGAGGCCAGGCACCTTTCCCATTGTGCCTCCTTGATATCCAAATTCTAGTATGGTTCCCTGCCCTCATACATTACATCTCCTGTCCTCTCCCACTTCTTCCTCTCACCCTCTCAGCAGTAGTATTTCCTATTCCCTCTCGATTCTTTCTAGGAAATCTGCTGTTGGTCAATCTGCTTTTTATGTTGCTTGCACGCACGTGCAAGAAACATAGTGCCATCATCGGAGATTTCGGAGGTGTGTCACCTCCTCCTCCAATTCACTCAGTGATCCGGCAGGCATGGCCCTGTAAGTAATGCATTTTGGGCTGTCGCAATGACGCTCCAAATGCAGTAACCTATGATTGAAGAGGCTCAGCAGAGAGAGCAGCGATAAGAGCTGCTCACGCAGCTCCCACCCACCCCCAGGTGTCGCGCCCCTGCCTGCACTGTGTAGCCGACCAGGGTGCCCAATCCCGTCGGCTGAAGCGTCGATCTCCCCCTCCCCGGTAGTTGGTGCCACGCTGGGTCGCTTTCACCGTGGGGTGCCCAATCCCCATCAGCTCAGGCAATTCAATGTCAGCTTGTCCATGCTGGGAGCCCACCCCAGCATGGCAAGCGGTCCACAAAGTCTTTTTTTGTTTTGTACCTGTAAGACAAAAGCGGTCCTTGATGCGTCTCCCGACCCCCTCACAACCCGCACCCACCCTGCGCACCCAGCCTCCCACACCCCCCACCCCATTCTTACCTCGGACTTCAACACGGCGATCTTGGTGGACGGGAACACATCTGCACTCTTCAAAGCCGACCGCGAACTGAGGAAATGCGGTAAGCTGTATAATGCCTAGATAAGGGGTTTCAATTTTGTGCATATCTCAGGCATTTAGGGAATTTTGCACCAAATTTTCAACATGGGGTTTTGGGACCTTCTCATGAATGATGTCACTGTCTTGGCATTATTGGGCCAGAAGGGTGATTTGCGCAGTGACTGCGAAATCACCCTTCGCCTGAACTACCGCCATGACAGTGACATCATTCATGATCCCAAACCCTCATGTTAATTTGGTATAAAATCCAAAATGATTCTTTTCTGGCGATGCGTTGCGCAGTTCCCACGCAGGCTCGTAATTCTCGAAATTTCAATATTTTCCTCCAGATTTTCAAAATTGCCATTTGCCACACTTTCTTATGAGCAGTACAGCTGTCATTTTTCACATCTCACCCAAAATGTGTTTCCGCCCATGTAGCGCAGAATGGGCGCGGTCGATTATCTTGAAATCAATATGCAGGACAAATTAAGAAAATCACAGTGACACTGTTCATGAGAGAGGTCTTAAAATGGCTATGTTGAAAATTTGGTGAAAAAATTCCTAAAATGACTGTTTTGCTAGCGCGTTGTGCAGTTCCTACACCCGTCGTAGGTTTGCAATTTTCAATATTTTCACCCAGATTTTCAACATTGCCATTTTCCACACCTTCTTATGAGTAGTACAGCTGTCATTTTTACATCTCACCCAAGCGTGTTTCCACCATATGGCGCACAATGCATGCGACGTTGTCGCGAACTCAGTCATATGGGACACATTAAAGAAAATCACAGTGTCACTGTTCATGAGCAGAGATCTTAAAATGGCAATGTTGAAAATTTGGTGAAAGAATTCTAAAATGACTGTTTATGAAGTGTGCGTTGCACAGTTCCCACACATTCGTAGGTTTGCGAATTTTCAAAATTTCCACCCAGATTTTCAACATTGCCATTTTACCACACCTCCTTATGAGCAGTACAGCTGTCATTTTCACATCCTGCCCAAACGTGTTTCCACCCATATGGCGCACAATGGCGCGGTCGATGTACAAACTCAATGATGGGACACATTAACAAAATCACAGTGACACTGTTCATGACAGAGGTCTTAAAATGGCTATGTTGAAATTTGATGAAAAATCTAAAATGAATGTTTCTGATGCATTGCGCAGTTCTCATGCACGCTCGTAAGTTCACAAATTTTCAATATTTGCACTCCAATGGCTTCCAAATACCTAAACAGCACATAGAAGCAAGCAACATTCGGCAATGACAAATGCTTGTTCATACAGCTTTCCTAAATTCTGGTCCTACCTTCCCCTGTCAATTTGCTCTACCTCTTCCGCTCTCTCCCTTAAATCTCTGCTTTATGACTTTTCTACTCCCACCTACAAGTGTTTGTGACCGTCTGCTTCTTAACTTTCTTTCCTCCACTAGTACTGCCCCAGCCATGTTGCTCCCCTCATCCCCAGGCTACACCTGTATGAGTAGTTTCTCCCTGCCTATCAAAACTCATCTTTATCTACTATGGCCCGGATATTCAAAAGGGTTGCGCCATGTGCAACAGGGTTGCACATGCGCAAGTCCAAAAATGCGCCATTTTGCGATATTCAGAAGGAGGCAGTTGCGCCACCGAAAACATGCTGAGCAACAGCGCAATGAAAATGAAGGCATGCGCAACCGAAGGGGGTGGATCCATGCATAAAGAGCGCAATGCGATATTCAAAGACTTGCACGATGCGCAAAAGCGGCACAGCCGGAAATTGCGCACTAGCGGAAATGAGCCAAAATAAAAAGGCTCAAGGAAGCGGCGCAAGAACGCTACAAGGCTGCCAAGTGGGGAGAGAGACAGACAGACAGACAGAGACAGGCTAGGGCAGGCAAGGCAAGCATGGGCCATAGGCTGTAGAGGCCAGCAGGGGTGCCGGTGCAGTGGAAGTAGCAGTGAGGACAGCGGGGTAACACAGCAACACCAGCGGGGCAGAAGCCAGGGAGATGGACAGTGGCAGCTTCACATGGAAGCTGTAATGAGGGGTGAGAATGCATGCTGCAGGGGGCGTGGCGTGGAAGGGCCCGTCGGTATGCCCCAACAGGCAGTACCGTGCCCGCATCAGCTTTGAGCTGTACACAGATGTGAAGATCGTGGGCGGTACCACCTGAACAGGGCAATACTGAGACGGCTCTGTGAGCTGTGCAGTGATGTGATGCAGGCACCCTCACGACGGAGTCACTCTGTCGGTGGAGACCAAGATGACAGCCTGCATGTGCCTGCTCTCCACGGGCACCTTCCAGAGGCCGACAGGGGACATCACAGGCATCACACAGTCGGCCACGTCATGCATCATCACCCAATTCCTCAGCGCACTGCTGCCACATGCTGCGGAGTACATCCATTTCCCCAGCATCGCAGCAGAGCATACAGCAAACATGCAGGAGTTCCACAGGGTAGCACGTATGCCTGGCGTGCTAGGGGCCATAGACTGCACCCATGTGGCCATTCGCATGCCACCTGGCCCCGATGGGGTCGCATATAGGAACAGAAAGGGCTTCCCCAGTGTCAACTGCCAGGTGGTGTGTGATGCCACTGGGCGCATAATCAATGTCTGTGCCACACACCCTGGTGGAGCACATGATGCCTTCATATGGTATCAGTCCGCACTGTGCCATCGATTTGAGAGTGGGGACATCCCCACAGGACATCTAGCGGGTGAGTACACATGTATGGAATGCAAACTCGGGGCAAGGGTGGGAATGCCACAGGTGCCATGGTAGTGGCACACAGAGCTATGGGCAATATGGACCTGAACATGAGACTGATCTCCACTATCTCCACACAGGTGACAGCGGATACCCACTCCGTCCCTGGCTGCTCACACCGTACTGGCGCCCCATGACCCCATCGCAGCAACGCTATAATGAGGCACGTTTCCACATGCAACATCATAGAGCGGGTGTTTGGGATGCTCAAGGCACGCTTCCGATGCCTAGACACCTCCGGCGATGCCTACAGTACAGCCCCAAAAAGGCCTGTGGGATATTCCTGGCCTGTTGCATCCTGCACAACATGGCCAAAGACTATGGGATAGCCGTGACAGGTTGAAGAGGGGACAGCGATGGGGACGCCAGTGTCGCGTGTTGATGGTGATGAGCAGCCCCCCAGGACGGCGCGGGCCCCCGACTGATCCGGCAGGCCCAGCTGCACCGGGACACCATCACAGAGGAGCACTATGCAGAACACAGGTAAGTCAAGGGGACATGTGCAACCAACACTGTCCATGCGCAAACCACAGGCACACAGGGTAACACACCAGGGGTGCATGACGGCCAGGGGAGAGGAAGGGTCCAGGCGTACAAACACACCATCAGGGAGGGGTGAGCACTCATATGGACACACACACACCAGGCACAGAGCGTACATGGGCACATGCAGAGCACAGCTGAACCGACATTGCTAACACACAGCACCATCGACCACCCCCACCACCTGTACTGTCCAAGTACATGTGTCAGATGCTGGGCACCCTTGCACCTTGGTGTACAGTACAATGCAGGCATCATCATGCACACGCACCTGTGGACAGCAGTTGGGAGGGTGTGCAGGTGGTCCGTGTGTCGGCGTGGTGAGCAGAGCACCCAGCAGTGCACTGCCCACCATGACACACATTGCACACATGGCAGCACCAGACAGGGCCCGCACTGTGAGACAGCTCAGTCATGTAGCACTGTCCCACGGCCACCGCGGATGCGTGGGCAGCTCTGCCGTGACCCAACAGCACTGGCAGGCTGAGCAGGGGCCACATGGGGTGGTACTGTTGCACCACCAGGGGTCCCACTGCACGAACGCGACCTTGCCCGCACAGGGGTCTGCAGCATGCCGAACAAACCTGCACCAGGGGTGCTTGGGATGGCCACAGCAGAACCCAGCGTCGACAGGCCTGGTATCCACGACGCCGGGAATGGGGAGTGGAGAGTGAACTGTGTGGGGTGTGCGGTACAGGGGCACCTGACTGTGTGCCCAATTCGTCCACAACAGAGACCACTGCCTGGGTCAGCCTGTCAATGGCAGCAGTCACATCCGTCTGCATACGAACCAGCTCTGCATGGTCCAGAGCACACTCCCTGCTGTGCTGCTCCACAGCCACAGACAGTGCCTCCACAGACATTGCAACCCGCCTCTGCAGCTGTACTGATTCCTGCAGCAGGCGGGTGTGCTCGTCCAATGGGTACTGTGCCCCAACGGCATCCTGTCCACCAGGGTGTGGAAGGTCCTGATGCACAACACCCCTTGAGGGTGGGCGCTGTTTGCCAGGACCAGGAATGGGCGGATCAAAGGGCGGCAGACATGTGCCACCGCTTGACACTGTACCCCCAGACCTGGTGGGTGACTGCTGCTGCTGCCCCACCAACTGCTGTGCCCCAGGGTCCACTCGTTCCACCGCTGTGCTAGCAACAGTGCCAGACACCTGCACAGACACCGGTGCTGCCCCACCGGTGCTGACAGGCACAGCCTGGGACTGTGCCAGCATGCTGGTACACAAGTTGGAACCAGAAAGGCCCAGGGGCACGTGCTGACCTGCTGTGTGTGTCCGCCATGGGACACACACCTATCACTGCCCATTGCAGTCCTTGCATCATCAATGGTGCAGGTACGTGCTACAGCCATAGTCACAGCGTGCTGGCATGCTTGCATGCCAGACTGCTGAGACACAGGCTGTGCACCCCCCGCACCCGAATCACCGACACCAGAGTTGGCGGCCCAGCGTGCATGCTGCTGCAGTGCCTGCTGGCTGGTGATAGAGGTGGATGGACCCTCCTCCATGTCCAGCAGGTCATCATCACTGCCTGGACCCACCACCACCGTCTCCTGAAGATGAACAGAATCTGTAACAGAAAAAGAATACATGTGAGTGCATGTGAACAACCTTCCCCCCAACCCCCAACACCACCACCATGTCATACCGTACAGTGATGGGCTTCACCTGTCTGAATCCACCTCCTAGTCGCCTCAAGCGCCTGCTGCATTGATGCAACCAGTGTCTCCTCAGCCGGGTCAGTTCCAATACCACTGGCGGGCCCCGCCAGTGCCAGCAGCGTCAGCCGCCTGAAGGCTGCCACCTTCTCCTTCAACCTCCTGCGGTCTGTCCCCATCTTCTTCTTGCATTCCTGCACGGAGCGCTGTTGGCTTCCGTGCAGGTTCACGGCCCGAGCTACCCCCTCCCATGCAGCCGCATGGGACTGAGGGGTGCCCCTCCATCCACTCAGTACTGGCTCCTCATCCAGGTAGGCCTGGAAGAGGGCCTCTGTATCTGCTGGGGTAAAGTTGGGCCTCCTCCTATGCCCACCGTACTCACCCTCACCTTGGCTCTGCTCGGTCATGGTGATCTGTATGGAGGCAAGTGAACACCTGTCACTGTGCAGTCTACAGCATTTTCCCATGACCATTGTCCAGAACATCACACAGCATGCAACTCACCTCTCACCTGCAGTAACCGAATCTGGCCAGCACAGCCCAATGTCGCACATTTATAGCGCAATGCATGCAAATTAGGAGTGGAGCAACTATAATGACATGCAAATCGCGCCACTGCGCCTTTGAATGGCTGATCAGATGATTTGCATGTGTCGGCTGAATATCGCGAATTTGCGCTTTGCGCAATACGGTTGAGTCGGCTGAGCCAATGGCGCAGATCTGTGACTGTGTGGTACACTGCATTGCGCATGCCCAGATAGCTTACGCAGGCATCTGCCGCGCTGCTGACGTGCTGTGCGCGATCGGCAATTCAGGCCATGGCCACCATTGTGCCAGTGGCGCTACAGCACTGGGCACTATATGGCACTGTGGCACTACTGCACAATAGTCCACTGTGGCACTGATACGCAGCTGGTCGGTCACGCAGGATGCGTATACGTCAGATGGCACTGTGCATGGCCTTGTGTCATTGCCCATGACCTTGTGTCCGACCTTTGCCCCCTGGCCCTGTTCGGCCCTATTGCGCTGTCTGGTGACAGCGCTATGTGAAGTGACAGCGTTGTTCGAACAGTGCGATTGGAACCTGTGGTGGTCTATTGCGCAACATCTCCACGTGGGGTTACGGCGCAGCGGGGCACCATATTGTCTGCTGTAAAGTTGGTACCATGGCTCACAGAAGAGCAGTTCAGTGGAGCCCAGTCGAACTGGCCAACTTGGTGGCCCTAGTGGAGCCCCACTATGGGGCACTTTATGGTGAGGCGCCTCTCACCATTGCCAGAATGC
The DNA here is from genome assembly GCA_016271365.2 of Neoceratodus forsteri. Taxonomy (NCBI): domain Eukaryota; kingdom Metazoa; phylum Chordata; order Ceratodontiformes; family Ceratodontidae; genus Neoceratodus; species Neoceratodus forsteri. The sequence continues at coordinate 94,070,139 of JADMNL010000030.1, forward strand.
AGGTGTGGCAGCAAGTGGCCACTGACCTGGTGGGGGTCACTGGACAGTGCCGGTCAGCTGAGCAGTGCCAGCACCGGTACGGTGACCTCCGCCGGAGGGATCCGGATCTTCTTGATCGGCTGCGGTCACGTGCCAGGCGGGGCGTGGTGCCTAGGCCAGGTGGGTGTACCATCTATGCACCTGTATTCTCTGTAAGGGTGTGAGTGTGTTTTGGTGGCTGTGCATAGGTGATGGCTCTGCCATGGTTGGCTGTGTCAGTGTGTGCAGGTGTGAGATGCATGGGTCTGGCTGTGTGGGCAGGCACTCTCACTGGGGCAGGGGGCAGTCTGCTTTGAGTCCACACTGACGTTTGTCTCAACATATGTCTCCCACAGGCCGGGATGTGAGGATGCAGGCACGGGTGAGGAGGGCCGTGCCAGGGCCCGGTGCGGTGGGTGTTGCACCCCAGCAGCAGCAGCAGCATCAGGCAGACCCAGCTGCTTGAGGAGTGTGAGTATCATTACTTCATGGATGCTATTGCATGCTGGGGGGGGGCAAGACCACCAGTCATGCACAACACAACCATGCAGGAAAGGGGAGGTCATAATTCCACTATACAAGACACTAGTGAGGCTCCACCTGGAGTACAGTGTACAGTTCTGGAGACCATACCTACGTAAGGACATAGACTGGGTAGAGAAGGTTCAGAGGAGGGCAACAAAGATGGTGCATGGATTGCATCACAAGTCCGATGAAGACAGGTTGAAGGAACTGAACATGTACTCCCTGGAGGAGAGGAGGGAGTGAGGGGATATGATAGAGACATACAAGTATCTTACAGGGAGGAACAGGGTGCAGGAAAACACTATTTTTAAGTGAAAAAGATGTTCCAGGACTAGAGGGCATGGGATGAAGTTGGAGGGAGGACGATTCAGAGGAAACATGAGAAAGAATTTCTTCACAGAACGGGTGGTGGACAAGTGGAACACCCTGCCAGAGGAAGTGGTGGGGGCTGAAACAATCACAGGATTTAAGAATGCACGGGATAAACATAAAGGAATTCTGGAGGTCAGGGGTAAGGTGCAACAGACTTATAGGAAAACAAAGTGAACTTACAAGCTCAAATGGCCAGACTGGGTGGGCCATAGGCCCTTATCTGCCGACACTGTCTATGTATCTATGTATGTATGCATGACACAGGTGATATACATCACTGTCCAGTATCACAGCACGTCTGTGTATGCGTCACTGGTGGTCCATGCATGCACTGGGCACATAGCTGTGTAACTGGCATCGCACCACATTGCCACGTCACTTGACAGCCTTGTTTGTACTGTGATGGACATGGGCAGTGTGTGTGTGCAGTGGTGCACATAGCTGGTGCCGCCTGTTTGTGATGGCCATGTGCATGTTCACTGTGGGTGGGTGCATGCCATCACAGGTGCGGGACATTGGGCTATATGGCTTGCAGGTTGGGTGGTGTTCAGGGCTGTGGTCAGTCACAGCCATTGACTGTGTTCCCATTTTCCTAGGCCTCGAAGTTCTCCGGAGGATACATCGGGACATACGGGGCCTGACACAGGTGTCCCTGGATAACCAGGCCATCCTGGAGTCCATTAGGAGACATGGCCTGCAGAGGAGGCATCGCAGGGGACAGTGGAACCAGGCACAGGATGACCAGCCAGCTGGGCCTTAGGCCACAATACCCTTCCCACTTCTCCCATCCCTACCACCCTGCCTTCCCTCTCCAAGTTGTTCATCCCTATCCCTTGATCACCCCTACCTTGTACCCGTCCCCGTCCCCCCCCTTGTAAATAGTTCTTGTTTATTGTTTTGTTATTTACTATTTGAAAATACATATTTATATTTTGATATGAATACTGTGTTGGTCTCTGATTTGCAGCTGGCTATGGGTGCTCAGTTGCAGTGGTGTACATGCCATCTGGGGTGGTATGGTCCTGGGTGTGTGTGTGTGTGTGTGTGTGTGTGTGTGTGTGTGTGCATGTGTGTGCATGGGGAGGTATCTCTGGCATGGCAGTGACTTTCTGTTGGTCTTGCCGTCTGCTGCCACCCACTGCTGGGTGCACAGAGTGTGATCTGGCTTGTATGCTTCTGTGCTGCACAGGGTTGACGTGTGCTGGGGGGGATGCATGGTTTCCTGCAGTGCCAGTCACTGCACATGGGTGGTGTCTTGGGGTCATGGTGCAGGGTGTGCTGTGCGTACACGGGGGGGCTGATGTGCACTGTGGTTGTCAACCCCCTGTGTGTGGCACTCTCAGCCTGCCAGTGGTTGTGCTTGGGTGTCATGGCTCTGCTGTGCTTTGTTGGCTTGTCCCCATGGGCCAGTAGATCATCCGTCACACCCCCAGTGATGCTGTGCTTGGGGTGTGCAGGTGTCTTGTTGGTTCTGCAGTGTGTTCCTGTGCCCATGTGTGGCATAGCTGGCGGTGGGCCCCAGCCTGCCTCCCTGGATGTGCAGTTCCATTGCTCTGGGGGCTCTGCTTGGGCTATGGCACCTCTGGACTGCTCAGCTGGGCTGCCCTGGTTGCGCTATAGCGCAACATTTCTGCTCAGCTTCTCCTTCCTGGTTGCGCTATGGCGCAGTTAGTGCAATATTCAGACGTTGTCTGCTTGCGCAATTTGTTCTGCTCCATGTTTGAATATCGCACCTGTTGCGCATATGCGCAATTGGTTTGTGCTTGTTCCTGCTGTTGCGCACTTTTTGGGCGCAGTTTGAATATCCGGGCCAATATGTTTATGTTGTACTGCTTTGCCTCACGGTGCTTATGATTATGCTTCTCTGATACACTGTATTGCTGTATATGACTTATATTTTTGTAATTGCTTTGCTATGGCCTTCTCCAATTTGCCCGTACCTCCAAGATTCTCCTTACTCGGTGGCACATGACCTACAATAATATCTGCCGCTTTGCCCTGGCTGCTCCTCTCCTCACCCACCACTGTGAGTTATACAAAAAACTTGGCAGGCTTTCCCCCAGCAAATCACTTGAACTTTGGGCTGGACTGCTTCCTGGGTAAAGTGACCAGAACTGGCACCCCTCTGGGGCTGGCACAGCTTCTCTTACCTGCTGACCCCTCCTCCTCCTTCTCCCTCAGGTCTCAGGGTCTTGGGGTGCTCAAAGTCCCCTTTACCTAAACCCTCATGGGGGATAGGGACTTCACTACAAGTGCTCCTAGGCTCTGGAACTCCCTTCCTGACCATGTTCGCTCTGCCCCCTCCTACCAGTGCCTCCGGAATTCCCTGTGGGAGCATCTGACGTTGACCTCTGCATGTGAGTGTCCCAAGCCTCCTTAACTCAATGATCTCTGCATTAGACTCACACTTGGTTACACATGATTTGCTTGATTTCATACTCAGGAAGTAATCTGTTTCTGTGGGTCTGCTAATGTTCTCATGCACACTGTGATTACTGCCCCTGCCATTGAATGACCTAGACTATTTAAGCAATAAGCCACGAGGGTGTGTGGGTTATCAGGGGATTTACCACAGCTGGAGTGGTTTGTCCATGAGGTGCAGCTGAGTGGGTAAATCTGTGCCAGCCGTGGTAAATCTGTGCCAGCCTGTGGTCTAAGGCTCTGAGCTGCAAATCTGGTGACATCCAGCAGACCAGACCTGGGTTTGAATCCCACAGCTTCCACTTACATACTGTGTGACCCTGAGCAAGTCACTTAACCTCCTTGTGCTCCCAGGTCGCTCCTGTAAAAAAGCTTTCAGCTTAGTGTGCTATACCTGGTTAAACAACTAAAAAAAAAAAAAAATTCCCCAATAACCCAGATCCCCCGAGTGGCTTATTGCGAGTATACCAAGTACTGCTTTTTTCATTATTTAAAAAAAAAACAGTACTTGGTATAATGCTTAAATAAGCGACTCAGTAGTATATTAATCAATGTTTTTGTTTTGTTTCCCCTGATGTAGGGAGCTGCTGTTTTACAGTCTCCGCTTAGTGGGGAAACAATATGGCGGTTGGAGTTCCGCGATTTCACTATCGGATTGCTTTTTTTACAAGATGCGGCTGGCTGGCACCTTTTGGGGTGATTATCAGAGGATTTACAATGGAGGTAAGGTGCCAGCCTGCTGTTCTCATTTGTCGGTGTCTGAGGTCCATGGTATAATTATTTTTTGTATATATGTATATTACCTATTACTGCTTACGGTAGACTATGTTAGCCTGTTTCTCTTGATTCAATGTACTCAGCTCTACTCATTGTTATGTACTCTGCTTGTATCTGTATCCCTGTTGTACTTTCCCGGGTCATTCCTGAAAATAGGCATATAACTTGTCTAGTGTACCTACCTGGTCAACAAAAGCTAAATAAATAAAATACTGTTTAGTTTCCACCTCTTGATCTATCTTCACTTCCCCTCTCTCCTATCTGGAAACAAGCTGTTAGCAGCTCAGTATGTCTTTCCTGGTGAAACTTTTGAAATAAATAAATAATTATTCACAGTGGACATGGGAAGCAAGCAGGAACATTTATAAATGTCAAAACTACATACTGCAGTTTATTAATTAAATATAATGAAAAGAAAGATTGGTATTATTGATTTTGCCAGACACAGATTATTACTAAAAAAAACTACATGATTATTTTTATTAACTACTACTGCTGCTTTAAAGGAGTACATAAATGAAGTCATTAAATGCACAATATTCAAGGAAATGCAGACATCATGAACTCGATGTCTGACTTTTCTTAACTGGGTCACATGGGGAAGTTATGTATTGGTGCCATATACTGAATGCTGTGGGCATGTACTGGTGTTTCAATTTGCATAAATGGAGGCAAAATTATTTACAAGTAAGATGAAGAGCAGCGGACCAAGGATGGACCCCTGAGGTATCACAAGGATAAGTGGTCTGAGAAATGTCTCACCATTAACTTTGGCCTCCTGGGATCTACAGTATCTGTTAGGTAAACCTCAAGCCAGTCCAAAGTAGACAGGTACAGTTCAAGATGTTGCAATTTGTGTAGCAGGATAGTGTGACCCATTGAGACAAAGGCCTATGTGAAATCTATGAAAATTGACTCACTGTGGTAGCCTATGTCTACTGCAGTTGCTAGGTCATTTGTGTCATTTGCTACATTTAATAAAGCAGTGTATGTAAAATCATGTATACAGAAGCTAATTTGTGTATCTGACACTAGACCAAATTTGTTGAAGTCTAGTAGCTATTTGTGGATGAGTTTTTCAAGCACCTGGTTCAGAACCAACAGAACAGAAATGGGAATGTAGTTATCTGGAACAGCTGAAGAGCAATATTTGAGGGATGGGGTGACTGTTGCCAGCTTTCAGCCTGCGGGAATCTAAACTGTTCAAAGGGGAAGGCTGAAAAGATGGGTAACAGGTATCACATCAGTTGTGCTTCTTAAACTTTTAGAAGTGGGGGTCCATACTGTGAAATCCTGCGCTTTTGGAAGCATCACGTTCCTTCAGTGGTTTAAGAATCTTGTCCCAGCTGATGGTGAAGTTGAATGGTACCAGTTCAGTACTGACAGGATACACCCCAGCACAGCACAAAGAGATTGGTTCAGGTGGGAGGTGCTTTGATAGACTCAAGGAGATTTAAGTTGGTGAAATGTAGGTTGAAGGCGTAGGTTATTTCAGCATTTCCCTGGATGAGGCTGGAGTTACGATCAGGTGTGGGACAGGTTCAGTGGAGACCGATTGTATCCAAGCAGCATACTTGTGCCCATCCAAAGGTTTTCAGTTCATTGTTACTTGTGTCCCATACGTCTGAGTAGGAGACTGATTTGGCCCTTCAGGGCAAGGTTACTGGAGCATTCCTGAGTCATCTGTATGTATCCTAATCCCCACTGTCCTGTGTAGTTTTGCATTTTGCTCAGGCCTCATCACGCTGGCGAAAGCTGTCCAAGAGATCAGATGTAACTCAGCTGTGTTGTTCATCTCGTACTCTTACTAACCTGACTGTGAAAAGTTCATCATGCACTAGGCATTATATACCCCAAAAGTAGTCCCAGGCAGAATCTACATTGGGAATATAAGCCTGTCCCAGTTCAGAGTCTCAGACTTGGTGTGGAGGTTTGTATTTTAGGATCCTGAGGGGTCTGACTTTAATGATCCGGGGAGGGGAGTTGTTTGTTTTGCACTTACACGTGCAGTAGATGGGACTGTGGTCACTTAGTTGGACTATGCCCATGCCTGCAGTATTCCCTCTGACCTATTGTTGAGCATCCAGTCAATACACAATCCAGTTTTGGCTCTGGGGTTAAACCTCAGTTGAGGATAAAAACTATTTGGGGATGAGATTAACTGCACGAGGTGCATTCCAGAAGTCCAGTCTCCTGTATGTTTCTAGGGTGCTGAGCCAATCTGGGGACATTTATTTATTTATTTAGTTTTTGTTGACCGGGTAAGTGCACTAGACAAATCTTGCCTATTTTCAGGCATGACCCGGGGGAAGGAGATACAGATGAATGCCAACTGACCTTGAACCAGATTAAACTGTTGGTGGTATTTTTAGTGAATGAGGGAAATTTGGCCAGGACACCGGGGAAATTCCCCTACTCTTTTCGATAAGTGCCATGGGATCTTTAACATCCACCTGAACTACCACCAATCCAGGCAGATGGGACCTCGGTTTAACGTCTCATCCAAAAGACAGCACCTCAGAAGTGCAGCACCCCTCTCATGCTGCACTACAGTGTCAGTACTGGGATATTAACCCAAGTGCCAGATGTGGGAACTGAACCCACATTCCTCTGATCTCCCGGCCTCAGAGGCGAGTGTGCTACCCACTGAGCCACTGACACTGCAATGGTCTGTAAATACATCGGATATAAAGATCCTTATTACCTAGTGAGATTTTGGGAGACTGGATCTCTGGGAATGTCCTGGTTGTTTTTTAGATCTCTGGGAATGTCCCAGTTGTTTTTTGGATCTCTGAGAGCTGTCCAGGTTGGTGGCTTTTTTCCCCGCTGGGTCTACAGTTAGCATATTTTAGATTTGCATTGCTGTATAATACCTAATCCTCTCCCTTTACCTGAAAGACCATCTTTCCTGGCTGCGGAATAGCTGTGGATGAGAATTTCATTATCAATGACCTTTGGTCTGAGACAAGTTTCAGTGACGGCTAATACATTATGCTGGTGCAGGCTTACCCAGTGGTTACTTGCCACAGTACAGCCCAACCAATCAGGGACTGAAGTTGTGAAAAAGTAGGGAGAGTTGACTGACATACGTAACCTTGCTAGGGGCACCTGAAATAAGGCCCTCCCCTTCCCCACAGTACATATTCTCTCTAAATAGATGGTTTCTTCATCATTTCTTTAGAAAACGATCAGTTGTTTGTTTCTGCCCAGTGATATCTAAACAGACCCTGCTTCTCCCCCACATGGTCAGTGAAATACCAACACATCACAGACCCCAAATGAGTTAAAACAGTTTATCCAAGCACATTCATGAACTCTGATGGACTGGAGGAAGGGCGCTTTATATCCTAACAGTGATAGTTCTTTCTTTTTTTTTCTTCCTCACCAGTCTTTCACCTCCTTAGATCATCTTCCATCTCCTTAGATCTCATTTTACAATCAAAAATGCTATTCTCATCACACAATCTCCTCAATGCCAACTTCTTGTGTTTTGGCAAATTGCTATTAATTTTATCATTTCAAAACCCTGCGTTACATCTGTCATGTATAATATCCCTATCAGAAAACATCAGTATGCCACAAAGTCTGTTCAATAACTGCCATAAATTTCAATAAATCGGACAATCTCATTAACAGGAAAATAGTATCCTTCCATCAGAACCAGCATCCCATTTGCCCATCCACCTATTTGATATTCTTCACCATTTTGCAGCCTCTCATTTGTACTGAAAAGCTTTGCATGTCCTGTGACAGATTTTAGTAAATCTGTCCACATATTTACATTCTGATATTTCAAAACCTCACTGTTGCCAGCTCTCACTTGATTGAACACAACAGCAGAAGCAGCGCTGTGAGCAGGCATATCAGAGCACAGTATCATTGTCAAAGCAAGTTGCCTGATCAGTGTTACAAGGTCCTGCAGATCACAGAAAGGCTGGAGGGACAGCAAAGTTACGTAAAAATAAATGATGTGGCAGCGGAAAATAACTTTAAAAAGCAATATTTTCTACTCTTTTAGTTATGAAATCATGCTTGTATGTTTTCATAACATATATTGGGATTGCAAGAGGAAGAACACCAGCACCAAGACCGGCACCTACAACTCACCTATTGGGATATAAACAATGATTCAATAAGTGAGTTGAACCTTGGAAGCAATCTGCTAGTCATTGTTTGCTTCCTAATAAGTGAGTTTGATCTTGGAAGTTTGCTGATTTTTTTCATACTGCGCTACAATAAAGCAATTTATGTGACTAGGTGCCTGGTTCTGCTGCCAGTTTTCTTTCTCTTGCAATGATATTTTCCAGTGGCCATGAGTGTGAGTGAAGCTGCTGCTTTTATTCTGAACATATATTGGGAGCTTATTTTCAAAGGGTCACTACTAGCTTTTGGCTTTCCTTACAATATCCATAAAAGCAAACCTTTATTTGGTCATTCTTCCCATGGATTCAATTTGTTAAATGGCATCAGCCCTGGGCAATTCCAGAAGCTTAGACCTAACTCTCCCAATCCAAGATCCTTCTGCTCAAATAAAAAAAAACATACAGATACGTTTAGTATCTCCAATTATAAAGTCAAAAGGAAAATCCTGAAAGCTGACTAGTGGTCTAGTGGAAGTTCTGAATGTGATATTATCTCAGTACATCATGATTTGAAACTAATCTAAAGAAATGTTGTTGTTTTTTGTTTAATTCTTTGGTAACTGGGTAAGGCCCACTAGGCACAAATGCCTGTTTTCCAGGCTGACCCAGGAGCACTGAGATGGTTAAGTGACGTGCTCAGAGTCACACAGTATGCAAGTGGATGTTGAGGGACTCAAGCCCAGGTCTGCTGATTGTACCAAGCTCATTCACAGCTTGTTACTCTAACCTCTAGGCTATACTGCCAGCCTACATGAAAAGCCATTATTTTATTCCACAGGATCCAGTAAATAACACAAAAGGCACTTCAGGGCATGTGCTGTGCTGCTTACTGTGACCGGAGAAAACTCAAGGAGTGGTCAAGTGTATGGCAGCCATGTTTCAATGTGGAAAAGGGCAGAAATAATGCACATGTGGCACAGAAACCCAAGGTTAGAGGTGGGCAAGCCAAGAATTTTCCACCTGGAGCCAAGCCAGAGTTGAGACAGGGATCTGCCTTTACTCTACGAGCCAGAACATGAGCCGAGCCCTGGCTACTACAGGCTGTTCTCTACATAGCAGTTTAACATTTCTGACACTACACTAATTGCTCAGGCTGACAAAAATGCTTACTTTGGCCATATCTGGCTTGGCTTGACCTTGGCTCTCAATTGCTTATAAAGGATGAGCTGAGCCAAGCCAGGCACCAAGCTTGGGGTAAGCTTGAGCCTGCTCTGGCTTGCCCACCACACCCAAAGTGGAGTACAAAATGGGTGGGCTGGTACTGATGACCACCAAGCAGGAAAGACACCTGGGAGTAATCAAATATAATGACCTAAAGGTGGCCAAGCAGTGCGACCAAGCAACTGGAAGGGTTAGTGGAATGCTAGGGTACATAGAGAGGGGTATCACTAGCAGAAAAAGGGAGGAGGTGGTGTTGCCTCTGTAAGGATCGTTGGTAAGACCCCACCTAAAGTGCCTCAGGCACTTAGCCAATCAGCGGCATTCTGGATCCAGGTCTTCTGTATCCCACTCACCGGAGGCCTGGATGTGCCTCATGACATCCAGGAAAGTCAAATCATCTGGAGGCGAGTGGGGCTGGTCCTTCTCTCCCAGGGAACCCCGATTCCCGAGATGGAAGAGGAAGAAGAGGAGGATCGGCTACTGGGTGTTGAGTAGCCGGATCTATCCTTGTGACTAGCCCCACTCGAACGTCGGTGACTCACTGACCTACAACGGTCCAAAGACTGACATCAGTCACAGGACCGACGATGGAGCAGAGACCAATGATGGTCAGAAGACCGACATCAGAAGCGATCTCGCCTAACAGATCGGGAATGGCTCCTGATGCGAGACCTGACTCGGCATCAGCTATCCGATCTTGAAGAGCACCGACATCGGTCTAAGGACCGTGAATGGGAATGAGCCTTGGAAGGAGGTGTAGGTGGTGACCTCTCAGGGGTCTTCCACAGCGAAGATGCACCTCCCAGCTGTGGGTCACTCGAAGGGTCCAGTACTGGTGTCGGGGCCAGCTTTGGGGTCCGCTTCTGGATCTGCCCCAACCAGAAGTAAAAGAGATCCTGGAGCTCATCCTTCGAGAAGATCGAGGCCACTTTCCCCAGAAAGGGAATGTCTGGAACATCAGCCCCTGAAGGGGAGCCTCCTGAACAGCCCCAGAGGGAGGAGGACTTAGGGGATGGAGATGCGGGCCCCTCGCCAGCTGCGCCAAAATCCGTCACCCCTTCAACTGACATCGGTGCTGGGACCAATGACAGTGTACCACCGGGGGGCGCTGGAGTGTCCTTCGACTACAAGGGCATGCTCTTGTAGGGCGGCACCGTGGCCTTGGAAGGCAGGGCTGAAGCTTGTGCCTCCGAGGACTTAGGGGTGACCCTTAGCGGAGTCACCTTAGGCTTTGCTGGCTTCTCCCCCAAAGGCCCAGCCTTAGCCTGTTTTTTAGACTTGGTATGCTCACCTGAGCCTGGAGAAGCGAGGGCTTTCTTCGGAGAGGGTCGCGAGCAGGAGCGAGACCGGGACCTGCACCAGTGCCAGGACCGACTACGGTCTTTGTCACAAGACCGCTTGGATTTTTCTTTGTGCTTAGCCTTCTCCCCTGAGGTGTGCAGGTCCATCTTCTTTCTAAGAGGTACGCCTTCAGGGCCTTCAGGTGGTGGAGCCAAGTCCTACTGGTGAAACTCTGGCAGGAGGAACAGGCCATGGTATCATGGTCAGGCCCCAGGCAGAAGAAACACTTCTTGTGGCCATCTTTGGATGGTATTTGACAGCCACAACCACACTTGTTAATATGGGGTCCTGATGAGGAGACTGAGGACAGGGAAGACATACATCGGTGCACTTGAAAAAACATCGAAAACTGTGGAGAAAAACACTGAGGAAAGGCAAAAAATGAGGTTTTTAGCTGGGCTGGCAAGCCAAAAACTGGAACTCTTCACGTGTGCGGGACACGGCGGGAAAAGAACTGAGGTGGAGCTGGGTCCACCCCTTTTATACCAGGGCTGACGTTGGGGTGGAGCCAACGTCAGGGGCAGTCCCTGCTGAGTACTGCTGGCTTAGAAGTTTTCCAGTGGGTCCTAGTGCCTGTGGCATAGTCCTTATTGTGACAACCTGCTGCAAGAGCTCCCACTCAAAGTAAGATGTACTGTGTCCAGTTCTGGAGACCACATCTCTGGAAGGTCACAGACAGGGTGCAGGTGGTTCAGAGGAGGGCAACTAGAATGGTGCAGTTTGCATCAAAAGCCCAATGAGAAGAGACTGAAGGACTTAAACAGGTACACCCTGGAAGAGAGGAGGGAGAGGGAGGATATGACAGAGACCTTTAAATACCTCACAGGGGTAGATAAGGTACAGAAGGGAAGTATTTTTCAGAAAAAAGACACTCAAGAACAAGGGGATATGCTATGAAGCTGGAGGGGGGCAGATTCAGGAGAGATGTGAGGAAGTACTTCATCACAGAAAGAGTGGTAGATGCCTGGAACAACCTTTCAGCAGAGGTGTTTGGGGCAAAAATACTGGGAGGGTTTCATGAATGCATGGGACAGGCATAAGGGAATTTTAGGGGCTAGGAAGGGGGAGGGAGAATGGGACGGACATCAAGTAGGATCTGCGGTGATACTGTGGGTAGGAAAAAATGGGCAGACTGGAGGAGCCAAGTGGTCCTTATCTGCTGGCAAACACCGTTTCTATGTTACTCAGCTGAAGGCACTTGACTGTGCCTCATGCCTCACAACACCCCCGAGGCATGACCCTGTCCCAGCATAATACACACGCTCTTGTGCCTTATTGCTAAAATGTGAACTGCTCAGAGACTCCTAGACTCTTCTCCATTGGTGACGGAGTGTACCAAAAAGTTTGTGGGGAAATCAGAACTGACAGAAGAGGTGGATCTATGCACCACCTCATCCCATGTCACTGGGAAAACAATTGCCTTCTTAAATATATTTCAGGTAACCTACCTTTTTTATAAGCTTGAATAACCCATACGTTCATGAGTAATCTGTGGTTTATTCACAGAAACAAATGGATTCTTCATGATTATCATGGCTGAACAGGGTCTTGAGTAGGAGTTCAATGAGGCAAAAACCTACAGGAACTCAGTTCCCCATTTCTTACAAAACTGAGAGTTCCTACACCTCTGTCATATTTCTCCACTGACTACTACTGGAGAGTTCCATCACCTAGAGATGAAAGTTTCCTCATCTACAAATCCAGAGGAGAGAGTTCCCTAAGCTAAGCAATTCAAACCACTGGTCAGGGCATGCAACTTTTAGAGCATTTTGAGATTGGAAGTTAATGCCCAAATAACTATATAGTGTAACCCACTCCATAGTTCTAGAAAATAATGTTTAAAAAGATACTTTCTATTCTATGAATTTCATTTGCACATTGAATACAAAAATAAATTTAAAAGCAACCTGCAAACTGTGCTCAGAGAACTTCTATGAGCCTAATAATGCTGACTGAAATGTGTTCCTGAATTTTAAATGCATTGGCTCCCCTCCTCCCCCCCGGCTACAGAACTTAGGGTTCTGCTGACCCCCACAAACCCTCTGACTCCACTACCTATGTAAGTCCTCCCAGGTGTTAACCCTTCCACGGTCATTTTTTTTTTTGAAACTTGTATTTTATTAATACATTTTTCAACTAGTTACAGACATGAAACGTACAGTTAAAAAGACAAACCATAACACAGCGCATTTCATCATTCTATACCTTAACTCTACTTCAGTTTTGGGGATCAGTAGGTACTAGCCCCATGACTGGGCCCAAAATTCATTTCTGAAAAATAATTACATTACCCTTATGCTTTCTTGCCAACATTATATGTGGGTGGTTCCCTTTAGTGGAGTGTGGGTGAGGGGGGGAACATAGGGATACTGCTGTTAGGTGTGGGAGGGTTGCCTAATTTTTTCCCTTTGCTCCTGTGTTTAGCTTTCATATCAGCATGCAGTCAGTAACCAAAATGTTTTCTGTGTCCTCCAGGTATTTATGAAAGGGAAGCCATTTTGCATTAAATTGTTCTACCTGTAACCCCAGTTTCATAGGCTATGTACACACTGGCAGTTCAGGCTTACAACCATTTTTTAAAATGGTTTTAAACTCACCATGGACGTCTGTCCACTCTTGTTGCATCAAGCTTTGTGACTGTGTTTAAGCACGGTCACACTGCTGCCGTCGCATCCACACTGCAGCCCTGTCATGATGTAAGCTAGCACCATTTGCAGCAGGGATCAGTGGAAACACGAATCAATCTCCCATCCACATTGCAGCCCTGTCATGATGTAAGCTAGCACCATTTGCAGCAGGGATCAGTGGAAACACGAATCGATCTCCCATCCACACTGCAGCCCTGTCATGATGTAAGCTAGCACCATTTGCAGCAGGGATCAGTGGAAACACGAATCAATCTCCCATCCACACTGCAGCCCTGTCATGATGTAAGCTAGCACCATTTGCAGCAGGGATCAGCGGAAACACGGATCGATCTCCCATCCACACTGCAGGGTAAACCATGCTTGGTTTGAAACTGTTTAAAACCGGTTTTAAGCCTAGGTCCCTTGCAGGGTTTGAGCATGGTTTTTAAATACCGTTTCAAACCATGTTAGGTGCAGACGCAAACCACGTTTCCTCTTTTTAAAACATTTAAAAAATTCTAGTGTGTACACAGCCATAATGATCAATTCCATCTTCCTAATTCTCTTGCACTGCTTTATCCATTCCTCCCACTTTGGGTTTGCTGGGGAGAACCATTTGCAAGTTATGCATCTGACTGCCACTGCTTGGCCTATTCCACCATATGGGTATTCTCCCTAGGAGCAGGCATATAGCGTTAAGTTCCATTCTGATATTTATTTAGTTTTTGTTTACTGGTAAGTGCACTAGACAAGAATGTTGCCTATTTTCAGGCACAACCCGGATATATGAAATATATGTTGGAGCTCTTATGCTATTACCGCCCAGACTGGGACTAATACTGGGCAGTCCCAAAGAATGATTACCGGATCTGCCCATTGCCCACAATTTCTCCAATATACTGTAGGTCAGTGTTAGCTGGACTGCAATGCTTTGTTATATTTGCAGTTTTAAAATAGCAACTGAATACCTTCCAGCTGAATTCATGCTGTGACAGTCTGGCCAATGTTTTATGTACTTTCTCCTACTCCTTCCAGTTCGTAGGAGCATTTTGCATCTGGAGTTTCTCCTCCCAGCACTTCTGTATACTTTTTCTGGGCTAGGGGTTCAAATCCGATGTTATGTCCACTGAGGTGAATATATGTTTACCTCTACAGGGTGTCTTGGCTATCTGTATTAGAGTATAAAGGACCGGGTTGACCGGTTGCTGAACCTGTGTTCTGACTAGCTGTAAATTCAAGAAATTTCAAACCCATAGCATCTTGAATAAGTCAGTGTGCAGTAGTCCAAATTCACTCCCAGTTCCTAAAAGTTCTCAATGCCTTCCTCTCTACAGTTGTACTACCCAGACCAGAGCATTTTACTGCCATTTTCACAAGGTGGGCTCTATCTTCACTGGAAGGAACCCAGTGCAGTCAACAATTCATGTTTGCATGCCAGCCCGGTGGCGATGAGGGTTGAGGTACTGGATGCCACACCTCATGCCATGCCAGCAACCCAGGTTCAGGAACGGAATCAGGTTGGCAGGGGAGGGAGGGGATTGAGCATCCAGAGGACTGCTCTCCCCTCCTGGGGTGGGCTCTGGGGTAAGCCTTGCTACATAGTGGCACCTGATGGAGACCAGGGGGATCCTATGGGTAGCAAGACTTAATGCAATGTCAGGGGACAGAGTGGTGGTGGACATCTGCACGCTAGGTGCCCTGACATCACTGTGCATCCATGCTCCATGGGGAGCAACCCACAGAAATACCCCGGCAGCCCAGAGAAGGTGAAGGGGCCCCACAGACCTGCCCACATCCCACTGCTGGACCTGCCTCACTGGCTCTCCTGACCATCACCCCGGTCCCATGGCTGTCCCTCTAATTCCAGAAAGGCCACCCAGAGTGGGCAGGCCCTCCCCTGGTGGGTAATCTGGGGGGCTGGAAAAGCCACAGGGCTGGGTAGGAGGCCAATAGAGGAGGTTTCAGGCTGGGAGTAGTGGTAATCGTCGAATGGGTACCCTGGAGAGGTGCCCTGGATCGCCAGTGATAAAACAGACTCCACAAAAGGAAAAAATTCATGTTTGCTATTTACCTCATTAAGCAGGTTGTTTGATTGAGAATTTCATCCCATGCTGATAATGTTGCCCTAGCCCAGGGATTGCTAATTAACTTAAATGTCTTTAGCCATCAGTTTATTCATTACC
This sequence comes from Neoceratodus forsteri, assembly GCA_016271365.2. Classification (NCBI taxonomy): domain Eukaryota; kingdom Metazoa; phylum Chordata; order Ceratodontiformes; family Ceratodontidae; genus Neoceratodus; species Neoceratodus forsteri. The sequence continues at coordinate 94,085,706 of JADMNL010000030.1, forward strand.
AGGGCCTGGAGTTGCTCAGGCAAGCATCCCTCTCTGCCTCAATTTCCACCACCTCGTGTCTGTATCCTCAGCCAAACAGGTCACTACGGCTACTCCCTGTGCTGCCCAGTAGTGTTTTCATATCACGGAGACTGATTCTCCCCTTAGACTTCCTTATAATCACCATCTGCCATTTCTGTCTTGCCCCACTACCACCACGACCACATAAATTGGGACAGCATATATTTCAGTTCTCCCCACATTTCCTTGGGTACCCAAACTAGGAGATTTCCGAGTAGAAATACGAGTCTCTGGAGAATGTTCATGTGAATCATTTCTATTTTCCCCAAAGTGTGAGACTGGGATGATGACCCACCTACCTATATCTACTTTAAACTGTTTTATGAGTGGGTGATAGTTCACTTTATGCAAGTTCCTCAATCTGTGGTCACCTCGATATCCAGATACTTTATTTTCCTCTCTGCCCATTTCAGTGGAATATTTTTCTTTCATTCCTGTATCATCTCCCACAAGATTTCAGATCTACTTTCATTGATTTCTGAACCCAGACATCTTATAGTACTTCTCTAACAACTTTTTCAAGCGAGGATACAACTCTGCTTGATTATCCAGATATGATAATGTATCATCTGCATATATCAATATTTTGTGCTCCTCTCCCCCTGCTCGAATGCCAGTTACTGCCTGGTTGTTCTTGGAACAAGATGTCAGTGTGTTTGCCTAACTCCAACTCCCACTGATAAAATCTTGACCGTGAATTACAAATGCAAATAAGAGAAAGGAGAATCATTAACAAGAAACAAAAAATCCATAACAGAAACATATAACATGAACTATTACTTGTGTCAAGTATGTACTTGACCATGTCCCCAAGGAATGATGGGACTTGTTAAACTTCAAGGTGAAATAAATGGAATGTAACTAGTTCCCAGTTTTAGGAAATGGCTTTCCTTAGGGCGACTCAACCTAGGAGTCAAGAAAAGTTCCTCCACTGTTATGGCAGGAAAGTGTCAATCAAGGCAGATAATGTCTACTGAGCTCAGCCTTCGACCTCCAGAGTTATGAGAGGTACGAAAAAATGAGTCACACAAGCAGCTTGTTTCCTTCCTCATCCCTTCTAGCCTCCTCTTTCAGCCTACTGCTGAAATGCCATCCTGTTGACACATCTCAAACTATTTACTACCAAAATGAGCCTCTGTCTCATGCTGAACCTTTTCCTGGTCCTTTATGGACATGGTTGTTGCAGTCATGGTCTGTGGGAGAGGGGGTCTATGTACATCGACCATTTGTTTGGTGCCTCTGGCAAACTGGTGGCAAGCCACTCCTCTACCCTCTCTTCTCGACTCCCTCCCTATTACCACAGCTCCTTTCCTCTTTTCCCCTCTCTTGTTTGTTTTCATTTGAGCACTGTGATGCTCAAGTGCTCTATGTGCAGGGATTTACCCACCTAACATGTAGAGTTTACCAGCTCTGCTTCTCTTGCAGAAAACAGCAAGGACACAGATCTAGAGAGGGTACCAGAATTTCTGAAGTGTTCCCACTCCTTCTGCTTCTCACTTTCCCTATACAGCCCTTTCCAGCACCATCTGATGTTTTCCTTGTCATTCTGCCACACGTTCGGATTGTATTTACTCATGCTTTGGGGAGAGGAGGGGGAACAAGATGGGAAAGTGTAAGACCCACAAGAGTTCAAGGAATACCAGAGCTAGTCTGCATAGCCACCAACTCTGTATGTGTGGGGCGGAGGCAGGTGGAGCCCTTAAAAATTGCAGTGACCACCTATCGGGGCTTTGGTGGTTTCCACTCCTGGCCATTCATGTGAACTATGTTTGGCCCAGATAGCACATGCCATTCCTTCTCTAGCAGTATTTAAGTAAGCTCCCACCTTGCATCCCCTCCCCTCTGTGAGTTCCCACAAAAAAAAAAACACCCCAACAGGCCACTATCAGTACCTAGGTAGCGCAAAAGGTTTTGTTAAAAAGGGGTAAAATAAAAACTGAAACAATAAAATTCTAAAAACTTGCAGCAATAAACTGTTAAGTCCAAATGCAATGGAAACAGTGCAAGATTATACTTTCAGTTCAAGTTTAATAGTGCTAATCAGTGGCAATGGGCTACATGTGCTGGCCACCAGAATCGGATCACAAACCTGCACCTGGAGGTCCTGATGAATGTTTGTTTCTGATTCAGTTCAGGTATCCACTGCCTCATTCAGATCCAAGTCCTTGTGCAAGTGCAAGTCCAAGTCCCGACAAGTTTGCCTTAGCTGAGATTCCTTACATCTTTTTGAAGTCCAGCAAAAAAGTGTTTGATATCTTTCATGGCTTCCCCTTGTACTGTGTCTCTCCTCTCTATTGCTGGCCTTCCCTGTGATCCATTAGGCTGTTCTTCTGAGATCATTTTCCAGTAGCACTTCTTCCTGCACTCGGACCTCCACTCCTAGCTCTCTGATGATTGGAGCTGCCACCAGCAAATCCAGGAACATTTTCAAGCCATTAGGGGTTTCAGTGATTACTCAGGCTGGAAAGGGCATGCAGACTTTGTGAACCTTTTCTTCCACCTGCTTCAGAGTTGTCCACATTTCTTTCCTTTTTAGTTGAACCGCTGTTGTAAAATCCTGGTTTTACGGCTATGCAGTGCCCCTCATACTCAGTCTCTAGATGCTCAGGCCAGCCGCAGAATCTGTTCTTTACTTCTCTGAAGCACAAATTTAGTAAGGATGGCTCTTGGTTTCGAGTCAGGCCCCTATAGTGTGGGGCCCAAGGTGCGATGTGCCCGATGCATCTCAATGTTGATCTGGGGGGCGGGGGGGGGAACAGAGTTTCAGAACATCTATGAGCACTGTTTGTAAAAATACTATATTTGGAGCTTTAGACTCTGCCCCTTCTTGCATGCCGAAGATCCCCAGACATTGTTTTGGTCACCTGTCCCCTATACCACCTGTTTATGCTACCCAGTCTCTTTCCTTCATTAATAAATGTAGCACCAGCCTGTCTCGATGAACGGCTTCCTCCATCAGTCTTGCTTCTTGGCTTTGAGGCGTGAAGTCTGTTTCTCCAACATATTTGTCTTTTTGTATCTTTCTCATGAGGGAGTCTATTTTCATGACCGCCATGGCAATTTCTTTAAAATTCCGCCAGTTGATCTGGGTGTATTGTGTGTTACGGCGCTTGATTTTCAAAGGCTGCCGCAGGGCTTGCATCAAGCCACATGTCAACCACATTCTTTGGCGAAGTTGCACCAAACTTCTTCAGTGCAACTTCACCCGCTTTTAGTACATCAGGAGCAGCTGCAACACTTTCTACGCTTTACAACGACTTCCGTAAAAAAGGACCACAGCATGCCACAAGTTAGACTGGTGGTGGGCTGGTCTAACTTGTGGTATTTGGTGCATGGGAATGAAAATCCAGAATGGCACCAGGAGAATGGCGCAAACCCTGTGCGCCACATGATCAGTGCACTAGCAGCTTGTGGCATTCTCAGGCTTTTGAAAATCAAGCCCCTGGTCTCTCCAGTTCCTCACTCACATCTGAATCCCTGTCTAATTCAATCACAGTTGCTGGTGACAAGGCCTTGTCATGCGGCAATCTGGTTTGCTGTTTTAATCTCTTCGATGTCATTACATTTGTGAGCTTTTGCATCAGAGTGCCCCTAGTCTTGGGTTTGATCAGCATCTTAAGACTTGCTTGATTTGAAACTGCTGGAGATGACTTTTGATTATGTTATCTTGTTAGGACAGGCTGGGGGCTTGTTCTCTAGCTTGCTCTCCCTTCTGTGATGTCACTAGTAGTTCTAAGTGTCTTCTTAACCAATAAAGTCAATGTCAGTCCACGTATCTAGATCCTGAAATACCTTTTCGCTTTGCTTTTGCCTATAAGCACATGACCCAGTATTTCCCTTGTGTTTAAAACATGCCTCCCCCTTAGAAGGGATGTAAACAATGGCTTTTAAAAAAGATGACTTTGTTCATAAATTTTTTGTGGACACTTGTACTGTCTGGCTAGATGCACGCCATGTCTGTGAACCTCAAGCACTGCACAGCATGGAGAAAAATGAGAGCTACTACTTATTATGAACCGGCGATCGTAAATGGAGGAAGCTGATTGGCCGAGAGGTTTTGGAAGCCGTGATGATATCGGGCTACATCATCACGGCTTCAGAAAACCTCCGGTCACCAACCTCCTCACAGGCAAGAGATCCTCCGACTGCAACGTTCACCTCACCCAGGCGCCTAGGCGAGTCACCCATCAACATGACCAGCAAAAAAAAAAAAAAATTCCACTGCTGAAGTTATTAAAACTCCCACCAAGTGTGGCATACATAACTCAAACACCCGCTCCCAACCAAGAAATACTGAGACACCACCATGCCGCTCAACAGAACCAGCGGACACTCATTCAAAACATCCCGAATACCATAACGGACCTTCCCAACAAACATCTGCCAGCTCGTGGACAAAATGACCTCGCCGTTTTAGCTATTGTTTTTAAAAAGATTTTGCCAATCTCACCTGCTCCTTCAAAACACAATGCAGGCAGTTTACCCCTCTGCTCTATGAAACAATCGCAACACAGCATCTCGGACAGACAGGTTGTGGTGGCGGCGGTAAGACCAGAGCACAACTGACACAATAGCAGTCCCGTGTCAGCAGTGCGTTCATGAAAAAATCCACACATTTTTACCGTGTCCCAGAGCAGACTGGGTCAAATGCTGAAAAACACAGTTCAGCATTAGTGCTGAGAAAGTGACACTGGGTTCACAGATGCACTCCTCCATTGAACTCCACTTACAACAGCGCCACCTGCTGCCCATATCCTCCAGGAACTATTTCTTTCAAAGATATTCCTCCATCACTCCAAAAAAGACATTAAAATATTTTAAAAGTGGATTTTTTATTATTTTCTCAACAGAAAACTATTAAACCAGTTCATAATAGCAATAATGCACTCCAGGGTGTGGTATATTGTGGGATATCGTCACTTCTCGGGTCGTTGGATGCACTCGGCCTGCGGCCTCGTGCCCAACCACCCGAGGCGTGACGATATCCCACGATATACCATACCCTGTCGTGCATTATTGCTTAATTATACAATGGCAAGAAAAAATCCTGGACACTGATTGGTCAGTCTTGGGCTGGACCCGTGATATTAGTCAGTATAACATCACGGCTCTAGTCTCAGCCTCATTGTGAACCTGCAGATGATTTTTTGGAGCTAGAGCTTTTTTTCTGCATCTCCTCTTAAGAAATAAAAATATTTTTGCACACTAATAAAAACATCCTTTAAAATTATTTTTTATTTTATATATAACAATGAGCCATTGTATAATAGCAATAATGCCCTCCAGGGTGTGTGTAATTTGGGATAACATCACGCCTCAGTTGTTGGATGCACTCGGCCTGCAGCCTTGTGCCCAACCACCTGAGGCGTGATGTTATCCCAACACGACACATACACACACACTCTATTGGGCATTATTGCTTAATTCACTATCATTTGCACACCTCTTAGTGACAAAGCCTTCATCAGAATTTAGCATACAGGAGCAACAAGAGAATTAATGTAACAAGAAAACATAACTTTTGATACAATGGGCTGGATATTCAAAAGGGTTGCACCAGCGCAAGTCAGAAAATGCACCATTCTGCGATATTCAGCAGGAGGCAGTTGCGCTACTGAAAACATGCTGAGCAACAGTGCAATGATAATGAAGGCATGCGCAGCCGAAGAGGATGGAACCATGCATAAAGTGCGCAGTGCGATGTTCAAAGACTTGCGCAATGCGCAACAGTGGATCAGGCGGAAGTTGCGCCATAGCGGAAATGAGCCAAAATAAAAAGGAGCAAGGAAGAGGCGCAAGAACGCTACAGGGAAGCCACATGAGGCAGGGAGAGAGACAGGGCAAGAGGGATAAAGAGGGCAGGCCAGGGAAACCAGAGGACATAATAGGGGCAAGGGAAGGTGTGTGGGGCCACAGTGAGCAGAGGCCAGTAGGTGTACCCAGTGCGGTGGAGGTAGCAGTCAGGACAGCGGGGGGAACACAGCAACAACAGCTGGGGGGTGAACACAAGCCAGGGACATGGACAGTGCCACCTTCCACATGGATGCCGTAATGAGGGGGTGAGAAGGCATGCTGCAGGGGACATGGCCGTGGAAGGGCCTGTCGGAGCGCGCCCCAACAGGCAGTACCGAGCCGCACCAGCTTTGAGCTGTACCAGATGTTGAGATTGTGGGCGGTACCGCCTGAACAGGGCAATACTGAGGCGCTCTGTGAGCTGTGCAGTGATGTGATGCAGGCACCCACATGACGGAGTCATGCTCTGTCAGTGGAGACAAAGGTAACAGCCTGCATGTGCTTGCTCACCACAGGTACCTTCCAGAGACCAACAGGGGACACCACAGGCATAACACAGTCGGCCACGTCATGCATCCTCACCCAATTCCTCAGCGCACTGCTGCCACATGCTGCAGAGTACATCCATTTCCCCAGCACCGTGGCGGAGCGCACAGCAAACATACAGGAGTTCCACAGGGTAGCACGTATGCCTGGCATGCTAGGGGCGATAGACTGCACCCATGTGGCCATTTGCATGCCACCTGGCCCCGAGGGGCCGCCTATATGAACCAGAAGGGTTATGCCAGTGTCAACTGCCAGGTGGTGTGTGATGCCAGTGGGCGCATCATCAATGTCTGTGCCACGCACCCTGGAGGAGCACATGATTCATTCATATGGTACCAGTCGGCACTGTGCCATCGATTTGAGAGTGGGGACATCCCCACAGGACATCTAGTGGGTGAGTATGCATGTAGAACTGACAAATCGTGGGCAAGGGGGTAAGCCACAGGTGCCATGGGTGTGGCACACAGGGTATGGGGCAATATGAGCCTGAACAAGACACTAACCTCCACTATCTCCACACAGGTGACAGTGGATACCCACTCCGTCCCTGGCTGCTCACACCCTACCGGCGGCCCACGACCCCATCGCAGCAACGATTCAATGAGGCACATGCCACCACATGCAACATCATTGAGCGAGTGTTTGGGATGCTGAAGGCTCGTTTCCGTTGCCTGGACACCTCTGGCGGTGCCCTACAGTATAGCCCCTCAAAGGCCTGTGGGATATTCCTGGCCTGTTGTATCCTGCATAACGTGGCCAAAGACTGTGGGATAGCCGTACAGGTCGAAGAGGGGGACAGCGATAGGGGACGGCGGTGGCGCTCGGTGATGATGGGGATGGGCGGCCCCCCCGGACAACGGGACCCCTCAACTGATCCAGCTGGCCCAGCTGCACGGGACACCATCACAGAGGGCACTTCAGCCAACACAGGTAAGTCATGGGGCCATGTGCAGCCACCAGTGGCTAGGGCACAACCCACATACACACAGGGAAACACACCAGGGGTGCATGATGGCAAGGGAAGTGGCAGGGCACAGAAGCACACACATACAACCAGGGAGGGGTGAACAGTAACATGCCACATGGACGGACACACACACATACACACACACACACACAATAGGCACAAAGTGCACAGGGGCCAGGTGCACAACAGAGCTGGAACACAGATGCTAAAAACACACATGTCCACAGGCCACCACGTCCACTGACTGTCCATGTGCATGTGTCAGATGCTGAGCACCTTCGCACTTTGGTGTACAGCGCTAATGCAGGCATCATCATGCACACACACCTGTGGACAGCAGTCAGGAGGTGTGCAGGTGGTCCGATGTGTCTGCATGTAGGGCTGGGCACCCACCGTGCACTGCCCACGAAACACACATTCACACAGGGCAGCACCAGACAGGGCCCGACTGGAGACAGCTCAGTCTTGTGGCACAGTGCCTACGGCGCCTTGGATGCGTGGGCGGCCCCGCTGAGACCCAACAGCACTGGCAGGCTGAGCAAGGGCCTCATGGGGTGGCACCGATGGTCCACCAGGGGTTCCACTGCGCGAATGCGACCTTGCCCACACAGCGGTCTGCAGCACACCGAACATACCTGCACCAGGAGTGCTCAGGATACCCACAGCTGAACCTGGAGTCGACAGGGTGGGTGTCACATGACGCCGGGAACGGGGAGTGGATAGCGTACTGCGTGGTGTGAGCGGCACAGGGGCACCTGACTGTGTGCCCAATGTGGCCACAACAGCGACCAATGCCTGTGTCTGCCTGTCAATGGTGGTGGTCACATCCATCCGCAAATGGTCAATCCGTGATAGGATCCTCTCGTTGTCCCTGCTGTCGCTCCTCGACCTGCTCCAGAGCCACACACAGTGCCTCCACGGACGTTGCAACCTGCATCTGCTGCTGTACTGATGCCTGCAGCAGGCAGGTGTGCTCGTCAAAGAGGTCATCTGCCACATCGGCAACCTGTCCCTCAGGGTATGGAAGGGCCAGATGTTCAGCACCCCTTGAGGGTGGGCGCTGCTCACCAGGACCAGGTATGGGCAAGTCCACAGGCGGTGCACATACGGCACCGCTGAACCCTGTACCCCCAGTCCCAGTGGGTGACTGCTGCTGCTGCTGCCCCTCCACCTGCTGTGCCCAAGGGATCAGTTGTTCCGCTGCTGTGGCCGCAACAGTGCCAGTGACCTGTACAGCCACCGGTGCTGCCCCAGCGGTGCTGACAGGCACAGCCTGGGACTGTGCTGACGTGCTGGCACACACGTCGGAATCAGCCAGGTCCATGGGCATGAGCTGTCCTGCTGTGTGTCCATTCTGTGGCACACACGTCAATGCCAATAGTGGTCATTGCATCATCAGTGGTGTGGGTCTGTGCCACAGCCACAGCCACAGCGTGCTGGCATGCTTGGATGCCAGACCGCTGAGACACAGGAAGGGCACCCCACACCTGTCTCAACGACATCAGTGATGGCAGCCAGGCGTGCACACTGGTGCAATGCCGCCGCTACCTGCGGAGTGGATGGTCCCTCCTCCAACTCCGGATGGCTGTCCGCAGTGGACAGGCCCTCCACCGTCGACCCTGCAGGCGTATTGGTGATCTGTAACAGAAAGCAAGGACATGTTAGTGCATGGGATCTACCTTCCCCCCGACCACGACATACCATGCAGTGATGGGCTACCACCTGTCTGGAAGCCACCTCCAGGAACGCCCTCAATGGCACTGCGCTGCATGCTTGCAGCGAGCCTGTCTTCTGCCGGAGTCAGCTGCACCACCTCCGGCTGGCCCCCGCCTGTTGCAGCACGTGCCGCCCTGATGGCTGCCACCTTCTCCTTCACCCTCCTCCTGTCAGTTCCCATCTTCTTTTTACACTCCTGCACAGAGCGCTGGTGGCTGCCGTGCAGGTTGACAGCACATGCCACCCCCTCCCATGCAGCAGCACGGGCCTGGGGGTGCCCCGCCGTCCACTGAGAAGTGGCTCTTCATCCAGGCAGGCCTCAAAGAGTGCCTCCGTCTCAGCCTTCATAAAATTAGGCCTCCTCTTCCGCCCACCATCATCCTCCTCACTCGGTCCTTGCTCAGTCATTTCACAGCCTGTATGGGTGAGAGTGGTCACCTGTGACTGTGCAGTACACAGCAATTCCCTGAGACCATAGTCCAGAACATCACACAGCATGCAACTCACCTATCAACTGCAGTAACCGAATATGGCCACTGCAGAACAGTGTCGCATTTTTATAGCGCAATCCATGCAAATTAGGTGTGGAGCAACTTTAATGAGATGCAAATCGCGCTGCTGCGCCACTGAATGGCTGATCAGATGATTTGCAGAATGACGGTGAATATCGGCTGTTGCGCTTTGCGATACTGGGTTGAGCGTGCTGAGCCAATGGCGCGGTTCTGTGACTGCGTGGTACACGCACTGCGCATGCCCAGGCAGCTGCGCGGGCATCTGCCCGCTGATGACATGCTCTGCATGGTAGGCAATTCAGGGCATGGCCACCATTGTGCCAGTGGCGCTACAGCGACGGTCACTACATGGCGCTGTGGCACAACTGCACAATAGTTCGCTGTGGCAATGGCACACAGGAGGCCAATCGTGCTGGATGCATAGACGTCCGATGGCACTGTGCGTGGCCATGCGCCAGAGACCCATGACCCTGTCGCCTTTGCCCCTTGGCGCTGTACATATGGCATGTCTGCAGCTCTATCGGCTGTTCAGTGACAGCAGCGATGGGGAATAGCGCGCTGTACTGACAGCGTGATAGGGAATGGCGTCGCGTTTGTCTAGCAATTCCACGATGGCTTGCGGCTGCGGAGCGCCATATTGCCTACTATAGATCTGGGATATGGATAGAAGAGCCCCCCAATGGAGTGCCCTCGAGCTGGCCAACCTTGTGGCCATTGTGGAGCCACACTATGGCCCACTTTATGGGGAGGTTCCTCTGGATAGGGCCAGGACTCAGGTCTGGCAACAGGTGGCCACTGACCTGGAGGCAGCCACTGGCCAAAGGAGTACCTCCAAGCAATGCAGGCACCGCTATGGGGACCTGAGGAGGAGGGAGCCGGGGCTACTGGCACGTCTGCGGTCGCGTGCCAGGAGGGGCGTGGTGCCTCGTCCAGGTGGGTGATCCGTCTACGCACCTGTATGGTCCATATGGGTAACACTGTCTTTTTGTGTCCAGCACATGGGGAGGTTGGTCTAGGGTTGGCTGTGGCGGTTTACAGGGTATGTGATGTATGGGTCTGGCTGGGTGGGTGGCACACTCATTGGGGCAGGAAATATGCTTTGGGATTGTACTGATGTGTCTCACCTTTGTTTTCACAGGCGTGGCAGAGCGGAGGAGGGCCATGGATGAGCAGCAGAGGGTGGTGGCTGCAGAACCCGATCGTGGCGGTGAATGACCACAATGCCTGCAACAGCCCGATGAGGTGAGTGCCAGTGACAACATGATTGCTATTGCATGCTGTGTGACAGGGTGGGGAGCAGGGCATGGCTACCATCCATGGACACCACTGCCATGCCGCGACATGTGACAGTCAGCACTGTCCAGTGGCACTGCATGTCTGGGAGAATGCGCTATTCGTTGGTCCATGCGTGCACTGGGTTCATGGCTGTGGCACTGCTTGCCCACCACAGCCACGCCATTGTACGGCCTTGGTTGTGCTGTCAGCTGGGCGTAGGCGGTGTGTGTGTGTGTGCAGTGGTACACATGGCTGTTGCTGCCTGTTTGGGCATGTCTTGTGCACCACGGTCACTGTGGGTGCGTGCACACCATCACAGGGGGCGGGGCACATGGCTGTATGCCATTCATGATGGGTGGGCTGCAGGGAGATGGACAGTCACACCGTGACTCTGATCACTTGTCCGGGTGTCCGGATACTCCTAGCGTGATAAGCAATCCATGCAGCAGCTATTACGGTGGCCACAGAATCCCTCGCACAGTGCAGGGACCTCCAGCAGCATGGGGTGCGGAGGAGCGGCAACCCTGGACCAGCACCAGGCAGCAGGGGAGCAGGCTGGAGACCAGTAGCTGGAATTACTTCTTTGCTGATTCTTTATCGGCCTTCCCTCTCCCAGTTGTTCACTCCCCGCTTCTTACCCACCCCCCACCTTTGTACCTGTACCTCCACCCCATAAATGTTTATATGTAAATAGATGTTGATGTTGTTGTAGTTGTTGTTGGTTTTATAATACAGATATTTTGATATGAATACTGTGGTGGTCTCTGATTTGCAGCTGGCTATAGGTGCTCAGTTGCAGTGGTGTGCATGGCATCTGGGGAGGTTCAGTCATGGGTATGTGTGTGTGTGTGCGTGGGGAGATGTCACTGGTGTGGGAGTGGCTTTCAGTCGGTATCTGTGGTGTGTGTTGTTCTCTGTACATTGCATTGCTGTGTGCAGTGTTCCATGGTGCCTGCTCTGTGTTCATTGTGCCCTGTCAGAAAGCTGTCTTGGCCTGTGCAGCTGGCCTGCCCTTGCATGTGTGGCCTCCGAGGTCTGCTGCCTTGTCAGTGGGCTGTCCTGCAGGTCATCCACTGTGACCGTCTGATGCTGGGTTGCCTCCTGTCACCGGTGAGGTGCATGTTTGCCTCGGGTGACACTGTGGCCTCCACAGTTGCTGTCCCACCTCCATGCTGTGTCTCGTGTGTGTTGCAGGGGCTGTGCACCACTGTCTGTGACTTGTGATCTAGGCATATGCTGGTGGCATACAGGGCCACAGTTCATGCACAGGGTGGGTGTCACCCCTGTGCCATGGTGGACTGCAGGCTGCGTGTGCACAGTTTACATGTGCCCACACTGGGGGCTTGGTTGCCACACTACTGTGTCCCTGTGTTGGTGTCCCCGAGGTATGGGTGTGTGTTTGCACCTCCACTGTGTTGCATCCGGTGTGCTGCATGCTTCCACGCACCACTGTGGGTGTCTGTGCTGGCTGCTGTGGCTCATGGTGGGTCGCGCTGTGACACTTGTCTACTGTGCAGGGTGCTGTATCACTGGCAGTGGTGTCAGGGGCACGCCCTTTCCCGTGTGGGGTACCTCTTGTGGCGACACGTTTGGTCCCTCAGCTGTGCCTCAGGGGGTTTGTGCGTGTTGGCACTGTGTCTGCCATTGTTGCATTGCCGTGTGCTGCCACCCACTGCTGGATGCTCATGGTGGCTCTGCTTGTGCGGTTCTGTGGTACACAAGGTTGCAGTGACGGGGGATGCATGGGTTCCTGCAGTGATGGTCACTGCTCATGGGGGTGTCTTGGGGTCACGGTGCAGGTGTGCTGTGCACAGGGGGGGCTGCTGTACCATGGGATGGTCCACCACCCCTTGTGTGGCAGTCACAGCTTGCCAGTGGGTGTGTTGGAGCACCATGGCCCAGCTGTGCTTTGTTTGCTTGTCCCCATGGGCCGGTGGATATTCCATCCCTCCCCCAGTTGTGCCGTGTTTGGAGTGTGGGGGTGCAGTCAGTTCTGCAGTGTGTTCCTGTGCCCATCTGTGGCATGGGTGGTGGGCCACTGCCTACCTCCCTGGTTGTGCAGTTCCATTGCTCTGCTGCTGGGGGGCTCCCTGCTTGCGCTATGGCGCCTCTGGGCTGCTCAGCTGGGCTGCCCTTGTTGCGCTATAGCGCATCGTATCTGCTCAGCTTCCCCTTCCTGGTTGCACTACGGTGCAGGTTGTGCGATATTCAGACGTTGGCTGGTTGCGCAATTTGTCTTGCTCCGTTTTTGAATATCGCGTCTATTGCGCATGTGTGCAATGGACTTGTGCTTGCTCCTGCTATTGCGCACATTTTGGGCGCAGTTTGAATATCCAGCCCAATATCTTTTAGAAGCCTCTGCTGGAAGTAGGTTTACATGGATTTTTTTTTTAACTGACGTTTTTTGGGGGATTTATCCAGGAGAGGCCACCTGAAATGTAACATCTCCTTTTCAATGGGGCCCTACTTCTACACAGTTCCACAACTGGGTAGACTGGAGCTAAGTGACTTGCTCAGAATCACAAAGTAAGCTCAGTATCCAACTCAAGTTGGGTTTGGACCTGTGATCTCTGGATTCTCAAACCAGTGTTCTAACCACAAGACAGACAACACTGCCTCCTTACTGGATCATACTCCCTTACTACACCACACTGCTTCCTCACTAGACCACACTGCCCCTACTCTACACCTCACTTTCCCCTCACTAGACCACACTGTCTCCTCCCCAGGACACACTGCCACCTCACTAGTCCACACTGCACCCTCACAAGACCACCCTGCCTCCTAAATAGACACTGGCCTCTCACTAAACCACACTGCCCCCACACTAGACCACACTACCTCCCCGCTAGACCACTGCCCCCTCACAACCTCCTCACAAGACCACACTGTCCTCTCACTAGACCACACTGCCTCCTCACTAGGCCACGCTGTTCCCTCACTAGGCCACACTGCCCCTCACTGGTCCACACTGCTCCCCTTGCTAGACCACAATGCCTCCTCACTAGACCACACTACTATCTCAATCCAGACCCCAGTGGAATACAATTTTTTTAAAATGACTCACTCAATGTCTTGTGAAATTAGAGCTCCGTCAAGTATCAAGGCTTACTGTTACTGCAACATCATAAATTTCTATTTTAATATAAAATTTAATTTCTCATTGCTGTGTAGTGCTCTTTCCTTGCATGGCATGAGAAACTTGTTGTCAGTAAGAGTACTATCCTATTTTGTGTGTACAACTGAAACACATGCTGAGCTGCTAGATTGTCAATAAAGGCTTGCTTTAAAGTGCTCCATATGCCAAGTTTAACTAACTTCTATTATCCAGTCACACCACTTCATATCCCAACCCCTACTGAATCGAGCCACCTCCAGTAGCACTGACCTTCGTGCTGACCCCATCAGCGCTACAGCTGGTCAGGAGTTTGAAGGCAGCTCTCAATTATGAAAATCCAAAACAAATCTCTTCATTAACAAGGAGGACAAAAGTAAGCCCTCCTTAGGGAAAATCATCCTGTACGCTGCCCCCTTTTTTTTTTCCACAGACTGAAAAAGTGAGAAAGAGTCCAGGCATATTTTAACATGTTGTAGCGTAGTTGTAAACATCGTTAATCATGGATTAGCAGATGGTAATGTTAATTGCACCTGTCTAAGTAACAAGACCTTAAGGTTGATTACATTTACAAACTGCGATTATCACCACGGAACGACTGGAGGATTGCAGGCCCTACCCAGCGGTGTCATTTATTCAGGTAGAACAGACTGTGTGAAATGAATCAACAAGCATTACTTTCACCACGACCGCCTCAGCTTTTTTTTTTTTTTTTTTTTTTTTTTAACAGCCATAGATAAATATAGAATAAATTAACTCTTCAGGGACCATGAATTCATCCGGAAAACAAACAGCCAATAAAAAGTGCCCACACTTATGACAGAGGAGGTGATTTCAATATTGCTAATACTTCTGATGCAAATTAGCCCACATAATTAAAAGCAGCATCAGAAATGTCACACAAAAATACATAGCAAAACCTTTTCAACTACAGATGTTTGACTTATTACTTTGGGCCATAATAAACAAAACAAAAAATCAAATCTTGCATGAAAAACATTAGGATGATTCATCTCCTAGTGTATAAACACTGCTGAAATTGTACAGAGATAGATAGATAGATAAACAGACGGACGGATGCATGCATGGATGGATGCATGGATAAATAGGAGATATGCAATAGGCCGACTCAAAAAATGCAAATTATCTTCAAGTGTGAGGGGGCAAAACCATAACTCCTGAGTGGCAGAGCAAAGCCATGGGTGAGTTATGAAAGTCCTGAACACTCCGGAGCAATGACAAATTGCCTGTTCTGAGTGAGGCTATTGTATATTCGATATACACAACAGTAGTTTACACGCTATAGTTTTTAAATCTCCAGTTTGATGATTTTGCTGTTTTTCTTTCATTTTAACAGCTGGCTTCAGTGCTGCACTAGGCACTGTGATGTCATCAGCACTGTGGAACCTACTCTCTGATTGGTTCAGTCTTATCTGTGATACAACACTTACAGCAACATTTCTCTTCAATTTCTTGCTGTTGGGGTTACAACAGGTGCTGTAGAAACTCATGATTTTCAGGACAGTCTTCCAGCAACATTTACAACTTCCGCTCATTTACATAAAAGCGTGAACAGCAGCTGCCCGCACTGCTTTGCACCTACAGTTAATGGCCCTAGAGGTGCTGACTGGGTGAACTGACTCTTGATCTTCTTCCCACCCTCCATTGATCTCAGTGCTGCAGGTGGCAGACAGGGGCTATGCTTTCTAACCCCAATCAGACCACTAAAGATCATATGACAGCCCCAGCAGATTGTAGAGAATCAGTTAGTCTACAGAACTGATAATCCAATTTTCTAATTTTGTATCCCACTTTGTTGTCTGGGTCTGTGACATTTATTTTATTTATTTAGTTTTTGTTGACCAGGTGGGGTGCACTAGCCATAGCAATGACTATTTTCAGGCACAACCCGGGAGGTTACAGAACAGTACATATGAAAACAACAACAGTACAGTAAATACAATACATAATTAGACAATTTTCAAGGAACAGAGTACAGTGCACGTATCAGAAATAAACAGTAGGGTAAAATACAATACAGTGTCAACACAGGAGTACAAGCTGGGAATACAAAAATAACGTCATAAAAGCGTCATTCGGAAACAAATTAAGGTATAATTATACACTGATGACTGTGGACACTACAATAGTCATACAGGATAGATATAGAAGAGTTAGGAATAGATAGAAGTAGGGATGCTAGATAAGGAGGGTAGGATGGAGTAGAGAACTGAGGCATGGGGAGAGGTGAGGGCCAGAAGTAATGAGGGTAGGACAATAGGGTAACAGGAAGAGGACAGCAGAGCATATTAATTTAACAGGGAAACAATTCATACAGAATAGTAATGGAGTGCAGTGTTCGTAGAGGGGATGGAAGGCTAGGGTGGTTTAAAACAAGAGCAAGAGCAGGAATCAATGAGATGGTTACGTAACGATTTTTTGAAAGAGGTGTGGGATGAGGCTAAGTGTACAGTTAGAGGGGCAGCATTCCAGTGTTGAGGGGCATGACAGGAGAATGCGTTAGCACCTTTGGAGGAGTTATGTCTGGGGATGTGGACAGGGGCACTGGCCACCGCACGTAAGCCATAGTTGGGAGTCTGGTTTAGAAATAGGCTCACCAGGGGCTTGGGTATTTGTGTTCTGATGATATTATCTATGATCGAGCCATACGCATAGGATCTAGACACAAGGGGGAAAGCCATCCAAGTTCAGAGTAAAAGAGGCAGTCGTGTTTCATCCAATGAGAGGATGATGCATAACAACAGATATTGTTGTATGTAACATCCCACTTCCTAAAACATGTTTTACCCACCGAGGGATATGTTGCAACCCCATAGGTGAGTGATGGCAGGAGTACACCCCGTGCTATGGCAAGCCTAGCGGAGGGGGCGAGTACATAGCTGGTTCAGTAGGCAATACCAAGTTTCATACTGACCAACTTGCATGTCGACTGGATATGAAGGTCAAAATTAAGAGACGGGTCAAGGGTGACACTTAGATACTTAAGAGTGTACGACCCTGATGGATGAGCCATTTGAAGTACAGACGTGGAATTTAGTTTGAGCGTGTTTGAGTTTGGCATTGGAACCAAAAAGCATGACTTGGGTCTTGGATACATTTAAGAGTAGTTTATGGCTGAGCAGCCACTGTTGACTTTGATGAAAGTCCTGGGAGAGTCGGTTGATGTCAACAATGTTTTTAGCACTGGAGTAAAGAACAATGTCATCAGCGTATAACAGGGATGCAGTCTGATGGAGGTTAGAGGTGATATTGTTTAGGAAAATGGTGAAAAGCAAGGGACCAAGGATAGACCCTTGCGGTACGCCAATGTTTAAGGTGGCTATGTCCGATAGGGCGGAGTTAAATTTAACTAATTGAGACCTATTTGATAGGTAGCTGTGGAACCATGAAATGACATTCAGTGAAAAGCCTAGCGATGTTAGAGTAGCTAAGAAGATGGGGTGGTCGACAAGGTCAAATGCTTTAGTCATGTCAATAAAAATTGCCCCAGTTAGTAGTCCTGAGTCCATGGCCTCAAGGGTATCAGATGTGAACTTGAGTAAAGCAGTGGTGATACTATGACCTTTGAGGAAGCCATGCTGTGCAGTTGTTAGAAGGTCATATTTCTGAAGAAAGTCAATGGTTTGAGTAGCAACAAGCTTCTCAAGAATTTTACTGAGAACTGACAAGATAGCTATGGGCCTATAATTAGCGGGATTTTTCCGGTCACCCTTTGTAAAGACCGGGGTGATCCTGGCTAGTGTCCAGATGTCTGGAACAAGGCTCTGGCATAGGGAGAGGGTAAAAATCTTGGCTAGAGGCGCAACTATATAAGGGGCAGTGAGTTTTAGGAGTTTCGGTTCAAGATTGTCAGACCCAACTGCAGTGAATTCAGAGATGTTGTTAAGCAGCCTAAGTACTTCGTGGTTAGAGACAGACCTGAAATAAAATTTAAGCCCGGAGACATCAGGTGAGGTGGTTAAGTCTGATTGGGCAGGGAAGGAAGAGGTATAATTGGTGAGGTCAGAAAATTGTCGAGTTGAAAGAGTTGGCAATGGTACTGGGATTATTGCAATGGACACAATTTAGAGACATGTCAATTGGGGTTGGGAGCCAGGTTTGAGCCAAGGAAGTACTTTATATGGGACCAGAATTTTTTGGAATTCCCATAGGATTTAGTTAATAGAGCCCTGCAGTAGACACTTTTGGCCCTTTTGATTTCCTTGTTCCAGGATTTTCGTACGGCTCTGTAGGAATTGAGGTCAGCAGGTTGCCCCGTAGTTTTGTAACTGAGCCAGCGTTTGTCTCTCTGGCGTAGTCTGGAGAACAGGTCCGATTTTAGCCAGCGGGTGGGTTTTTTTTTTTTTTTTTTTACACACTGGGTAACAAGAGGGCAGTGTTTCTCCTGAATCTCAAGAAAGTGAGTCAGGAAGAGACTTAGAGCAGTTTGGGTGTCACTAGATATAAAAAGAGGGGTCCAATCTATAGTGGCAATGTCCAGTAGGAAGGATTGTGGGTTGAGGTGCACATAGTTGCAGAAAGTAATGAAACGAGGCTTCGATGGGGGAGGCCTGCCCTTACCCCATATACAAAAAGTAGGGGAGTGGTCGGTGATGGCATCAGCTATGAAGCTGCATTATACATGTAACCCTACAGAGCCAACATTGCCATCTTTGTTGACTGTGTGCCAAACCAGTGCTTCCGGCTCAAGGTGGTGGCAGTGCAACTAATATGTATGGGCCACCAGACAACTGGTAGGCCAGGCTTGCTCTCAAATCTGGATCACCCACACAGTACTATGATGCGCTGCCCCTGGGTTGTCAAGCGGCCCTTAATTCCATTTATTAACAAAAATATAAAGTCAGATCTCTAGAACTTGAAACGGATTGTCAAGTCTCAAAATAATTTGCAGAAAGCTTTTTTTTGTGACCATCACTTATGTAACTGTTGAATATGCTCTACTCTACTTGTCTCTTCACTTGTATACCCATCAAGGCACCAGAAAAGAAAATATTTCCACATGTGATCCAGTTCTTCATATTCTGATCTAGAATCATGCTGCGCATGATATCAAACTAAAGTGACAACTTTTAGACATTTAACTAACGAAGTAATGCCCACACCTCTCAATTAGCCCACATTGTGCGGGAAACCCCTAATTGTACCACTCCGAGTTGCTCCGTCCCACATGGTAAAAGGTATTCCCATAGAGAGGGTGCTGTCTCATATTGTAAACTCAGACCATTTTAAGCAGAAATTCATAATACTCTTATGATGATAAATCAAAATTGAACAAGGTACAAATAAAAACCAGAATAAAAGAACCCAGCACTCAGATCCCACAAAAAAAATACTCCTTATTAGCAAACATTTTGCACCTCTGCTCCACAGCATGTTGTCAAGGAAACATTGACAAAGCACCAAGAAGCGGAGGTGTGAAATGCTGGGGCTCCTGTAGGCTCACTAAGTTATATACTGTGCTTGTCTGCAACTACTACTATCATGGAGATGATATGATGTTACAAAATAAATTTAGCTGCTGAGCACTTTCCTAGTAAGCAACAGTTTGTGTGGGATCCGAGTACTGGACTCTTTTGTTCTAGTTACCAACGTGGAGCCTCCTAGCACCGTCTTTTTGCTATGTACAAATAAAAAAGCTTTGTTTCCACGGTGTTCTGAGACGTTATTTATTTATACATCTGTTCACCAGGTGGGTGCAGTGGTAATAAGGACCAGTTGCAGGCATGGCCCAAGCCATAAAGATGGTAAAAACACAGTACCAGTAGAACCACAATACGGAGAAATTATGAGACATACAGCAAGCAAAGTACAATGATACAGTCATGATCCAGCAGTCTTACAAAAATAAAATGAACACAATGGTAACAACAGAAAGATTTGATATACAGACAACAAATACTATAAATATCTTTACGAGTTAAAAATTGTACACCGACACCAGTGATGCCAGCAAAGAAAGTTTGGGAGTTAGCCCTAGCTGCTGGGTCCAGGAGCAGAAAGACCGAGCATCCCAAAAAGTGCTCTTTTCTCCTGGGGAGGGATGGTTCCATCCTCTGCCGCAATACTGCCACCTGGGTTCCCAGAGGTTGTAGTGTGGCTGAAGGATCAAAGGGGAGGATGAGGATGTCACACTGACACCCACAGTGCATGCGCGTGCCTTGATAGCCATACAAGCGACATCCCCAGGGGCTTGGAGAAAAACAGAAAATAGCCCCAGCATCCCTGCAATGATGAACCCCGGTATATCCAGGCACTTGCCTCACCAACATGGCACCCCCTGACACAACCACAAGTTTGGGAGTAAATCCCCCCCACCCCAACCCTTTCTGGTGTGCACAGTCAAGGCTCAATGGGGTTGGGGGCATAGCCAGGAGGGACAGGGCGTCAAGGTGTGCCTGGGAGTGCCTAAGGGGATACTGGAAATAGAAGGGGGCACAAAAGAAAGTGGATAAAACAAATAAAGACTATATTCCCATGATTAATAATGCATCCCCCATGATTAGGGTCAGTGTCCCATATCTTAGTAACAAGAGGTTGAGAGGTATTGTCGGACTGTTGATGCACAGGTTAATAAATTGAATGTTCTCATCTTTATTCACATTGCCTCCTATTCATTTTAACAATAAACAGCCTTACAATTCCTGCTTGTAACCCCCCCCCAATCCATTCAGGAGGAATCCTGGGATTTCATCCTACTGAACAGAAATGTGCATCAGACAGGCTCAGGGTTTATTAATTAGGTTGCCAGCCCTTACTGTAGATGTGCCTGCCTGCAGTGAGTGAAAGGGTCAGTAAATGCTCCTGTGTACTGTCCTATAGAATAGTGGTACAAACCATATTTTAATGCAGGGCCAAACTCCAAGTGTTAGATCACCAGCAAATGTCTCATCAAGCTACACATGTCAGGGATTTCAGTTTTCCCCAAGTTGTCTTGATACTTTCTGTCACAAATGCACTCAGCAGGTCAGGCCCTCTGCTCCCACAGTGCCAACCTCAGAGCACAATAGTGTGAACAGGTAACAGACAGGGTAACCCTCCTGTCTGCTTTTGGGTCCGAATCACCTTTAGTCTCAAGTTCTGGGGGGATTCAAACTGTGAACCTTATGCTAGCGTACCCAAATGTACAGGCTCAGATAATATTCTCTTCAGGGGAGGCAATATATCTTTTGCCTAAGGGCACCTAACCAGGTATCCAAAATGAAACCTTTAAACTCTATAAGAGACTTTAGGTGCATTCTTACCTTTTCCCAGTTTAGTAACACCATCAAGCCCTTCAAACAGCTGTCAGACTTAACCACGTATACATCACATGCAAAAAGAACTTGGAAGACTCACCCAGGCAGTATCTAAGAAAATGTACTTTACTAAAAGATGATAAAAATATGAAAAATGTAAACACAGAACAATATATCAAAGAGCACACAATCACATAAAAGAACAAGGGAAAACTACAAAGCAAAACTCCTATCACAATACATTTAGATGTTTGCTAAGGTATTACCTCTGTAAGTGCGTTTTAAAGTTAGATCAGAGAGCTGTGTCTCTCTAGAGTCCCAAGATGATATGACCAATATTTCAGACACAAGTATCGGTTTAAACTCTATATCTCCACACCCCTTCTGTGAGTCATCTAACTCCTCCTTTTAGAATATAAAATTACAAAAAAATTATTTCTTATCAGGAAGTATTTTAAATAAGCTGCCATCAGAAGAAAAAAGACATTTCCTATATATAACTCCTTAATTACACGTTTCCTTTGAATTTAGCAATCCCACACTGGCACCAATGTGTTAAAAAGCTAACAGGAATCAGCCTAATGATGTCCTGTTTCTGAAGTCATAAAGTCACATTTGGTTTGCACTTCATAAAGCCTAGGCATGTCATAAATGGTAATAGAATGCCATTCTGAAGAAAGTCAGTTAATTCAATGGTTCCTGGTCAGTTTTCATATCATGTAGCGTCACTGAAACCTCGGGGCACCCATGGAAGCACAGGCTGTCTTATGTGAGACAATCACATACTATATTTTTATATTACAAATATCATACAATAATCATAACCAGCTGGCCAAGCGTCACACTCCTCCTCACCTAGACTGAATTTGGGGGCTCTATCCCCTGCATGGGATGAGCTTCCCAAGTCAGTTCACTCCTCATTGTCAGTGGCTCAGTAGGTAGCACACTTGCCTCTGAGGCCTGGAGATCAGAGGGCTGTGGGTTCAGTTCCCACATCTGGCACTTGGGTTAATATCCCAGTACTGGCACTGTAGTGTGCACTTCTGAGGTGCCGTCTTTCGGATGAGATGTTAAACCGAGGTCCCATCTGCCTGGATTGGTGGTAATTCAGGTGGATGTTAAAGATCCCATGGCGCTTATCGAAAAGAGTAGGGGAATTTCCCTGGTGTCCTGGCCAAATTTCCCTCATTCACTAAAAATACCACCAGCAGCTTAATCTGGTTTAAGGTCAGTTGGTATTCATCTGTTTCCTCGCCCCCAGGTCGTGCCTGAAAGTAGGCAGGATTTGTCTAGTGCACTTACCCGGTCAACAAAAACTAAATAAATAAAAATATAGACGCGACAAGCCATCTGTGTTCTGACTGATCGCTCCAGCCCGATGCAAGATCGTTATGTCATACCCTTGCAAGGCAAGACTCCATTTTACTGTAATAGTCTACCATTAGTTTTTCCCATTTGTGTCAGCCAAACCAGGGGGTTGTGGTCAGTTTGTACCTCAAAATGCTGCCCATATAAGTATGGCTCTAACTTCTTTAGAGCCCACACTATGGCAAGACACTCTTTTTTCCACAATCGGGTAAGCCTGCTCCCTGGGAAGTAACTTTTTACTCAGGTACACTACAGGGTGATCTTTCCCTTGGTTGGATGTCTAACTCAGTACTGCCCCAATACGCACATCTGAGGTGTCAGTCTGGACTATAAAGGGTCTGCTATAGTCAGGACTTGTCAACACAGGAGCACAGCACAGTGCCTCCCTCAGTCTGGTCAAGGCTTTTTCACAGGCTGGTTCCCAGGTAATTTTCTTAGGCATCTTTTTCTTTACCAGGTCAGACAGGGGAGCAGCCAGGGCACTGTAACTGGGTACAAATTTCCTATAGTACCTTGCTGTCCCTAGAAAACTCCTGACCTGTTTCTGCATTTCTGGTCTGGGCCATGTCTTGAGCACTTCTATTTTTACTTGGTTAGGAAGGAGCTGTCCCCGGCCTACAACATGCCCGAGGTATGCCACTTCAGCCATGGCCACCTGGCACTTCTCAGCCTTGACAGTGAGCCCGGCACTCTGTATCCTGCCCAGCACTTCCCTAAGGTGGGACAAGTGTTCCTCCCAGCTGGCACTAAAGATGGCAATATCATCCAGGTATGCCACAATGTACTCCTCAGCACCATTTAACACCTGGTTCACCAACCTTTGGAAAGTGGCCAGGGCATTCCTCATTCCGAAAGGCATTACTTTAAATTCAAATAAGCCTATTGGAGTGATGAAGGCTGACCTCTCCCTAGCTCTGTCAGTTAACTCTACCTGCCAGTACCCCTTTGTCAGGTCAATAGTCGTAAAGTATGTCGCCCCTCCCAACTTGTTCAGTTCGTCCGTCCGGGGCATCGGGTGGGCGTCTGACTTCGTGACTGCATTCAGTCCACACAGAAATGAGTAGAGCCATCTGGCTTGGGCACAAGGACTACAGGTGAGGCCCAGGGGCTGTGGGTCTCTGGATTACCCCTAAATCCAGCATTTCCTCCAGCTCCCTCCTAATGTCCTTTTGGACAGCCTCCGACACCCGATATGCTGTCCACCGTATGGGCATCTGTGTCCCTGTCTCCACATAGTGTGTTGCTAAGGGGGTTAGTCCAGGCTTGGCACTAGACAGTGGGGCAAAGTCTGCTAAAACCTTACTTCCTGGATCTTGTCCGGAGCCAGCTGGGGTAACAATTTAACTGCTTCCACAGAGGACTCCCACTTGCTTTCTTCCAGCAAGTCCAGAAGGGGTCTCCTTCGACTGTTCCCTCCCCAGCACTACATACTGCAAACACCATGTCAGCCCTATTAGCATATGGCTTCATCATGTTAACATGGTACATTCTTTCTGTATGTCTTCTGTCAGGTAACTCTATGATATAGTTCATGTCATTTACCTTTCTAACTACTTTGTACGGTCCTTCCCACTCAGCCTGCAGCTTGTCTTTCTGGACCGGGATAAGGACCACGACTTCCTGACCCACTGTGTATGAGCGAGCTCTGGCTCTGCGGTCGTACCACACTTTTTGTTTCTGTTGGGCAGTTGCCAGGTTGCTCTGGGCTGTCCCCATAAGCTCCTTCAGCCTTTCCCTAAACCTAAGGACATAATCCACTATGGAAGTTCCCTGGGTGGCATGCTTGCCTTCCCAGTCCTCCTGGATCAAGTCTAAGGGCCCACGCACCCAGCGTCTATATAAGAGCTCGAAGGGGGAAAAACCCTGTCGACTCTTGGGGCACCTCCCTGTATGCAAACAACAGGTGGAGAAGGTCAGCAAACTCTTGGAGCATTGACTTCAGGGTACGTTAAATCTTTCCACAAGCCCATTGGCTTGCGGGTGATAAGATGTGCATCACTGCACCACCCCACACTTCTCCCATAAACATTTCATCAGGTCCAACATGAAGGAACCCCCTCGATCAGTGATAACCTCCTGCGGAAACCCAACATGGGAGAAAATCCCAAGTAAGGCATCTGCCACTTTGTCTGTCCTCAGTGAGGACAGGGCGACTGCCTCTGGATACCGGGTGGCATAATCCACCACAGTCAGGATGAACCTCTTCCCAGAGGAGCTGGGGGTATTTAAAGGCCCCACAATATCCATTCCCACCCTCTGGAATGGCTCCCCCACTATGGGCAATGGAATTAGGGCAGCTTGGGTTTTTCGTACCCGCCTTCCCTATTTCTTGGCACCAGTGACAAGACCTGCAATACTCCTTCACCTGCTGGGTGAAGTTGGACCAAAAGAAATTCTGGGCCAAAAGCTGCGTAGTACACATGATTCCCAGATGACCAGACAAGGGAATATCATGTGCAATCTTGAGCAACTGCTCACAGTACCCCTGGGGAACGACGAGCTGCCTGCCTATCACCCCTCCCTCTGTCTTAGCATCCTGAGTATACATCAGTCCATTTTCCCAATAAACTTTATGTTTTCCGTCACCTCCCTGTGCTCTGTCAGAGTCTGTCCATGCCCTCAGCTTCTCTAGACTAGGGTCACTTTTCTGAGCAGGTGCAAACTCCTTACACATTCCCAAGGCATGGGACAGGTCCCCTTCAGTCTCTAAACTAGGGTCCCTAGCTCTAGCGTCAGGGCACTCAGGATCACTGTCATCCCTAACCCTTTGACAATCGATCACCCCTCCTTCTTTGGAGTAATCCTCCGTAGCTGTTTGGTTAACTGCTACTGGGGAAATTTCTACCCCCCCCCATTAGTCTCCATATCAGGAGACACAGGCTGGGGAACCAGCCTCCCAGTGGTCTCCACAGTAGCTTCTATGGGGTCCAGGGAACTACAATTTTCCCTTGCCGCTTGGCTACAGCTAACTGCACACACCATCCCGTTTGAGACTGTTGCCAAGGATGACGTCAACTGCTAAAGTTTTGTCTACAGCCACCTGTTGCACAATTCCCAGTTTCACCCCAGTCTAAGAGAATACTAGCGAGTGGCAATGTTCTCTCCTCACCAGTGAACCCTTGTACAGTTACAAATTTATTGGGTATAAACTGACCAGGCTCTACCAGATCCCCTTTTACCAGCATCAGGGATAGCCCCGTGTCTCTTAACCCTTGTATCTGTACGCCATTCACAGTGACTGGGTGCATGTGTTCCCTCATGTTCATAGGCATGCTTCTAGGGACACACAAACAACCCACTTCTTTCCTAGCCCCATTTTGCGTATTGCTCGTCCTTTTGGGACACTGTCTGGCAATATGCCCAGTTTCTTTGCAAATCCAACATTCGTTTCTTTTCTCAGAAAAATGTTTTCTTTGAAACCTGGGGCTAACTGGTTTCAGTGGAGGCAGTGAGAGTTTTAGCTGCCCTGATGGCGCGCTTTTCCCTTTCTGTGCTGCCACGCCCACCCCATTCACTCTCAGAGCAGGTCTGCTCTTGGCATAGCAGTCTGAGAGTTCAGCAGCCTCTTGCACCGTTTTGGGCATACCCCAAAAAACTGCTCTAATATAGCATTTTCGATTTTATCTACAGAGTTTGCTTCAATTCTTTCCCACCGTTTTAAAAACTGACGTTGTTTCGTGGCTAGCTCCTCGTAGCTCATGTCAGGACTTCTCCAGTTAAATCAAACTTTTTTAAAAGTGCAGCTTTAAGTTTGCTGTGATCATTACTGTCCACATTGTCCATTTGACCCAATGGATCCTGAGCTTTCCCGGTAAGTAGCGGGGATAGCTGGAAGCTCCAGGATCCTCTAGGAATCTTTGCCTGAATACAAACTTTTTCAAAAGAATTTAAAAAGGCATCCATATCCTCCCCCTCTTTAAATTCAGCTATCAATTTTGAATTTAATTTATAACCCAGTCCTGCAGTTCCAATTAAAGCCAAGCCACTTACCCGCTCTGATGCTGGTGGTTGGAGTCGTAGCTTCTCCAGTTCATGTCGCCTCTGACGCTTATGCTCTTCACAGTCCACCGCTCGCTGTTCACGTTCAGCTTCTCGCTGTTCTTGCTCCCTCTTCTCCTCTGCAGCTTGCTTCTCTCCCTCCACTTCTCGCCGTTCCCGTTCAACCTCTCTCTGGAACTCCAGCTCCATTCTGCGCAACTCAATCTGCAGCCTGATTGCTTCTGGCTCCAGAATGCTGGTGACCTTCCCCTGCTGCTGTGGCCCTTGGCTTGCACTGGCCCTGCTGTCCTCCTCACTAGATCTGGACACTGCACTGGCCGCTGGGTCCTCCGCGCTCAAGGTTGGGTCCTTTACAGTCACAGTCTGTGACTCGATGTTCTGGCCATCTGCTGCCATCAGGGCATCTATGAGGTTCTGCTTGTTGGCTTTCCCCTCATACTGGACTCCTCTGTCCTGGCACAACTGCCTCAAGTAGTCTGTAGTGTACCCACTGTAGTTGGAAGCCATCTTCTTCCCTAACTACTGCTACACTAACTTGCACTTTAGAATAAAAATAAAACAGGTAGGAACTTTGACTGTAAGCAAAATGATATAGTTCTGTTTTCTCTCTTAAAAATAAATCACTGCCTTATTTTGCAAGTGAGTTGTACAGTATTAAGCTGACACACTGAACCGTTAAAGCTTATGTTACCAAATTTATCCCACCGCTGCCAACCAAATCTGTCACAAACACACTCAGCAGGTCAGGCCCTCTGCTCCCACAGTGCCAACCTCAGAGTGCAATAATGTGAACAGGTAAAGACAGAGTAACCCTTCTATCTGCTTTTGGGTCCGAATCACCTTTAGTCCCAAATTCTGGGGGGATTCAAACTGCGAACCTTATGTTAGCGTACCCAAATGTACAAGCTACAGATAATATTCTCTTCAGGGGGATACAATATATCTTTCGCCTAAGGGCACCTAACCAGGTATCCAAAATGAACCCTTTAAACTCTACAAGAGACCTTAGGTATATTCTTACCTTTTCCCAGTTTAGTAACACCATCAAGCCCTTCAAACAGCTGTCAGACTTAACCACGTATACATCACATTCAAAAAGAACTTGGAAGACACACCCTGGTAGTATCTTAAGAAAATGTACTATACTAAAAGATGATAAAAATATGAAAAATGTAAACACAGAACAATATTTCAAAGAGCTCACAATCACATAAAAGAACAAGGGAAAATTACAAAGCAAAACTCCTACAATACATTTAGATGTTTGCTATCTAAGGTATTACCTCTGGAAGTGCATTTTAAAGTTAGATCAGAGAGTTGTGTCTCTCTAGAGTCCCAAGATGATATGACCAATATTTCAGACACATGTATCAGTTTAAACTCTGACTCCACACCCTTCTGTGAGTCATCTAGCTCCTCCTTTTAGAATATAAAATTATAAAAAATGATTTCCTAGCAGGAGGTATTTTAAATAAGGTGCCATCAGAAGAAAAAAGACATTTCCTATATAACTCCTCAATTACACGTTTCCTTTGAATTTAGCAATCCCACACTGGCACCAATGTATTAAAAAGCTAACAGGAATCAGCCTAATGATGTCCTGTTTCTGAAGTCATAAAGTCACATTTGGTTTGCACTTCAAAAAGCCTAGGCATGTCATAAACAGTAATAAAATGCCATTCTGAAGAAAGTTGGTTAATTAAATGGTTCCTGGTCAGTTTTCATATCATGTAGCTTCACTGAAACCTGGGGGGGGGGGCACCCATGGAAGCACAGGCTGTCATGTGAGACAATCACATACTATATTTTTATATTACAAATATCATTCAATAATAATAACCAGCTGGCCAAGCGTTACACTTTCTTTGCATCGTTCTGTTTCTTTTCTTTATTTCACTCTTGCTTTATTCTCATTTCCATTTACTGTATCCATGTTTTTTTTTTCTCTGTGCTCTTTAGTTTTATCCATGTTTTGCACTCTCACTTTTTTGCCATTCCTTTCCACCTTTCCTTTGTGCTTTTGGGGGGTTCCATCCATCTCCCATCACCAATCTGCTGCAGATATGAAACACTTCTCATAGTAAACATGTTACTTTTTTATGCTACATCTTTATCCCCATTACCTGAGCCGGTGCTGCCTCACTCTTCCTGCTCCCCACCTGGCTCCATCTATTCCATCTCTGGCCCTTACACCCTCCATTTAAGGGGTCTACAGTGTAGCTCCTCCAGCTGTGGTAGATTCCTTCATGGCTGGATGCAGGCCGCCCTTAGATCTGTCATGCATGGGATGGAGGCCGATCAGCAGGTTCTGCAGAGCCTGTGAAGTGGCAGGGCCAACCTTCCTCCCTCCAGAGTTTTACTCTTGGCCATCTCCCAGCTCATCAGTAGTGAGGGCACCATATGCACATACTCACATAAATGCAGCTGGGGGCAAGCCATATGAGGAAAGACTGGGGAGCTCAACATGTATTCCCTGGAAGATAGAAGGGAGAGAGAGAGAGGATATGATTGAAACCTTCAAATACTTTTAAGGGCATGAATAGGGTTAGTACCGAGGGCGTGTTTAGATTACAGGGGGAAGGGGTGGACACAATCTAAAACCGGAGGGTGGAAGATTCAGGAGGGAAATGAGGAGGCAATACTTCATGGAAAGGGTGGTAGCGAGATGGAATGCACTGCCAGAGAAGGTGATATCACTGAAATCTGTGGGCATTTTAAGCGGTTGTGGGACAGGGTCAAAGGTAAGGTCAAAACTGGGGGAAGCTGGGGAAGGGGGAGTCGGCAGAACGGGAGGATGAATCAGATGAACAGGCAAGGGCTGGTGGGGCAGCTGCAGCAGATTACAGACTGGAAGCCACGCATGCAAGCAGACTCGACAGACCATATGTCCTGTATCTGCTGGCATTTTTGTATGTTCATATGCATGACTACACACAGCACCAGCAGCTGTCCTCCCTACCATGAGCCACCCTGTCTGTACTGTCACGTATGGT
Source organism: Neoceratodus forsteri (assembly GCA_016271365.2). Taxonomy (NCBI): domain Eukaryota; kingdom Metazoa; phylum Chordata; order Ceratodontiformes; family Ceratodontidae; genus Neoceratodus; species Neoceratodus forsteri. Next base: position 94,115,306 of record JADMNL010000030.1, read on the forward strand.
CACTCAGGTGGCAGTACCACAATGAAGCCTACTGTCCTCCCTCTGCGAAAAACAGCATCCCCTGGGACGATCAGTCCTCATCCCCCATGCAGCCCACAATGACCCAGGCTCATTCTTGAACCCGAGTCACTGCCATCACAAGCAGTAGATCTACCACTGTGCCAACAAGCTAGCTAACATGGTACTGTTTAGTGTCAGCAAGATTTACAACCTGCAGCATCTTGAGGACAGTTTCTTCAGTTCTAAATCAGAACAGCAGAATAGGCTGGAGGGACCACAAAAAAAGGCCACGTGGGCCACATGTGGCCCTGGGCCTTATTATAATTACTTCCGTACAGGGTGGGACAAATCAGTTTGAAGCTGGTGGTTAATTTGGCCACTAGCTTTCAAAATCTGGTAGCTAAATCCATTATTTTTAGTGGGTATCTTTTTTAAGGGCTCAAAAATTAATTTGTGGACAGACAGACAGTTGGCCAATAACTTTCAAAATCTAGTAGCCAAACAATTTTTTTAGTGGCTACTGGCTACCCAATTTGTCCCACTCTGCTTCTGTACCACAGCAAGGTGACTCATCTGTTAAACAGTATACAAGAATACATTTGAGGTGGCAGCAAGAAGAAAAGTTAGTTTATCTTTTTTTCTTTCAGAATAAAGGAAGGAAACTACCTTGGTTTCACATAATGCCATTCATACACACTATATCCCAAAGTGCTTTACAAGCCATAGATAGGGAGGTTAAGTGAGTGTGAAGGAGAACAGTATAAAAGAAAGGGTTTTGCAAGCTCCGTTTTGGATGCACGGCCAGCTTGCATCCACAATTCTAGACACTGGGTGCTCTTGCGACCAAAACTGTTTTATGTCCATATATTCCATGGGGCATGTGTCCAGAATTAGCACTGGTATGTGTCTGGAGTCCCTTTGTGGATGCAAGCAATGCCTAGTGACCACTGTATTGTTTTGTCACTCACAGGTTTGATTTTGAGGGCATAAGACAGAATTTTGCAATGTAAAACTGTCAGATCACACAAAGTTGGCCCAGCAGTTTGCAAGGTGTTTGTATTTCAGGGAAACTACCTCCCTCCAAAGTATTTAGTATAATCAGTGATTCGCGAGTATCCTACATGTGCGCACACATGCATGGTCTAGTGGTTACAGAACCAGGAAACTGCAGGCTCAACCCCTGTTAAAGCCAAATATTCACTGTAAGACCGTGGGTGAGTCATTTAACCTCTCAGTGCTCCAGCTCACCCAGCTACAGAGAGGGGCAGAAATAGGACCCCACTGGAAGCAAGATGCTGAATCTCAGCTGGGCTATCCTGAGTCAATAAAATGCACACAAAAAAAAAAATAATAATAAGAGTATCTCTCAAGCTTACATAAAACAAGCAGACAACTCAGAATAATTCATACATGGAATAATCTATAAACACAGCAGACACCTGCTCATTTCTGTTGTATGAAATTTGCAAGTCTCTGTTTATTTCTCCACAATCAGGTACTGTCCTGTAATTCAAACAAAATAGGATTATCCTGAAGACGGAAACACAGCCCAGGCTGTTGCTATGTGTCACGACTGAACTTCTCTATCTACCAGTCTGTTATAAGTGTTTCTAGATTAAAATGCTAAGCGCGTGCAGTAAGCACCCCCTAATGGAGACACCTGGGTAGTCCTGGCTGCATACAGATAAGATAGTGAACTTGGAATGATTAAGTGCTCGTCATATAATGCAGACTGAGCCAAAATACAGCTGAATTATATCTGGTTTGTAAAAATCCAGTAACTCAATTCGTTCGCACACGCCACAAGGGTTGTACAATTTTTCATCAGACTGCATTCCTAACCAGAACTGAATAAATGATGACTGCTCACACCTGTGAGTCTCAAGGAGCTTCAGTCCCAACTAGAAACACAAGGGGTGGGGCAACCACTCTAAAATTCAGCATGCCCAGGGTTTTTTTGCAGGGTACCCAAAGCTGGAGTTATATTTCTAGACAAAAAATACTAACAAACAAAATGCTACTGGGTGTATCACACCTAGTTTCCCATTTGATACTGTTCTGTAGGTGACTTCCCTTTTAGTGGGATTGAACCTGCTACCCCACAGGCCTTATAAAATAGGCTTAGTAATCTGGCCTCACAAGCCTAAGGGCGTGGAAAGACCCCAAGATGTAGAAACTGGGAGTAACACTGTTTTAATAAGATACACTTTTTTTTTTCTTGGAGACAAAATTATTCTTCCAGATTAAAAACAGGGCTAGAAGTTTATTAATATGGGTTTCCTAATTATCACAGGCAATACTATATGTAATAATGTTTCAGTTGTATTTAATTGTATTGTATGATTATTATGTTTTGTACTCTGTACATTTTACTGTGGAACTGATTTTGTGTACCATGGGATCCCATTGTAAATGAGCTTCGGCTAAACTGAGCTATCCTTTTCTAAAATTTATCAGAATAAACTTTTTACTACTACTAATATTCCCTGGACCAAACTTAATGCCTAGGATATGTAAGGATTCCACCACAGTCATACCTGCAAATGATGCTGGTATGGGACCTGCTACTTGGGCTCTTACCCTTAAAACTTCCGTTTTTTGTTAAAAAATTATACCAGCACCAGATAACTGACAAAAGGAGTGCAATATGCCTTCTATTGCTGGGACTGAGTCAAGAGACTGAGTTAAAATAGAAAGGTCATCTGCATATGATAAAGTTTTAATAGGGGGGATGTCTGTGTGTAAAGATGTACATTGTACAATATTATTTTGCAACGTATACACGGGGGGGGGTCAATGGTGAAGGGGAAAAGCAGCGGGCTGAGTGGGCACCTCTGTTTCACCCCATTCCTACCTTAATTTGTTGTCCTTTGTGATCATTTACACTGAAACAGCGTTCTTATAAACAACATGAATCCACTGCACAAAGGCCTGGTATACCATAACGCTGAAGGACACTAAATGAATGCTTATACATTACCTTCTTAAATGACCTCTCCTGGTCTAATGCAGGAGAAAACCCTCAACTTACCCCATAGCTCCACATTCCACCAGCTCACGGACATATATAAGTTTATGAAATATGGACCTGTTGGGAATTGCACACGTCTTTGAGAGGGGATATAACAAGTATAGATTTTCCCCCGTATCCTAGCCAACAATCCCCTTCCCATAAACCGGTTCATGCAGTTCTCTAAGGCTGTTGGTATGTGAAATGGTTGCTCACTTTGCTACCAGTCTAGCACTGCTTGCAAAGCACTTTGGGATAAAATGTGTAAGAAAAGTGCTTACATAAATGCAGATTTTTCTTCTTCTTCGAGCTGGAGAACAATACGAATATGAGGAAAAAAAAAAAAAAAAACAGTGTCACAGAACGATTCAGGGCATTCTCTGGGCCCCAGCACAGGGACTGACCTCTCATAATGGAGTCTCTTGAGTGGGGATGCTATGCCCCCTAAAGGTTCTTCCTGGAAGGGACCCACTGTAAACAGCCAGCTGCAGGACCAAGGCTAAGTGCCAAAGGTAGCAGAGCATGGGCGTGGGAACTTGTCCAAATGAAGGGGGCAGTGGGTGTTATAAGGGGATACAAGGCGAATTAAAAAAAAAAAAAAAAAAAGACAAGACAGAATACTTGAAAACTCTAAGTATTTTCTATATTATATACAAACTATAACTGAATAGCAACAATGGCCAAAAAGAACAGGCCCTTATCTTGGCTTAGCCAACTGGAAATGTTTTTTGCCTTTGGGAGGGAAAAAAAAAATGTAACATCAGTTCAATTTGTCAAAAGACTAACACAAATGCAACCTGCCAACCCAGAGGTTATTACTGTTTTAACTACTAATGAAAGTCAGTCCTGGTTGTAAAAAGTGACCCCACAAAGCTAAACTGCAGCATGCTTCTTGTTTCTCTTCTTAACCAAAAAAAAAAAGCTACATCACTTTCATGAGCTTCCTTCCTAGTACTGAAGACAGATACATACCCCAGTGGTCGCTATTGGATTTTTGGACAATTTCAGGTCACTGAATCCACAGAGCGAAGGGCTTCTCGTTTCAACCAATTGATCCGTATCGACAGATTTCCTGGTTAATTCCTCACCCACACTTCCAAAATGCACACATGTTGCAGAACAAACTGCTTCATTCTGAAGATGGGTGACCTTTACAGAGATCATACAGAAAACTAACACCTAAAAAACAGAACTGCTTCCGGGCAACCAGAAGCAGATGTCAACTCGAACAGGCTGTTCTTTCTTGGTTGGCCGTAACACTGTACCTAGAAATAAAATCTGCTTTAACTTTACAAAGTCATACTGCAATGTAACTTAAAAACTCTGCCTCTTTAAAGTGTGAAGTGTGGGTCGTGTCCTAAGTGGCACCAGATAATACATTTCCTTTGTTGGCACTATGACTGTGACAAGCTTGAGAATGATCCCTCTTATAGTAACAGAATTTTTACTAATAGGGGAATTTTAATAACTAAAATATTTTTAACATTAATAGTTAAAAGAAAAAAAAATGGATGTCCTGAAATTCAGAGGGTTTTTTTAAATGTCATAAATCAAGTATTTCCAAAGCCAACTGTAGTTTTCTTTGCAGGAAACTGGAAAAACCCTTCTGAAGAGACATTTAATTTCTGGGCAGAAAGGGAGTTGTGATGATGTCATGGCTACCTCCGCAGGAACAATGTGTAACTAGCATGAAAAAAACAAATTGTTCATGCTTAACCGGTTCACCCTGGAGAGAGGGAGGCTGAGAGGGGACATGATCTCAGACTTTAGCACATTCAGGCGTATCAACAAGATCAAACAGTCAAAAAGGTCTGATCTAGTGTCCTGCAACAGACACAGGGACATGACCGGACGCTCAGAGATGGTAGATTCAGGGGTAACGTTAGGAGGCATTTTATTCTCCCAAAGGGTGGTGGCCTGTGCAACAGCCCACCAGTGGACACAGTGGATATGAAGACAGTAAAGGCCTTTAGGGTTAGCCTGGACACATTTCTGCATACCAGGGGAAATCACAGGAACTGAATCACTATGAATTAGTACATAACCAAAAACTAAAAAAAAACACATTTAAATGCAAGTGGTACCACCGTAATTCTTTTGCAGGCCCATCAGCGTAGTGGTAGTATTACCGCTCACCATACTCGTGAGTTGCCTTCGAGAAAGAGCCAGGGTCATCAGGGGCTGGTCGGGGGGGGGGCAGGGTGAGAGGATTCAGTGTCCCAGACGCAGAGGCTCTCGGTAGGACTTTGTGTTTGGGGGTCCAGGACTTTCTAGGAAAGAAAATGGGGGTCCACAGCCAAACAGTGGGAGTCCCTACGAAAGTCTGGAGGGTCCCCATTGAAACAAATTTAAGCTATGCCCCACACTTGCACATTTCTTGAGGTAAGAATCTGGAGAATGTAGGCACACTTCATTAGTTTCTATGGGGCTATTTTTTTTTTTTTAAACATACTTTTTTATGAGGGAGAATTAAACAAATTAAAGCCACCACCTAGTGTAACAGGACCCTTACTGGTTGGAGCAGTGCCTTAATTGTTTGAATTTGCCCCTCAAAAATATAAAAAATTGTAGTTAAAAAGACAGCCCCACAGAAACCAATTGAGCACACCCCCGTGCTCTCCAGATTCTTACATCACGAAATGTACAAGCACAGGGGCATGGCTCAGTGGATGGACTTCCAGAGCTTTGTTAGTGAGCTGTCTTGGGGACTTCCTGGGGGAAGACCTGCACGTCCTGAAGCACAAAATGTGCATAAATGATGCGGGTACCCGTATCCCCAAGGGCCCGATGCTCTCCTCCTCCTCTGGGGAGGGAGGGAGGGCAGTGTGCTGGCACTTGGGTGACCATGGGTGGTGGGCAAGATGGAAGCACGCAGGTGAGTGTGATGCTGTCACATGGCAGTATGCTTATGCATCACATGCATGCGCTGGGCCATCCTAGCTAACAAGGCATCCCTGGGATGGGAAGACAGAAAAAATGGGAAAACAAAAACTCCCTGACTGAGGCAGGATGAAGCCAGGATCCCCCCTTGCAGGCTACGCACTGCTTTCTGGGCATGAGCAAGATTTCTGAAGAAGTCTGGGGTATCCCAACAGCTCCTCCCTGGGAGGAAGCACTGGGGTTATAGGAGGACAGGGGTACATACCTGGAGGCAGCAGGTGATGGGGTGGGGGGGTCAAAAGAAGGGGCAAGCCAGAGAAGGGGGCATAAACAGAAATGGGGAAAAAAAATATTTTAGTCAGATGCGGACGCCAATGCATTCTGCACCTGCGTCTGTGTCAGGTCAATTGCGTCTGAACAGCCCTGCAGTGATTTTTGAAAGTTGTGTCTGCTTTCAACAAAACGTCACAATCTGCAGTAACAACAACAACAAAAAAGCACAAATGCAATTCCTGTCAAGTTTTGCCACAACTGTATCTTTTTTTTTTGGGCGGGGGGGTACTAAATTCAGACACAATCAGACCATCTAATAGATAGTCTAACAGTCTGGATGGATTTCCCTTTTTAATTAGAGCGCAGGGTGGATGCTGGACAGATCCTTTTGAATACAGCGACAGGCAGATCTCGGATGGATCCTTTAGGAAATCACTTTATTTAGAGTGCTGAAACTCCATATACTACTTGATTAGTAAGTTAAGGTACAAAACCCTTATACAGCTCTGCTACTATTGGTTCACAGTGTGTTCCAATGTGAAGTGCTTTGGAATGTGCTTGTATGAAAGATGCTGCACAAAATACATATTTTTTTTTTTTTTTTTTTACTATGAAAGCAACTGGGCCCAAGGAAACCACTGGGGGCTTCTGATTGAAGCACAGAACTGTGAACCACAAGAATACAGTTTTGAATCCTGCCATAGCCAAGTCACTCTGCCAGGTTTTTTTTTTTACTTTATAGATTTTTATTAGATTTCAAGTACAAGAAATACAATAGTATGACATCACAAATACGATGACATCTAATAGGATGAATCACCATATGACTTCTAACATAAAAGTAAAATCTATACATTAATTATCAAACAGATAAACTTGTTCTGGTGCAGTCACAATACAGTACAGTCCTTAGAAAATGATACACTAACACAAAGTTCTCAAGATTTAATAGTCATGAAGAGAGGATATAATGATTTATAAATTTCCTTCTATAGGCATATAATAACTTTAGAGTCTTGTTGGGGGCTAATTTAGGTCATGCAATAGTTAGAAAAGAAGAATTAGATTACTAGCTTTAGAACCATTTTACCTGGGATTATCTGGTTTCTTCTTTACTTAGGCAAGCAGGCCATATTTGATTATAGCAACCTAACTTATCCAAGGTTATATAACTTAGTCTTTCATTGAAATACAAAATCACACATGCCCCCACAATGCAAAGCATCACGGGCTACATATGCAAATCACCACAGAATATTATGCTGGTTCAACTTTAAGCAGAAATGCATGGTGCCGAAAGGCCTCTCGCACAGTTTGCAAAGAGTGCCAACAGAAGACATAGACACGTGTTTCGTCCTACCAGGACTCATCAGTATGCCCCGTCTGTTTGACACCCCAGTGGAATGAACCAGCTACCCTAAGATGGTCTATCTGGGTTATGTTGTGGTGAACCCAATTAAAACAAAATTGTTTACCAAACTGACCTTGGGTTCATCACTCAACTTCCTCACATTTAACTCCTGAGTAGGGCTATCCATAGTATGTAAACAGTGTAAAACAATAATAAGGGAATTGTCACCAAAGCCCTGGAATTCTGCAATTCCACGACCCTGGAATTTTCTGCAGAATCTGCATTATGCTGCAGAACATATATATTATGCAGCAGAATTCATTGTTCTTGGTGAATTTTCATTCAAATATAACTTTTCCATAGTGCCCAACTCCCTTCCACATCTCATTTATCCTAAAGCCCCTCCCTCTGTGCTCGGCCTGTGATGTCAACGATGATGCCCCATCATACTGTAGCCAATGGCAGGACTGCATTCTGCCACAGAAAAGAGTAAATCATGCCACAGAAATCAGAAAATGCTGCCACAGAAGCCAAGAAGATCTGCCCCAAAAATCAAGATAAGGTGCTGCAGAACACTCGGGGCATTGATTATCACCAAACAATGCCACTGGAGGATGGAAAGAGCTAGTTATGGAATTAATGAATACAGTACCACTGGATGTAATAAACTAGCTCAAATGAAGGAAACGTGACAACCTTGTGAAATTACATTCTAAAGGCAACATCTATTCTATGGAAACAGTACAGTTGAAATTACAGTGTTTTTTGTACTGTATATAACAGTATAGTTTACAACTACAATATGGAGGTCCTCAGGATATAAAATGAATTAGAAGTATAATTAATTATTCATGAGATGAACTAGCGCACTGATTGGCTGCCGTGCCAGTCTGAAATCTCTTAGAAAGCACAGTGACACTGGGCTCACGTGCTGTACACCACCAGCAGCAGCGCTAAAACAAAACTGTTTTCGGCTCTGAAAATGTGGAGAAAAGAATTGTCATTATTGTGATTAGACTTATAATTGCAATAATGACCTCAAAGACAGTCATTTCCTTTAACTAACAACCAGCTGGGTGGGGTTGGCCTTCCCCCAAGCTGGTCGTTAATCACCAGGAAATGAACGGCTGTTTGGTCATTACTGCTTAAATCCCAACCCCTGGTAACTACTGACACTTCTAACCTATCACTATTTTTTTTTTTAAATATATTAAAGGATTTTAAAAAAAAAATTCTCCTAAATTGGTGAACAGCTGTTTGCATTCCAAACTGTGGAGGCCACACAGTCAGTGCTCCCAGTTTTAGAACTGACAATTCTTACATACTAATTTTATTTTTAAGACATACCCTGCCAAGTATGGAACTACAGTCACAGTTTAAAAATAATACAGGAGTTTGAGCACGATAGTGCTCTAATGGCAGCTGTCATTAACACCATGTGTAGATTCAAAGAGTCTAGTACTGCAGAGAGCATACTCAACACAACCCCCTCCCCCCCAGCTCGATAAGAACAAATTAGCATAATCAGTCAATCTGCAGTGTTAATTAAGTGATCAGCAACTCAGGTAATCTAGTCTGTAGCAGAGAGGCTTTATGGTCCAAAGTAAACATTATGAAGTCATTATTAGTTCAGTCTCTTGCTGGATACATACTATGTAAAAGAATTCCTGGAAGAAAAAAAAGGGGGGAAAGTCATGTTCAGTACTGCTAAGTGAGAAAACACCACTGGTAATTCAAAACAGTCTTTTTTTAATTTCTTCAAAATTACTTTTAAATGAATGCTATAAGAAAACTCGGCAATAACTTGCTAAATAGTAACATTACCAGCAGCAACAGACACGTTCAGGGATTCAATCCCAGGATGCAGCTCTCTCCCTGGCTGAATGGTGAGAAGTGCATGGCACAGACTGCTTACTTCACTCGAAAGGCCACAGCCTTCATTTCCTGCAGTGGAAAAGGACGTTGTTATGGTTCAGTTTATTAATGATCGTGCCCATATACTAAACATCTCTTCCTGCAACAGCTCCAGCATGCACTTGTTAGCTGCTTGCAGAATCATTCTGCATTACTCCTCTGTAAATGTACACTTACTATGCTTAATGCTTGTTTTACACCATTTCTGTTTACCTGCCTTGCTGTAAAATTGTATGTAACTGTTCAAGCCTATTTATTTGTACCTGTTTGACTTCATTCCACTGGAACGTACTTATTGTTATTTGTTAGTTGACTTGTAAATCACTTTTACTGACGTGGAACCTTTGTAAAGGAGCACTTCTGCTCAAAGGTATTCTCCAAAATTTTCAACAAATAAATAAATAACTAGGATGACAATCAGATGTTTTTTGGAGCAGTATTAGCCACTGCAAGCAATTTAAATCACAAATTGCAGTGAGAAAGAAATAATGCAGCCTACTGGGATTTGAACCCAGGCCCCCTGAATACCTTCCTGGTGCTCTACTCACTGAAGTACAGGCTCATGTGGCTGGACCTGGGGTTCTCGGACATACTTTCCTTCTCCAACACTGAATACCCTGCAATTAGAAATAATCAGGACGACGAGATGTTTTCTGGTGCAGTATTAGCCATTGCTCAGAAATTTTAATCACAAATTTTAGTGAGAAAGAAATGTAACCTACTGGGAATTTAACCCAGTTCCCCCGGAATACTGCCCCAGTGCCCTAGCCACTGAGCAAACCGCTCTCCTCCGTCAACTGCAACAAAGGAAACCTTGCAGTGTCCTTCGAAGCACTTCACCAAAGAGGGAATACCCTTCAGCGGACCCACATCCTACACAAACATCCCTTGGATGCATGCTTCACAGCTCACATCAAAGAAGATGACAAAAGCGCTCCATTATGTTTGGTTACTCATTCGCAACTCCGTACATTTTATATTTATTTTCTCACTGCACAGTTTTGCACTGTTCCATAGTAGCATGTTATTTTTCTGTTGTCTTCACGCTGCCCTGGAATTGGATATTCTGTTTTCCACAGCTGCATATCTGTACATGCTTTAACATTTTTTGGCATTTCATGTTGCTGCACTCTATTCCCTTACCCCCAGGATACATCTAAAACGAGCTGTTCTAAGCTCAGTATGCATTGCTGGTGAAAATATTTTAAATAAAACAGATATGAAATAGTGTCACCAGGCACAGCACTACAAGGCTGTCGATCACTACTGGCATTCAGTTATGTAAGCTATAACCCACAACAGGGTATGGGTGTATTTGGCATTCACGTACACCATGGGTGGTTGTCAGGCAGAAGGCCGCGTGTCCTCCCAACCACCTGGGAGGTGCATTAATGCCTGATGCACCCATGCCCTGGAGTGGTGTTACTGCACTTACAAAATGAAAAAGTTTGGTTTTTTTGGTTTGTTTTTTGAATGGAAAAAGGTTTTATTTTCATTTAGATAGCTTGTCACTGAGTAGATTAGAGTAGGTTAGTTATGAACTCTGTATATACCAGACAGTAATGTCAGTTGATATGTGTAGACCAGTGAAGTTGCTAGGACTCTGAAGCCCATTTTATAACACTGATTAGCCACTTAATGACATCAGAAGACCCTCCTAAGCAATCTGATACCTTACATTTCTCTCCCAAATGTGCATTACTCCATGTACTCTAGATTTCCCTCTTTTCACCCTTCGTTTTGTATACTAGATACAGCATGTAGCTGAGCCCACTACAACTCTAAATAGGAGAGTCGTGGCTGTAGTTTTGTTGCAGGCTTCAGTAAAGCAATGTGCCATCATGGCTAGCTGTGATTCCAGCAGAGTGAGCCAATGCAGGTCCCCCGGGGACCAATCAAAATGTGGAACACTTAACTGTTTTGAGTACTACGTCCTACATGACTCTGCATTGAGGACATGGAAAAGCCATAGCCAAAAAAAGATGCACCGTGGTGCACTATGTCCATCTGTAAGCCAGACAGGCCCATGGTTGATGGCTTGGCCACCTATGTCCATGGTTTGACTAGTGTCTCCATGTGTGACCAGTTTCTCCATGAATGACTACAGCTTGTCCATATTTATCCATGTCTGTCCAAAAGTAACAAAGGTCTTTTGGTCTGCCCCTTGCTTGACAATAACAGGGCTTTTCTTTGGTATAGTTTCTTCTCAACCGCTGCACTGTCCCACCCCCCCACCACCCCCCCAGTCCTCGCACCTCGGGGCACAGTCCCACGGTGGTGCTCCCAACCCTGTCCCCTGCTAGCCCAACCAATTACTCTGGTGGAGATCCACAGCACAGGACCCTACAGCTCCACCTGCTGTCATCATGAAGACACTGTGGTTTTTAACCCTGATTTTTATGTTCTTCCCTCCTCCATGCGACACCTAGTAATGCCAACTGTTGACCTCCCATGCACGTAGATGTCCCCTGTAGTGCACCAAGCTCCCAGGTCCTCCACAGGGGGTTCTGTGGCTCCAGAACCCAGAGCCAGCCCTTCACAGACAATAGCACCCATTCAGTTCTGGAGTCTGCTCCCAAACCAAAGTCACTGGCACAGCAACCTGTCAGACAATCGGGCGGCCTCTAAGAAGACATTTTTGCATTATGTACCCTCCTCTCTGGTACTTTTTTCCCTTTTCACACAGCTTTTTACCCCAGCGGCGACCTCACCATCCATCCCACCCCACCCCACCCCGGATGGAACTCGCCTTCCCGGAGTATCTCAAAACCAAACTCACACAGAATTCCCCTCTGGCAGGGCTGGAGGAGGGCCATCCCGGACAAATAATCCAAAATTGTTTTGGGTGCTCCAGGTGGCAACATGGGCCTGGGGAGGTGAGCAGAGTGGTGGTCCGTCGTTGGGTCTCTTTTTCCATTTTCTGCCCTCCATTCCATCACCATGGTGGCACATCAGGACATGTGCATGGAGGCACACACACCCTGCAGAACTGTGGTCCCTCCCTACAAGTTGCTCTTCTGCCTGCACTACCACAGGGCCTCCACCTGGTGTCAGTCAAAGACTGAGTCAACTGCCACCCCTTCCCAGGAGAGAAGAGCAGTCCCTGGGACGCTCAATCCTCTTCTGCCAACCCCCGGCAACCCATGCTCATTCTTGAACACGGGTCACCAGCGTGGCAGGAGGTAAGGCAATGAATGCCTCAGCCCTCCACATCACTGAGCGGGCTCCCTCTCTGTTATCTGATTTACATACATAATACATATTTAGGGAAGAAAAAAGACCATTGGTCCAGTGAGTTCCTCTCTCCCACAAGAGCTGTCAACCCTTTTTCTTCAAAGTACTGTACTTGTAAACTTCAAAGTACTTGTCAACTGTATGAGCCTGAGGGTCATAACAGTATCTGCTGAGACCACATGTTCTGCTGGTCTATTCCAAGTGTTCACCACCTGTTCTGTGAAGCAGTTCTTCCTAAAGTTTCCCTTGACTCCTCCTCCCTCTAATGATGCTGCCTGTCCCCTTGTCCTTTCATCCTTGTGCATTCTGAAGAGCTTTCCCTGGTCTGCTAGATTTATCCCCTTTAGATACTTGAATACTGTATTCATCTCTCCCTTATTTGTTTACATCTTCTGCCCCTTCGCATTTTTTTTTTTTGCTAATTGGGTAAGGCCCACTAGGTTTCAGGGGCAACCCTGGAGCATCAGGGAGGTTACAAGACTTGCTCAAAGTCGCACAGTATGCAAGTGAAGGCTGTGGGACTCAAACTCAGGTCTGCTGGATGCACCAAGCTTATTTGCAGCTCGTTACTCTAACCTCCAGGCTATAGTGCCAGCCCCTGTACCACTTCTTCTAAAATCTGCCCACTCTTTAAATGGTTGTCTGTCCTTTCATGTTCTGTGTCCCCCCCTTTGTCCTTTGAAACATAGAAGATGACAGCAGATAAGACAGCAAACTAGTCTGCCCCTTTTCCCTGCCACCTTTATTCTGTGCCATTTTTTGCTCTCTCACCGCCTCCTTAATTCTGCACCTTATTTTTCCCTCCTTGTCTCTCTTGCTCTCTCTGCTGCATGTTATCCTCTCTGTCCTTCACTGCCCCCTTTCTGTAACTTTCCTTGCACTGCCCCCCCCCCCCATAGTGAAGTACTACATAAAGTGCGATAGCACAAGCAAGGTTACAAAAGCAAAACTGACAAGAATGCATCATGTAAAAGAGTGCACTCCAGTCATTTTTACTTGCAGGACCCTCAGGCGAATAAAGTATTTACTCCAAATAGTGCTGTGCTACAAGGGTGCTGATCCAGTCGAACACACCTAGGTGCCCCGCTGGGAAAGAAGATGAAAAAGTAACCCTCCTACAACAAAATGTACCTGCCCTGCGGCATCTTAAGGTACAGAAAATTCGAGCACTTACCAGGATTCCAATTCAGAATCAAATTGCAGCATATTCCAACTTCAAATCAAATGTACTGATCTTTAATCAAGATAGGGATCATTGAGCAAAAGCTTGTTTTCAGGGATCATCCTGTGGAAAACCCGTCTGCCCATCCCACCATGCAGGGATCTGATGTACCAGTCTGTTTTTGTGTGTTCTGGTGGCCAAAGAATCTGTATCCTTGACATAATAGGGCCTCCAAGGAGTGCCTCTTACGGTATAAGAGACTCAAAACATTAGGTCTGGGGGAAGAGGATCATCCCCCCCCCCCGTCAAAGTGAAGCGTGCCCTCCTACCACTCCTGCAAAAAAGCACACAGTACACAGAATAAGAGGTACACTGGCTCTGCGCGCTGACTGGCTAAAATCCTGTTAGTGATTTATAACGATGTACAATACAGGCCTGCCCATTAGCAAAGCCTGTGGGGAGGGTATCCCGTGAAATGCACAACTGCAAGATCGCGATTGTCAAAACAGCAACCTGAAAACAGCGAGTCAAAAAGAGCGACCCGGAAAAAACACAATTGCAAAAACGGCGACCTCCAGCTTTCTCACCCCTCCCCAAGTTGCCCCCCCCTAAAGAATTGATTATATATAGAACGGGTGAGGGGGGCAAAGCCCTCCACAGAAACTCACTGTGGCAGTGCTGTCGTCTTTCTGGCGATTGCTATTATTTCAGGGTTGCTCCTTTTTGCCTCGCTGTTTTCTGGTAACCGTTTTGACGTCACACTTTTGCACTCGCCCAAGTCACATTGAACTGTGAGGAGCCGTTTGCATTTATTTCAAATTTTTGACCTGGAAAAGCATTCAAAGCTGTTAAACCAGCTCAAGGCATAAATTAGTGGCGGAGAGTTGATTAGAGGCCTTTGCTAATCAAAATGAAAAATGATTAGCTGTTTTCTAAAGCGGGTATTTTTACTTTAAACCATGTAATTATTGCTTATTATTGTATATAATGATAAAACAGACTTTGTACACATAGTTCTGAAACTGAATTTGCCATTTTGACCAAATTGTCAGCATAGCCTTTCTTATTACCCCACCTCATGTACCTGGTGCAGAGCGTTTTCCAATTCCCCGCCAAATCGTAATTCTGCGTAACAGTATCGCCATTCCACGCCACAGGTGCGAAAACACATTTTGGCCGGGATTTGAAAAAATCACAGCTGTGACATACATGAGGTGGTGTAATAAGAAGGCTATGTTGAAAATATGGGTCAAAATATTTAAAAATTCAAAAATTATGAGAGTGTATAGTGAAATTGCAATGAATAGTTGTAACTTTACCATTTTTTCATATTTTGACCCCAAATTTTCAACATAGCCTTCTTATAACCCCACCTCATGAACAATATGACTGTCATTACACAAATCCTGCCTGAAAGGTAAATTCGCCAAGCGACTGTGAAATCACCTTTCAGGCAGGAGTTGCGTACAGACAGTTATATTGCTCATGAGGTTGGGTCCCCAAAAGGCAATGTTGAAAATCTGGGGTAAATACCCCAAAGTTGAAAGCCCCACTGAAGTGCATTTACCTTAGATCTCACACTGCAGTCACTGGTTCCAGCAACAAGATGCGTCTTCGATCGGGCGAGCGGATCTCGAACCTGTTCAGGTAAGTGATGGTGTGGGAGGGTACCAGAGGGTGTGGGGAGGTGGGTGCACAGTGGGTGGTCGGGTAGGGGGTACAGAAGTGATCGGTGATGGACCGTTTGTTTTTCTAGGTTTAAAAAAAAAAATCACTGACGGACAAAACGGGGACAGCGATCTGTCAGTGGGGGATGCCACTAGACACCAGGGAATGAACAGGGATAGGATCGGAGGGTAGGGGGCACCACTAGACCCCCAGGGAATGACAGGGACAATGATCGGAGGGTGGGGGTGCCACTAGACACCAGAGAATGAGCAGAACCGCAATCAGAGGGAGGGGGGCGCTACTAGACACCAGGGAATGAACAGGATTGCAATCAGAGGGAGGGGGAACCACTAGACACCAGGGGATGAACAGGACAGCGATCGGGGGGTGGGGAGGGGCACACTAGACACCAGGTAATGAATGGCACAATTTTAAAAAATACGGGGAACAGCCAGCTCATATGATTAGCATCACTGCTAATCAAGCTGGCAACTGACTCGCGTTTCCCAGATTCTTGGGTCGCAAACTGCAATGTGAACCCACTTATTTTATGCCTTGCAGCTCACTTCCAGATGCACTGAGGGGGGGGGGTATACAAACAATGAAAATTAAAACATGAAAACAATTTACAATATAACAATAAAATGTCCATAGTGTTCCCAGCCCAGGATGTTGCTATGGTTCAGGCTGAAGTGTGAATGGATGCATCCCACTGACTGCTCTTCTCCTCCTGAGACAGAGAGATAGAGACTGGGATCCCCTGAAGCACTGCTGCCCCCTGCTGATCAACACAGAACGTGATGACAGAAAAAAGGCCAACTGGCCCATCTAACCTGCTCAAGAGTGAGGCCGGCAATAGCAGACCATTCAGGGGATGGGTTTGGTGGAGTTGGCTGCACCATATCCACAACAATATGACAAACCAACTTAACCTCTTCCTAGCAGTCAGCTTCTCCTTACAGCTCATTGGTGAACACCAACAAGCTGGAACAGCTTATTATGGAGAAAGGCAACAATAACCACACACACACACACACACACACACACCCTTACACTACTACACCCCACCCCACAAGGAATAACATCATACCATTATTTCATATTACTATACCTAAAACCAAGATGGTGGGTTTTGTCAACCGAAACTCTGTGCAAGGAATGATGGGTATGTCAGAATCCTCCGAAGATTTACCAACTGTTCCTACAACTTGCCACCCTTGTTCATTTTTAGCCTGCAGCAGAAAAACAAGATTTTTTTTTTATCTCTATTTGCAAAAAATCTGTAGAAGAAATGTATTCAGTGGTCTATTAAGATGCAAGCTGCATTGCGCTGACGCACAGAGAATTCCACATTCCGAGTGCAGTTTGGGGGTTTTAAATAATACAGTTCTATACTGTACATTAACACATCCAGGAGCAAAATACTACAGCTCAGTCAATCCATTTCAAACCTTTTTTAGAATCCTTATGAACACATTACAGCTCACTATGTGCACCTGCTCGAGCAATAATTCCAGTGAATGAAACAGCAACAGAAGGAGAAAGCAGCAATCAACCTAAAGACCTTTCAGAACAGAGGCTGGATGACAACAAAGCCCAGAGAGACAGTTACAAGTCAGATCTCTTCATTGGCTGAAATATCCATCTGAGAGGCCAGAGTAATTTCTAAGAGCTAACAGCTTCCTACAGAAAGTGGGACACCCACTAAGTGTAAATATCTGAGGAAAGCTACTTGAGCTCCATGTTCTCACATCTTACCGTCAACTTGGCCATGCTTGGGTAAGTCCGTGGCCCTGCAGCAGGGTACTATATTGTATGGTTGGTCACTCTTGCCATAGGGAATGGCCCCACAGCCTTGTTTTACCATCATTCTGAAGTCAGGATGCTGCTGCACTGTCAGTATACCATCTGATCAATGGTACAGTATCAAGCTGGCATCCATCAAGGCTGCGTGAACATTTAAAAACTTTCAAGTAGCGCACAGTGAAGCCATTATTTTTATTTTTTTTTTTTTAATGTGACCAGCCCGACACAATAACAATAATAAATGGGCAACAATGAACAACAAGGCTGCATCCTCGTCACGCTTCACTCTTGTGGTTTATAATGTCACAAGGACTGCATCTATTATTGCTACCTGCAAAACCCAGGTTTATGAACAAATCCAAATCCCTTAGCAGCAGGTCAGTTCTGGTAAACGTGGAAGCAACTCAGTCTGCAGACACAGAACTTCTGTTGCTGCTCACAACAGTGCCCTCTGCTGTCCAAACCATGGAATTGCAGTGGATTTTCAGCCACACACCTGCCTTTCTGGTTGAAGGAAAGGTCCGGGAAGCAGCTGAGCTGTAGAAAGAAAGGGTCGTTATGGGTATCCTGGTGCTGGTACTGCAGTAGACCACGCCCCCCCACAAGCATGGTCAGGAGAGATGTGAATGTAGCCCCAGTGATTGCTGGGCCCTGATGTGATCTCCAGTGTAGGAACGGGAACTGACGTGGAACACCTGGGAGAAAATCTATCCATGGAGTGCTCCTGGGATGGATGGTGCCAACAGTAACCACATAATCCAAAAACACAAAAAAAAAACAGCACACTCAGCCTTACCTGGCGAAGAAGTCATTCGCTAACTCGAGTTGTAGAGTGCAAAGATTTTAGTTACAGTGCCAAGTGAGACAGACATGAAAAGTGAAAAAGCACCTACACAAAATGTAGGATGTTCAGGCCCCATGGCCCTGTTTGTCTTGCTTGGCACTTTAAATACAAATCTTTGCACTCTACAACGCTTGAGTCAGCGTACAGCTTCTTTATCCAGTAAGGCAGATTGTGCTCATCATTTTGTTTTTGGAATATCTGGGAACCCAATGATAGACCTGGGTGCAAGAAACAAAGTACAGCAGAACAAGGATTCCCTAATTAGACGCAATGTGTATAGGTTTTCTGGGAGACATGCTTCATGGACTACAAAAGAAATGTACACTCACCAAGGAATATCGAAAAAGCCCACCAGGAATACAGCTGACAGTGCACAAACTGCACAACCATTATTAATACAGGGCACAGACACCAGAGATTCACAGAAACAAACTGGTGTCTACAAGGGGAACGCTGATGAATTCACTTTGGTGAAACAGGTACACTGCTGTGGCTGTTTTTCTGGAAGAGTGATGTATGTGCCCTGAAAGGATAAACATTTGGCGCCTGGACTGAATTCCTGGTCTTCGTCTACATTACAAAGTTCCTCAGGACCTGCCTGCATTTCTTTCTTAGCCTTTGAAAAACTCAGAGTAAAACAAACTACCAAAATTGACACTTTGCAAGACATACGAGAAGGGAAAGCATCAGCAAATTTTTATCAGAGAAACATAGAGCAGGATTTTCAAAGCCCTGAGGATGATGCAAGGTGCTTGCGTCAAACATGGCTGATGCAACAGGCACCCTGCATCAAGGGATGCGCCCTGAGCTATTTTGCAAAGCAGCCTGCATCAAACGCAGGGTGCATGCCCCAAAGGGGACTTGCGCCAGCCTTGTGCCACAAAAGTGGCTGTGGCATGGCGCTAGGGGTTGCAGCAGATGCAGGCTGCCATATCCCCTAATGTTCCGTTTCAAACCCTACCCAAGGACAACAGTCTAAGTACAGTTAGACCAGCCAGGGCTGGTCTAGCAGTATTAGAACATCCTCTAGGAGGTTGTCCAGCCAACTACAACTGCTGCCCCCCATATGCCTGTACTGTACAGTATAGTACAATAAGCAATTCCCTGGTGATCTAGCGCCTCCCCCCAATCCCCAATATGCCCAAAATGTGCAATATTAGAATAACATATAATTCCCTGGTGAGCTAGAGCTCCCCACCCCGGCCGCCCTGGTAACAGTATAGCATATCAGTAATTAACATGTGAAATGTCAGACTGCATACTGTATAGAGTAGGCGCTCTAACAGTTCATGTGGTGTCCGGCTGTGGTGGTGTGAGAAGGGCTGTGCCGGGCGCCCTAGCGGGGTGCGGGACTGGGGGGGAGGGGTGATGGACACTACCTGGCAGGGGTGAGGGTGAGGCGGGTCACTAGACCACCAGGATGGGATGTTGGCTGCTGTGCAATATTCGGGCATATAGGGCTGGGGAGGGACTCGAGATCGCATGTTAATTACCGATATGCTGTACTGTTGTGCTTACGGAATACTATGGGCGGGGGGCTAGCTCACCAGGGTATTACGTTATTCCAATACTGCACATTATGGGCATATCGGGGATTGGAGGAGGAGAGCTGCTAGATCACCAGGGAATGATATACACTAAGGTACATTACAAGCATACTGGGAGGGGGTCCACTAGATCACCAGGGTACTCAGTTTAATGTACATGATTGCCAGCAGATCAGCGGTGTTGGGGGGGGGGACAGAGTAGATTCTGAGTCCTTTCAAGGGGCCAGAAACGCCCACGCTGTTCGCGGCACACACCTTGTGGGTGCTCCGTCTGTTGGGCACACTGCCACTGTTGTCACAAGCAGCAGGGCAAAGGCACCAGGACTCTGTCTGATGGAAAATCGGGCGCAGGGTCCCAGATGCAGCAGCACTCGGCGCAAGCTGCCATTATCACAGCTTGCATCCGGGCTTTGAAAATCCAGCCCATAGAATTTGACAACAGAAGGAAAATGAAGGTCCATCTGATCTGCCCTTACTATATTACCCCACCCCACCCTCCTACTGTCCTGGTGGTCTGCTACCCTCCTCCTCTACTCACCCACCCCTCAAACCTGTGTTGCCCCCTCTTGGGGACTATGACTCCCACTGCCCTGTCTAAACCATGTTTAAACCCATTAAAGAGCACCTTTTTTGAGATTTCTTGGTGCTTGTAATGAAGAACAGGGAGACCCCTAACTTTTGGGAGAGATCAATGCCAGGGGTCAAATAAGCCTGTTGTTAGTTGAACCCTAGAATCGATCTTTACCGAAACCTGAATTACAAATGGTAAATCCACTTTACAAATGATGCTCCACAGAAGTGAATGGAGTATGCCCCCACGCTCTCCCCATACAGACGTCACAAAACATCGCAGCACGAAGGCAGAGCAGGCTAGTAGAAAGTGGAAGGGGACTGTAACCACAGACCTCAGAGCACAAAGTCCATCCCTTCCCTTCCTTTAGGGCTGCACAAAAATTATTTTGCACCACAGAGGGCTCCTACTCAAGTAAGGGAGCTCCCTGTTCTTTGTTAAAAGCACAGAGAAAGGTGCTCCTTAGGAGAAGCTGCCCACGGCAGTCTGTTCCACAGTTCCACCACCCTCTCTGTGAAGCAGAACTTCCTCACATGTCCCTTGAACTTGCTCCCACACCAACCTCCAGCCAGGCCACCCCACCCCCCAAGACTGCATCCCTATTTCTTACAAGTAGGTCCTTGCTGCTCATCTTGTTTAGATGCCTGAGAAATGTACTGTATATGTTTCAATCGTATCAAGTCTGAGACCCCTTTATTGAGCTGTCAGGGGTCCAATTAAAATGATGAGGAGCATCAGTCTCCCAACTCAGAACAACAAGGCTACTGCAAACACAGAATTATCCACTGTACATCAAACAGGACTGCACAGCACACAATGTGGATCAGTGTCAGCACAAAACATCTGCAACTCAGAAGAACAAATTACAACAAAAAATTTACAGGTACACACAACAGAAATAATCTGGCGCTTTTCATACAGAGTATCACAAGGAAGAAATAACACACAACAGGGTATGCATTAAAGCATTTTAATGAACAGTCATGTGGCATGTTTCAATGAATCATGTTTGCGGATTTTCCAATGCCATTTTATAAAACGAATCAACTAACAGAAAATAAAGACAGGTGCAGCTAGTCTACATAGAAGATTGTGTATGAGCAGTCATACACAACAAGACAGTTTCCGACCGAGAGGTTTCCATGGTAACAAGTGACCTCGAGAGTGCAGCTCGAGAGGTCCGTTGCCACAGAAACCTCGAGATCGGTAAACTACCTTGTCTGTGTATGACTGCTCATATACAATCTTTTATAGTGTATGGTCAATCATACATTTGCCTCTTTGTTAAAAAAAAAAAAAAATAAAATAACCCCAATGCTAATAGACACCTTTGAGTCTGTTTAGATCAGGCGCCTCTTGCTTCCACGTTTGATCTCACCACCGCGGCCCCTTTATCGCGCATGCATGATGACGTTCGATCTTGTTGTGCTGCACTAGTGACGTACACGGTGCAGCACAACAAGAAAGTTACGTAGTGAGGACAGCACAACAACACTGTTCTAGGCATAGATTTCCATGTGGAACAGCGTTCTACCATACACTATAGTCTAATGCTTGTGTCTTAGAACAGGAGGAGAGAGCACTGCCTAGTGACACTTACAGAAACTAAGGGGACAGGCAGCCAAACAACACACAGTGGTATCCTACCACCAATGAATACAAAGACTCTGGAACACAGTAGCAAATATTGACAATGTTGCAATCCATTAACATCCGTGTGTAGGGAAAGTGTAAGATGACTTAGCCTTGGTCAAGTTTCATGTAATCAAATGCTATACTTAGACCGAATTATTCTCACCACGTATTATACTGGAGACACGGGGAACAGGAACCTAGGACCACTGTCATTTGTACCTCTTGCACAGTGTGCTATTATACAACTGAATGTATTTCATATTTCTATAGTGCCTTTCCTACAATACAATCTCAAGACGTTCTGCAGATGTGCAATAAGCAAAACATCGAAATCTGATAGCAGGTGGGTGCCAAACAGCAAGAGTACTAAAAGAAAACTATGACAGTAACATAGAGATACAGGGGAATATCAGATTTCAAAGGCAAGAGAGAATACCGGTAAGAAAACATTTAGACATGATTTGAAGTGAGGGGGAAGAGTCAAGCAAGCGAATCTAGGTTAGGAGTCTGTTCCAGATCACAGATGCAGCAGCAGAAAAAAGATCTACCATCAGCCTTGGGAAATTTTACAGTACTGCAGGAACTTCACAGAGACAAGTATCAGAGGAGCAAAGACGTCTAACCCGAGAGCACAGAGGAGTGTGTCATAATGGAGTACAGTAGTATTAGTGGTGGGTGGGTAGCCTGGTCTGGGCAAAGCTGAAGTTGGCGTAGTAACATGCAACTGCTCCTCCTACTGTCATTTTTGTCGCACTGCCATAAACAAAGTGAAACGCTATTATTTGGGAAACTTTAAGTTGGTTTGGTATCTGACTTTATAAGAATGCATTGTGTCTTTTTTTTGTGGCTTCCACAAAATACAAGAATGCTCCAACATCTTCATTGGTGTTGTGGATGATGGATTTTTTTATTTGGCAGCACAAAGGTGCTAAATGAGGGTCCCTCCTCTCGATGCAGCAGCAGGGCAGCCAGAAATGGTCTCAGGTTGTCGAAGGGACGATTAGGGGAGAGGAATCGAGTGGCCCAGTGAACGTTATCCTTCTCAGGGGTGGGAGGATGCCAAGCTCTGTGCTGCCACTTCCGCTTAGGTGTCCGCAGGTGGAGGTGGATCCTTGCCACCACAGAGGCGTGTGCACATGCATGCAGTGAAGCCCTTGTGTGCGAGAGTCCCTATGGGTGGGTTAAATGGGAGAAAAATTCCCGACACCATGGAATGATGCCCAACACACCGAGCCCTGTGCTGCCCACGGTTCCCCTCAGCACCTATATGGTCTCCGGGAAGGGGGTGCCTCCCCTCCCAGCCCTTCTTCCAAATGTAAGCCTCAGGGCTGAAATCTGGGGGCTGCAGACTGGGTGACATAGTTAGGTGGTTGCCAGGAGCTGATGAGGCTATGACAAGGGATGGAAAAAGATGCAAATTAGGGGGAAAAAAAAGCCTGAAAGGTGCTCAACAGATCAAATATTAGATCATTTGGTCTCTCTGACAGGAAGAAAATGTAACGTGAAATGACCACCGTGGTAGTTTTTTTTTTTTTGGGGGCTAATGCTGCCAATACACACAAAAAAAAAAAGACAACCAATGTAAGCTGTTTATAAAACTAGTGAAATCAATCTCCACTACACGCAGTACTTCACAGGGTCCAAGACTGGCATCAACACAGCAGCCAAAAGGTAGCAGGTTTCATACCAAGTCAGTAAATCAGCCCTTTCATTCATTAGCCCTGCTGGTTTGGATTGCAGGAGGTAGCATTTCAATAAAAAAGTTGTACAGTGGGGATGGAAGTTGGTTGTATAGCCTAGAGGTTACAGCAATGAGTTGTGAATGAGCCTGGTATATCCAGCAGACCTGGGTTTGATTCCCACAACCTCAGCTTGCATACTGTGTGACTCTTCGCAAGTCACTTAACCTTCCCAGTGCTCCCAGGTCACCCGTGAAAACCGGCACTTGTGCTTGTGGGCCTTACCCAGCTACCAAAGAATAAAAAAAAAAAAAAAAAGACTGTCTCTGGGGCTCACTGCATTTCCCAAATCACTGAAACACACAACTGAGCAGCACTCACGGCAGAGTAGGAGAAATAAGTATAAAGTGAATCCTTGTAAAATAAATGTTGCAAAGCAGCCCCCAAATCACAAGCCCCATTAGCCAGTAACTGTAAACCATAATACCAAGCCCTGCTTTCAGTGTCTGAAGTGTCAGGTGAACTGGGGGAGAACCCAGCTTTTTCTTTTTTAATAAGCCAATTCTCTTTCTACAATGCCATTCCTCACTTTCATTTTCAAAACAATAGTTAATCAGTTTATAGAGTTTAGGATCCTACCTCTGAGGCGTATGTAGGGTATTGTGTAGCTACAACAGATGGCACGTAGTCTAATGCCATGCCTTGTCATTACCTTATTATACAATGGCAAGAAAATTTCCTGGACTCTGATTGGTCAGTATGTCCCTGGCACAGTGAGGTTATCCCAGCACAACCGCACTGTATTGATTTGGATGACCATTTGCTCTTTGCTCTAGATGACCTTTTGCTTTTCTCTTAAGAAACAAATATATATTGCCACACTAAAAATCTACTGAAAACATTTTTTTTTATTTATTTTATTTTTTTTGTATAACAACAAGTCATTGTATAACAGCAATAATGCACTCCAAGTTGTGGGTTGTGCTGGGATAACCTCACTTCTGGGATGTTGGACGCACTCGGCCCCCCAACCACCCAGGCGTGAGGTTATCCCAGCACAACCTACACCCTCTCATGCATTATTGCTTAAATTACACTATTTTACAATTTTTCAGTAAAATGGATATAACTTACATTGATACAAAAATGTTCAGTTACCACTATCCATAGCATAGTCACTATTGATAAACTGCTGTATAAAAAAAGGCAAGAATATGCTACATTGTATTAATTAATTTACAGGCTCATTTCTGTGTCTGCAGTACCTCTTCCTAAAATTAGAGTAATACCCACTGGAAGCCTAAGATCAACTCTCCTCTGCTCTGTGGAGACCTCTCTAACCTACAGCGAGAGATACAAACCATACCATGGGTGTCGGCAGGCATACTCAGTGTGCTTTGCTGAGTACAGTAAAATCTTGAAAAATGCAGGGGCAACATGAGCCTCAGGCCGGGCAACAAACACAAACAGAGACTGATGTACACTGTTTTTCCCTTCCTTGGATGCTTTAGTGTGAGTTTGTAAATGATCTTTGGAAGATGTGCAGGTGCTAATCTTGGAGGACATGACTGTATGAGTGACCTGATCAGTATCCATGAGTGCTGGTACGAATGAATTTCTGTAAGGCTGGCTACCTTGATGTGGTACAGAGGCTTATCACAATGTACCCCAAACACTGCAACTAAAAGCTAGCCAACTTCTGTCTGACTGGTACTGTGTGTTAAATAAAACAAAATGTAGTGACTCCATTAGGATCAGTGGCTTGCCACGTATTGTTAACTTTTTTTTTTGTTTATGGGGGGGCATAGTTCTGTCAACTCTCTAGTACAAGTATAAAATTCCTGGCTACACCCCCTGAGCTATACCTTTTGTATCTGAAGATATAAAACAGTGCTTCACTAACAGCTCTCATGTTTCTATGCTGCAATCTCCTGGTACCGCACTCCCAAGAGTGACGCATTCTGCCGGCCAAGGCACTTGTTTGAAGTTGGCAGAAGCCCATTTGTTTGCGGCCCCTGCATCTGTCCTGTGAGACTTGCTATACATGGCAAGATCCACCTAACCTTACCCACCTTAAAGGGAAACTCCAACTGAGTCCCTCAGTGCAGCAGCGGCTGCAGAAACGCCCGATTAGGGTTTTCAACATAAAATAAACTTTTTTTTACTACCTGGTGGCCTGGAATTTTAATAAAAAAGATCTGCTCGCTCCATCATGGCAACAGACCCGCAGGTGGACATCTCGCGCACCTCGGGTGACTTCGCCGCAAAGGTTATGCTAATGAGGGCTACCAACAAATGGCAGATGTTGGAAGCCCTCATTAGCATAACTCTCGCAGCGGAAGTCACCAGTGCTGCAGATTCTCAGGTGTGATGGGCAGCGGAATCTTTATTAAAATCCAGGGCACCAGATAGAAAATTTCTTTCATGTTGAAAGCCCTAATCGGGCATTTCTGCAGCCGCTGCTGCACTGAGGGGCTCAATCTGAGTTTTCCTTTTACAATATGTTTGTTTAATTGTGAAGTACTCTACACGCTGCTGAAGGGCTTTATGTAAATAAAAATCAATCCCAATTTTTTTTTTTTATTTTTTTTTTACTGAGGTCTTGTTTTTAATTTATTCTTATCCGTGCCACCCCACGCCTGATCCCCACCCCCACTTTAGCTCCTTTGTCCACTCCCCCTGCCCAAAACTACTAGCTTCATCACCAGCTGCAAGAAATGAAACCGTCTCCTCCAAGGTCCATGCCAGGTCCTGCCCAAGAACAGCCACGGGAGTACTATTTAAAGAACACTGAGCTGGGTCCTTCTCCAGGACTGAACCCATCACCTCTGTAACACAATCTGCATCTCATGTGCTGCTCTCAAATCGCCAAGCCTGCTGAGGTGGTTTGTTTTTCCTTTATTTCACCCTGTAGATGAAAGTGAGTTTTCTGATGGGGACTGATGGTAGTGGGTCAATTGCGTAGAGGTACCTGCTGTAGGATCTGCTAATAGTTGTGTTCCTCTTTATAGAAATGCAACACTGCCCCCTTGTGGTCCATGTTTAGTGCAGCACGTGTTGATGGGCCAACAAGGCTGCATGTGCAAAACTGTAAGAATTCAAACCCAATATTCCACAGCTTCCAGATTTAAATGAAATCCAGTGTCTACAGGAAAATGGAATAGTCTGCAGGAAAATTTTAACCATAAACTTGCACTGGTTTTATGAGGACACAGAACATATTGACATTTACAGCAAAACATACAAGTAAGGATTAACCCACAACAGGCGTGGGTCTACTGAGATTAATGTATGGCGGGGGGGGTGGACGGTTTCAATCACCCAGCCATACATTAAGCTCCCAGTAGACCCACGCCTGACATCTACTTTAACATGGGGAAAAGAAAAGTGGCACTTTTTTATATGTTTCTTTTCCCCATGTTACATTTGTGTAAAATTAATTTTAAAGTGCCAAATTACAAAGATTCCAGAAGGATATTAAGGTTCCTACCATGGGGAAGAGAAAGGGGGTTGCACCTGACTGGAGAAACTACATGCAGAAAAGGCTAATTTCTTTTTAATATTGTGGTGAACAGTCACTGAATTACGGATTACATACAGATGTGATCAACATTTTAGAATATGTGCTCATTTTGGCTGACTTACTTTTGTGAACTGTGGAATTATCTCCGTTTTTCTGCTATGTTTGTTGTTTGGGATGTGGCTGCTGTGCATTATGGGAAATGCACGGGGATCTGCCATCAGATGACTGTCAAACAAGAATAGATATAGTGGGCACAGGGGGGAAGAGAATAATTGCGGACTCAGTCATACATTAATTCTCAAGCAACCGTGCATTACTTAAGAATTAACGTATGGTCACCTGACTGTGCTCAGTCAATCCAACACAACCCTTTCTCTTCCCCATGTTACAAAGGGATCTATCAAATGGAGTAACAGGAAAAATATTAAACTGATCCAGTAGCCCTGACATTTTTTAAACAAAACCATTCCTAAAGGTCATGAAGCTTTCTCCTCTAGGAATTTAGGAAATTTCTTTAAATGGGTATGTGTACAGCATACTTATTCATCCTAGCTTGGCTGCCGGGGGGGGGGACACGATGGACCTAGAGTCCCTTTCGACAGTAAATTACCATGTTACCATCTTTGTTCCCCGTGCCCTGCCAATACTTCTACAGATTTTAAGAACTGCATTCGTTCATATAGTAAACTACTACTGTAATGAGAGACAACAGGTACGGTTGGTCGTGAGAATCCGACATGGATGAAACAGTACGTCTTAAGCCAACGTTTTTAGGGTGAATTGTATGCCTGCAAGCAAATTCAAAACATGACTTGAAAATGGATGCTGCTGCTTAAGTGCAAAAGAACTCAGTGCCACACACACATAAGCACAGTTTACTCAAAGCAATATAATTGCTGAATGAAGCCTGCAGATATAAGACTATTTACAGTAAAAGCTCACTTATCCAAACCTCAGTCAATCAAATTCTCAATTATTGCCCGGCCCATCAGCACAGCAGCAGTAATATTGCTTGCAATGCCAGCAACCCGAGTTCAGGAATGAGCCTGGGTTGCCAGGGGCCAGACGGTGGGAGGAGGACAGAGCATCCCCAGGGGACACTCTCCTCCTCCTCTGGGGAAGAAAGGGTCACCATCCCCGCAGCAGTACTGCCACCAGGGTGACCACAGGTGACAGTGCAGTTCAGGGGCACTGTGGGAGAGGAGGATGTCGGCAGAGATCCAGAGTGGCAACACGCATTGCGTGTACATGCTCCTTGGACCTCCATGCATGCCGACATCCTCTGGGACAGGACAAACTATGGAAACAACCCCACAGTTGGTCCAAGGACAGCCTCCAGTACCACAGACTTGGTCGAACCTGGAAACCCTTGGACACTGCCTGAAGAAAGTTTATGCAGGTGGGCAGGGAGTAAAAGAGGGGTGCTCTCTCCTTCCCCGCCTGGGGGACAAACCAAGGCAGTGTGGAGGCAGAGTACCAGGAGGAGTACGGTGGTATGCCTAGCTACAGGTACCTGGGAGAACCTTGAGGGAGTGGCTCAGCTGCAGCACTGAAGGGAAGGGGGCATGATAAACACAGATTAAAAAAAATTCTCAAGTGTCCAAAACTGTGGTATGTCTTCCAGCTTGATAGACTTCACTGTAAAATGTCCTCACTTATCCAAAACCCCATTTATCCAAATAACTGCATTTTCCACCAACACATTTGGATAAATAAGGTTATACTGTAATAAAAATGCAATAAAGCTTTAGCTACCCGCATAGGAAGGGTCCCAAGACCCCGATATTTTCTTGAGACTCAATCAGTATAGCAGGGGGGCAGAGCGCACTTTATTTTTTAATGCACCTTTTTAATTTACATTCCTATCCGCTATTTTCATATGAATATGGCATTTTGCCAGAATGAGACTCCTTAAAGGTCTGCATGGGGCTCTGGAAAATCTGCCACTGTTGGGTCCCAGACTCTTCAAATTAAATTAGATTGGCCCCTTTAAAAGAGACCTCCATCTCCTCCTTGCACAAGCAAATCTTTGTGATTGCCTGTTTTGATCGCTTGCTCCCTGTGGCCTGTTCCACAGCTGACCACCCCCAACCTTAAGACCTTCATTCTTTCATCACTCTATTCCCTTACTACCTTTCTGCTCTCCAATCTCCTATTCCCCCATCCCTTGCTTCTTTTCCTCCTCCCCATTCCCTTTCTACCTTACCCCTCTCCATAGTCTTACTCCCAATATCCCTCTCCTTTGTCATGACAAAGCCTATACACCTACCTTTCCACTGTATGGCACTTTAGTAACCATAAGGGGATTCACTGCTCATGACCACTATGTATCTTGATGAGGATGTTCTGATCAAGATATGCACTTCTGAAACAATCTCTGGTATGTATAACCGTTTATCGTGCAACTTTGTTTGTGTTTATCATGTTTGTACCACCTGTATTGTATTTTGTGCGACACTGACTTGGAGCCTTTGTAAATAAGCCTATTGACTCAAAGGTACAAATCTGAATTTGAAATAAATAAATATCAACTAGAAGCTCTGTGCAATAGCATTTATACGACCAATTAAGATAACATTTTAAAATACTGAAAAGTAAACCTAGAACACAGAAATAACTGGCACTCACAACTCATCGGAAGGAAGACAATGAGAACATCTGTTCGTATCAAATCTGTGCAAATCATACTTTGTATTTTGTGTCACAAAGTAAAATGCAAGAGCTAAAAAAAGTAGCCAAGCTGGGTGGAGCTCAGCTACTTTTATGTCTTGCGCACATTTCTTTTTGGCACAAAATAATAAATGTGATATGCACAGATTTGATATGAACTAGTGCTACTGTCCTCCATCCAAACGAGTGTCTCTTGTTTTTTTGTGTTCTTGCATTACTGTTCTGAACCTTGCCACCACACGCTCTGGAGTGGCCTGCTTTTCCCGGTTGCACTGCAAACAGTAAAACTAGGTGTGGCCTGCCCAAGGGTCCAGTGATGACGGGTCACACTCGGACCCCAGTGACCTTGGGTCAAAGGTACACCTGGGTTACCAGCAAATGGGCAGCCATGGTTGGCTGGGTGGGTGCTGCTGGTGGCAGCAATTCCCCAACTGGGAGAGGATGGCACTGTGTTCTCCGGCCGAATGGCACAGCAGGGAGAGTTTATCCACCCTCCTACTGCAACAGAAGGCAGTAGCTCAAAAGCCCTCTGGAGATCATGGGGGAGCTGGAAGAGATGGGAAAATTGGGAGGAAATACCACTAGAGTTGCCAAATGACATCTCCGGAACTCTTGGGTCCCACAGCACTCCAAGCAAGTCCTACAAGACTCGTTGTTTGCGGGTTGGGAGATCACCAAAGCCTAAGGGACACAGATACTGGTGGGTGGGGACAATGTTTAAAAACAAAAAACTCACATAACGCTCATGGTTTTGTAAACCTTTTGTTGTTACCTTTATGAAGTCTGGGAGGTTGTTAGTGCCATACACTTCAAAAATCTCCATGGTTCCTGCACTGGCTTTGCTGACCACTGGACTCAAGGGACAACTAGTTAAAACAAAAAAAAAAAAAAAACACACAAATACGTTATTTCATGAAACAAATTATAATTCCCATTTCTGTCCTTGGTTATGCTCAGGTAAACTGGGCGTTATTGTTCAGAAGCAAATTACTGTTCATGGAAAGGAAAACCAGAGAATCAAGACAACATCGACCCATTTTCAGTGATTCTTGGGGAAGTCCTGTTTTAGAGACTGATTTTCATAGACGCATGACATCACTAAATAGAAATTATCTTCCAGAATGCAACTTGGAATAGTACATACATATATACATATACGTGTGTGTATATATATATATATATATATATATATATATATATATATATATATATATACATACACACTCACACACACACACACACACACATATCTCATAAGCGGATGAGCAGAAACCTTCTCATGCATACGTGCATATATACCAACTAGAATGGTCCATAACCACCCAGGTTCGTGGAAACTTGGCTGTGTGATGTAGTGAGTAGCACAGAAACACAAAAGCTGTCAGCAGAGAAGAACTCCTGGCCCACTTAGTCTGCCCTATTTTCCCTGCCTACTGTGCCACCGCAGACCCTACTTGATAACACAGTAGCAAGTCATGAGTAATTAATGAGTAATACTGTAGTGGGATTCTAATGTAGGGTTACTTGTGCCTTTTTTATCCTTCCGATTGGCTGTTTACAACCCTCGTCATCTTCGGTATGCCCCCATTTGTCTGGCGACCACAGCCCCACCACTTGCCTTATTCTAGATTTGGCCCATCCTCATTTTCCTCATGGCTTGCACCACCAACATGATAGAGCCATTCACCTCAATCTGTGGTGCAGGGCTTGCTGGTTGACACAATCGTCCTATGCAGCTGGGAACCGTGCCGGTGAGACTGCACATGCTCACGCACATGAGCAAACCGACGATGGCACTAACCAGCCCCCCTCCTCCTTTGTGCACACTGCCTGCAGCTGAGCCTGTGCTTACACAATGATGGCGCTTGTAAGGCGGCATCAGACAGCCTTCCTCCCCGGTAAACCACCTGTAACCCAGGCTTATACCTAAACCAGGGTCTCCGGTATCAAATAGCCTCCCTGCTTGCCTGAGTTGGAGAATGCCCCCTGGGATGCTCAATCATCCTCCAGGATCCCAGGCTCGCTCCCAAACAGGGGTCTCCCGTATCAGACAGCCTTCCTCCCAAAGGAGGAGACTGTCCCCTGGATTGCTTAATTCTCCTACCCCTGACAGATCCCCAGCAACCCAGGCTCACCCCAAACCTGGGTCTCAGGCATTGCAAGCAGTGACCTTGCTGCTATGCTAACAAGCCGGCCCCGGTTACTTGTGCCTTTTTATAATTAAGACAGCACTAGCCCTCTTTAAAGTATTAAAAAATGGAAAATCCTAAAATTCTAATTTTGGGGAAATTTTGTTTTAGAGGAGACAGTGCTGAACCTATGTTATTTTTTTCCCGGCAGAAGCTGTTTTTAAATACTGGTTACAACTCTTATTTTTCAATGATGATATATCATTTAGTAAACTCGGTAGGTGTTTCTGATTGACACACTGTGCTGGTAAGTACCATTTTAGAACTTGATGAAGTTGGTTCTGTCCCTTTCAACCATCGTTCTAACATACTAACATATTAAAAAGCCAGCAGAATAGGCCAAATGGTCTGTCTTGCCTGCTCGAAAGCCAGCAACCTAATGGCTGCCTGCCTCACCACCACCCCACCCCCCCCCAAGAGTGACTTCTCTAGATTCAGTTCTGTCCCTTTCAACCATCGTTCTGTCCCTTTCAACCATTGTTCTGACCCTTTCAACCACAGAAGTCCATAGTAGAACGCAGATGCACTGTACCAACAATCTTTGCAATTGCTGGAAGCTGCAGGGAAGGGACAGGTGGCAGTCGAGGGGGACTTTAGCCTGCCCAAGGTGGACTGCAGCATACCATCCACATCCTGTGCCAGGAGTCAGGTGATTGTAGAAGCAATTCAAGTGGTTTCCTGACCCCGGGCATCACACAGCCCACCAAGGAGGGGGCAATCCTTGATCTTCCGCTCACAAACGGGGAGCATGTAGAAGAGATAACGGTCAAGGAGCACCTTGGTGGTAGCAACCATTATACAGTTTAGTTCAGGTTGGATATGGGCAGGGAAAGCACCCCCACTAAGACCAAAATCTTGGATTTCAAGAGGGCAGACTTCGAGAAGATGGGCGAGGTGCTAAACAGGCACCTGGAAGGCATCAGAGTGGATACAGAGGTGGACCAAAAATGGTCCATCATCAAAGAAGGAATACTGGCTGCCACAGTGTTCGTTAGGCTCAAGGGGAAGAACCCAAGGGTCAAAGCACCCAGCTGGTTCCGCTCTAAGGCTGCCCAAGCGGTGAGGGACAAGAGGTCAGCCTACAAGAGATACAATAAGACTGAAAGAGAGGTGGATAGGGAAGACTCCCCAAGGCTAGCCAAGGTGGCAAGCAAGGTAATGCAGCAGGCCAAGGCACAAAAAGAACTGCTGATAGCCGAGGAAGTCAAAAGGGGGAAGAATGCCTTATTTCATTACATAAGCAAAAAAAGGGACAAGAAGGATAGGACTGTTAGGCTTAGGAAAGGGAATGAATGGGTAGAAGAGAAGGCCGACATGCTGAATGAATGCTTCTGCTCCATCTTCACCAGGGGAAAAAACTGACTAGTGCCTACAGGGGGGTAGAAAGGGAATGTGGGGAAGGAGCATGGATGTGGTGGTAGAGGAGGACAGAGAGAGGGAGGGAAGGGCTGCTAGCACTGAAAGTGGACAAATCATCAGGTCTAGACAGCATACACCCAAGGGAACCAAGGGAGCTGGAAGGGGAGCTTGCGGAGCCTCGGCAGGCCTGGTCAATAGTTCCCTGAAGTTAAGCGTTGTGCTGCAGGACTGGAGAATGGCACATGTGGTGCCCCTCCATAAAAGCAGTTCCATGGATGACCTGGGGAATTACACACCAGTTAGGGTGACCTCAATAGTGTGCAAGCTCATGGAGACCATACTTCAGGAGAGACTGGTAGGGTATTTAGAGGAGAATGGTCTCCAGGATGAGAGGCAGCACGGGTTTGTAGGAGGGAGACTGTGTCAAACAAATCTGATTGACTTCTTTGACTGGGTCACTAAGGCAGTGGACAGGGGCCAGGCAGTGGACATCCTCTATCTGGACTTCAGCAAGACCTCTGACTGTATCCAAGAGGTTGCTCAGGAAGCTGGATCATCTCAGTGCAGGGGAGAAAATGACCAGGTGGGTAAAAAAACTGGCTGAGGGACAGGGCCCCAGAGGGTGATGGTGGGGGGAGAGTTGTCTAGCACCAGGGAAGTCATGAGTGCGGACCTGCAGGGCTCGGTGGTGGTGCTGGTGTTATTCAATGTTTTCATCAATGACACTGGGGAGGGCATCAAGGGCAAAATGTGCCTATTTGCGAACACCACAAAACTGTGGGAGGGTGGACACAGCAGAAGGGATACAAGACCTGCAGGAAGACCTGAGAAAACCTGAGAGGTGGTCAGGGATTTGGCAGCTTAGCTTCAATGCCAAAAGTGCCAGGTTATGCATAATGGAGCCAGGAATCCAAGGACCGAGTACCAGCTGGGAAGGTCCAGGTAACATGAACAGAGGAGGAGAAGAATCTGGGAGTGATGATCGCTAGCGACCTGAAGCACTCCACACAGTGCAAAAAAGCAGCAGCAAAGGCAAAAAAGGTGCTGGTGTATATCCAGAGGAATCAGCAGTAAGCAGAAGGAGGTTATACTGCCCTTGTACAGGTCACTGATGAGACCACATCTAAAGTATGGAGTAAAATACTAATGTTCACACCTTAAAAAAATACATCAATCTACTGGAAACGGTCCAGAGAAGAGCAACTAAGGTGACTGCAGGTCAGCAGTGTAGGACATATGCAGAGAGGTTGGGGACCCTAAATATGTACTCTTGCTTGGCTGCCTCAGCTGAGGTGGAGACTGCTACGCGCCCATTGCACAGACGGGGGGAGGGGGCGGGGAAAATACCAGGACCCGCAGGACCCATGATGGCTCACACGGGACAGAGGACGAATCCACTCCGAGGGGGGTCGAGCCTCTGCCAGGTCCGTAGAAGTGGTAAAACAGTGTCCTTATAGAGAAGAGAGAGAGTGGGCATGATAGAGACCCTCAAGTACTTGAAAGGGATAAACGGTGGATAACTAGGGTCTTTTCAAGCTAAGTGGAAGCCAAACCACGAGGGGACACAGTCTAAAACTGGAGGGGGATAGATTTAGGAAGGAGGTTATGAAGCATTTCTTCACAGACAGGGTGGTGGCCAGCTGGAATGCACTGCTGGAGGAAGTGGTCTCGATGAAGTCGGTGAGCAGCTTCAAGAGGGGCTGGGATAGGCATAAGGGTAAAACACGGGGCTAGGGGCAGATGGAGAGGAAGGGAGGACCGGGACACGGGGCAAGGTCGCATAAACTGAGGACCCTGCAAAATGAGCAGACTAGATAGACTGAATGGCATTCTGCTGGCTTCTTTGTCTGTTCGTATGAGCGTATAAACTACATCACACAGTTCTAAAATGGTTTCTACCACCAGTTTTGTAAGTCAGAAATGTCCAAAGAGTTTATTTAAATGCCAATAAAGATGGAATTATAATCAAATGAGAATCAGTATTTGAAAAACAATGTCCACAGAAAACACAGAAATGCCAGTTAAATGCATTTTTTCTTTCAGTGAAATCTGTAGACACCGACTGTGGATTTTTCACAATATCTCTAGGCTCCCCCCCATAGAAGCCATTACTTTTTTTTTTTATACTCTTTTTATCCTCCTACTCTGGACCACCCGACTCTCTCCAGTGTGGTACTCGACCAACCTGATCCCGGCCACCTGAAATCCACAGCCTACTTACTGGATGGGACGATCCTCCCCTCGCTCGCCCCTGGTCTGCCAACCCCCTAGTTTTAAGCCCCCCAGGGCAGGACCGCCAACTCCTACCGGTGACCATTCTGAAATCTAGTGGGCGGTCAGGACTCTGCAGAGGGATCATCTGGGGCTGGCTGCAGGATCTGGTGCTGTGTGTGGTGGTTGGTCCCCAGTCCCACCTTCGCCTACTGGAGCTCCAGGGATTTTCCTTGTTTCGGTGTTTTCCCAAGCACGGATGTGCAATGACACCCTGCACGTGATGAGCACGTTCCCGGCCCGTGCGTAGGGCGTCCACCGCTGCTCCACCCCATGTATGTGTACCGCACGTTTCGGCAACTCCCAGCCACCGCCAGGAGCCACTCGAACAGCGGCAAGCGACCCAACCCTCCCCCAGGAAAGGAGAGCAGTCCTCCGGACACTAAATCTTTTCCTGCCCCCGCCGACCCAAGTCCGTTCCCAAACCCAGGTCGCCGGCATGGCGCAAGGTGTGGCATCCACCGCCTCAATCCTCAGCGCCACCGGGCCAGCTCATAGAAGCCATTACTGTATAATTCACTGTATACCTCACTTATTACAGTTGTATACCTCCAGAGATATTAGGACTTATACAGTTGTAATTAAGGCTCTATCATGGGGAAAGAACTCCCTCATTCAAATCCAGAAACACTCCTCCCCCACTCCAACACTGAAATCCTGTTTGTAGGCAACCCTTTCCCTGCCCCCACCCCCACCCCAGTGAGCTCTCCACATAAAAAGTTTCATGCCAGCCGCAGGAAACACGTAACAACACACACACGGCTCTCCACATAAAAAGTTTCATCCCAGCCGCAGGAAACACGTAACAACACACACAGCTCTTTTCATGCCAGCCGAAGGAAACACGTAACAAAACACACACACACACACACCTCTTTTCATGCCAGCCACAGGAAACACGCAACAACACACACACACACACATACGCACAGCTCTCCACATTAAAAAAAAAAAAAATAGATGTCAGCTGCAGGGAACACAGAAGAACCCCTCCCCCTCCAACTTTCCTGTCGATTTTCCTTCAAAGCTCCAGTTCTCTCTTCTCTTGCACACTGCTGCCGCCAAGTCAATGCCGCTCCTCCACTCCCTGAAAAAAAAAAAAAAAAATTCTCCCAACCAACCGACATCGCCCCTCTACACAGCCATTAACACGCCACAATCCACAAACCCACCAATGGTCTAAAGGACACCCAGCCCAGACACTCCTCCTTTTATAGAGGAGCTCTACACTACGGAAACAAGAACGGGCCAAAGGGGAGGCCCTTACCAAAGTGCCACTACACTACGGAAACACACAGGGCCACACAGAACCAAGGCAAACCCAGAAATGGCCCTGACTATGGCTGAACAGCAAATGGCCCTGAACACACAGCACGTAACAGCTACAACAACCTGCCATGTCTTATATTAAACATATGATGGGTATATGTGGCATACAACGCCATATACCTGAGGGGGTTAAATGGATAATAAAGCCACTCGTCCTTCAGACTCATGGCATTATTATCTAGTTAACCTCCCTTGATGGGTATATTTCCATATATACCACATGGATGGAAACTTTTCCCCATAGAAAAGATCATCATTTATTTCATGTATACCTGTGACTAATCTGGCAATTAAAAGTGTATGACTGCACTAATTAAACAATTACAGCTTTATTGCTACACTAATTAAAGCTGTACACCTATACTAATCAAAACAAAATGGTTATATTAAATGCACGCTGAAAATAGAAAATAGAGTTAAAAATCTACGTTTCGACCTTAGGTCTTCTTCAGGAAGTATCTAAAAGAGAAAAAAAACAAATTAGTGTAGAGGAGAGGTAAAATGAGAGAGATATATATGTGGAGAAAGAAGAAGAGGGAGGCTAAGGGAGAAGAAGTGATAAATGGTAAGATTAAGAGAGAATCTGTGAAACAAAAGGTGATGATGGAAAGATAAAACATAATGGGAGAGAAAGAGCTGGGGAAGTTCCCAGGTGAGAGTGATTAACAGGGCCTTGTAAGAAGGCTGAAAGGTGACAAATGTGTGAGAAGGAGACAGAAATGGAGACATATGGTGAAAATGAAAAATAAATCAGTACAAAACAAACTGACTTTAGGTGATAAAGGGAGGCTGAAAGATGTTAGTGGAAAATAAGTCTATCATTTAAACCAGAGGGCTGCTGGGAGCCAAGGCGGATGATCAGCTTGGCTTCCATGTTTTCTATGGTTAGGATCCGGAAGCCCTGCTGAAGGACACAAACAGAAAGGTCATTGACATTGTGGTCCCTGGAGATGAAAGTGGGATACAATGGGTTTAGCAGTTTCACCATTTCCTGACCACTCTGTAATGTTCCCTGAAGCGGTCAACAAGGCAGCCTACCAGTTTCTCCAATGTACATAGCTGAACACCTCCTGCAAGAATACAGTACACTACATTAGTGGAGGTGCATGAGAACTCCTTGGTGATGTGAAAAACACCTGTAGGCCCGAATCTCAGTTAGCTGGAAATAAATTTGCAGGTGTAGCAGCGAGCCCTGTTGCAAGGTTTGGTACCTGGGGGAGGAACTGTTAGAGTGGGTGGGCTGCTTTTTACCAGGAGATTGCGTGAGGTTAGGTGGCAGTGTGGAGGCAATATAAGGCCCTGTTAATCACTCTCACCTGGGAACTTCCCCAGCTCTTTCTCTCCATTATGTTTTATCTTTCCCATCATCACCTTTTTGTTTCACAGATTCTCTCTTAATCTTACCATTTATCACTTCTTCTCCCTTAGCCTCCCTCTTCTTCTTTCTCCACATATCTCTCTCATTTACCTCTCCTCTACACTAACTTGTTTTTTTTCTCTTTTAGATACTTCCTGAAGAAGACCTAAGGTGGTAACCACCTATTGCCTCCACCACTCGACCACCTAACCTGCGCAATCTCCTGGTAAAAAGCAGCCTACCCACTCCTAACAGTTCCTCCCCCAGGTACCAAACCTTGCAACAGGGCTCACTGCTACACCTGCAAATTTATTTCCAGTGTAACTGAGATTCGAGGGCCTACAGGTGTTTTTCACATCACCAAGGAGTTCTCATGCACCTCCACTAATGTAGTGTACTGTATTCTTTGCAGGAGATGTTCAGCTATGTACATTGGAGAACCAGTAGGCGTCTTGCTGACCGTTTCAGGAACATTACAGAGCGGCCAGGAATGGTGAACTGCTAAACCCATTGTATCCCACTTTATCTCCAGGGACCACAATGTCAATGACCTTTCTGTTTGTGTCCTTCAGCAGGGCTTCCGGGATCCTAACCATAGAAAAAACATGGAAGCCAAGCTGATCATCCGCCTTGGCTCCCAGCAGCCCTCTGGTTTAAATGATAGACTTATTTTCCACTAACATCTTTCAGCCTCCCTTTTTCCCTAAAGTCAGTTTGTTTTGTACTGATTTATTTTTCATTTTCACCATATGTCTCCATTTCTGTCTCCTTCTCACACATTTGTCACCTTTCAGCCTTCTTACAAGGCCCTGTTAATCACTCTCTACCTGGGAACTTCCCCAGCTCTTTCTCTCCCATTATGTTTTATCTTTCCCATCATCACCTTTTTGTTTCACAGATTCTCTCTTAATCTTACCATTTATCACTTCTTCTCCCTTAGCCTCCCTCTTCTTCTTTCTCCACATATACATCTCTTTCATTTTACCTCTCCTCTACACTAACTTGTTTTTTTTCTCTTTTAGATACTTCCTGAAGAAGACCTAAGGTCGAAACGTAGATTTTTAACTCTATTTTCTATTTTCAGCGTGCATTTAATATAACCATTTTGTTTTGCTTTTAGACCACATGCTGACGTAGCGCCTTGTCTGTTTTTTTACAATTTGTATACTAATCAAATCATTTTAAGTATATACCTACACAAATAAAAAGTACTGCATACACCTGCACTACATTAAATGCTCTGGGGACACCGTTAACAACACAAGTAACACAACATTAAGAAGCTAACGGAAGCTAGCCAAACCAATTAACAAGCTGCAAAAGAACCTGGAAAAAAGGCCCTTACACAAAAGTCTCCCAAACCCAGAAATCTCTCAAACTCCTGTCTGCACTCACTACACACCATTCCCTCCCTGCTGCAAAAGAACTTCAGGTCAAATGTGAGATCTCCGTAACAATAATCATCCTAATGTATTATATTTAATAAACAATGGGTAAGGGTGGAACACTCAGAAGTATACCCATCAAGGGGGCTAATCAGGGCAATAAAGTCACTCGCCCCACAGGCTCGTGGCCTTATAGCCCTAATTAGCCCCCTCGATGGGAATACATCCCTGTATACCACCCTTACCCATTATTTATTCTATATTTCTGTATACAGAGAGGAATATATGATGGGTATGTGTGGTATACATATGTGTATACAACAAATGTGGGTATAAATTTATAAAGATAACTAGTGATATCCTTGACCCAAGTTTCAAAACAGAAGATATTCACCATTTAGATACACCACACTTGATCTACTAATAACCAAAAGTAATAGGATACATCACATTACAATCACTATTTCACACATTTTTCAGAGACATTCTATTCACAGAAACAAGCATAAAAAACAACAACAGAAAATTAAAAGGAAATCACTTGATTACAGCTTTATGAAACTTTCAGGTCCTGTTGTATACATGAAATAGGTGGTGAGCCAAGGTACTGTATCAAATTTTTTTTTTTTTTTTAAATAAAGGTGTTTATCTCCGTATGCCGGCCCTTCCCCCATATGGCCCGCCCAGTCTCGGGGGAAGACAGGCGGAGACTCGGGACAGCAGTGTGCGACAGTGACAGGGCTGATGCAGCCACCCAGCCAGCCACCGGAGGATAAAAACCTTTTTAGAAAGAAAAAAAGGGGGTACCTCCTTGTGGCCAGCACAGGCTGGGCTCCCTTCCACTCTGCTCCACCAATCCCCACCATCCTGCATCTCCCCAGGACTTATCTGAGGACCAGAATACCCCCACGGATACCACCCCCCACCCCCCGCGGTGGGGGTCTGGAGGGAAAGAGCCATCCTCCTCTCCCCGAAGCACAAATCCAGTCTTCCAGCCACTGGATCCTGGTGATGCAGTGGGTGGGGAAATTGGTGGGCAGGCTTCACACACACCTTTACTGCCACTCATTTCCCACACTACCACCAGGCCTCCACCTGTTGCCAGTCATTTGGCGGAGCATGCAGTACCCTCCCCCCCCCAAGCCAACCCCTGGCAATCCTGTGCTCATTTCCGAACATGGGTTACCAGCATGTAGCGAGGTGTGGCGTCCAGCGCCTCAACCCTCAGCGCCACTGGTATGGCAGAAATATCTTCTTTCACTGAGGCAGTATAACGCAGTGGTTAAGGGCACTGAGCTGCAAACCTGGAGACCTGGTTTTAAATCCCATCAGCCCCCACCTGCATACTGTGTGACCCTGAGCACGTCACTTAACTTCCTTGTGCTCCCAGGTCGCACCTGGAAACAAGCTCCAGCTTAGTGTGCCTTTCCTGGTTAAACAAGCTCCCCTTTCCCTTTCCATTGTATGTAACCTCTTGTGACCGCACTCGTCGTTTTGCCACGTTATGTCAGAGATCAAGTACAACTCAGGAAAATATTTCTGAAATCTTACATTAACTCATATATGTGTACATATTATGCACCTTTCTTTCCGGTGCTACCCCCATTTAATGGCTACCACCCCAACCTGTACCCAGCCTCCTGCAGCACTTAATTTGTTCCAACCTCCTGGCTTACCCACACAAAGCAAAGCTCACCCGCTGGCCACTGTCTGCAAGACGTTTGTCCTCCTACCTGAGGACCTCCAGGGTAGCGTGGCAGGTAGGCCAGGGACTGAATGCATCCCGTGATCCTGCTGGACACGGGGGGATTCTGGTGTTTTGTCTTCCCCAGACCCTGAGGATGTCGGCATGCTCAGGAATCCAAGCACATGAAAGTATGGCAGTGCAGAGTCCCATCAAAGCCAACCCTCCCTTAGTCAATGCTCTGCCACACAACTAGCTGTAGTCATTCAGGCAGCATCCTCTGGAGTGCGCTATCCTTCTCCCCCTAGTCTTCCCCCTCGATGCCCCAGGCTCAGTCCTGAGCCCAAGTCATGAGCGACAGCCCAACCACTGTGTCGACAGGCCAGAAAATCATATTTAAGTGTAACCCCCCCCCGTTACCCGGGGTTACTAGAATCCCAGTAAGACCTAGTGGTAGGCAGGGAAGGCAGCTTGTGAAACTCCACTTAAATGGGTTTCACACTGTCTCACTCTGTTCTCAGTCTCAGCTGAGACTGAGGGATGACATCATTTAGAACTGTCGCAGCTGCATAAGCCACACTGGGAACGCTGGGGAATTTGAAGTCAGTCTGAGAGAGAGTCTGTAGAGTGCAGCAGAGGTGCTTTGCTGAGGCAGGCCCACAGAGCTACTTTTTTTTTTAGGTGTGTGTTTCCACCTAAAGAGGAACACAAGAACTGTAAATTGAAATGGTGAAGACCGCTTTCAATGGTTCAGGGCCCCGTCCCTGCAGGGATAGGTGGGGAAGGTATCAGCCTGTTTCCGGGCAAACCCCCTTGGTCCGGCTAAGGAAAAGAAGCTGCCTGTTTAAATTTGTGCTGAGGCACCAGAAGCTCTGGAAGAGAGTTCCTTGAGGAGGAAACACCTGTGGGGCACCTGCAACCAAAGGATGAGTTCGCTCTGCTGAAGGGCCATATGTTTTCACTCGCATCAAGATGAGACTAAAGGGACTGTTACTGTGGGGTCACGAGAAGACAGCCAAGTATAGTTTGGAAGATGTGGGGATTGGACTGCTTAACTCTGTGGTGGGTCTAGAGTAATGGACAAAGCCACTTAATAAGTATGTTCAAGTCCAGCACAATTGGGAAATAAAGGCAGTAGATTGAATGTGAAACACATTTTAAAAGAATGTACACAGCAAAGTGTTTTAAAGGATAAGGTGTTAACAGTCCAGAGAAATGGCTGGGTATAATTATTGGGGAGCGAGAGGTGGGAGCCCCCCCCCCCCATCGGTAGTAACCAAATTCACCTCTACGGATTTGCTCTGGGACACCTGTTGTTTTCTCTCAGGTACTTGGCCAGTGCCTGAGGAAAGTACCCAGACGTGGGACTGATGAGGAATATTCCCTGATGGAGCAGAAGTGCTCATAGGTGGTTTAGGGAGCCACCAGTAAATGTTTCCATGCTATATGGAAAGTGTCCAAGTGGCTGGCAAGGGAGCCGAGCCAGGGAAAACCTAGAGCAGTGTACAGGTTCGGGCTGTGTGCCCAGTGTGTTTCAGAGCCTGAGGGCTAAAGTGATGAGGCTGTGTTCTGGTCTCCTTTAATCTGCATTACCAGGAGTGTAGCCCCGTGGGGGTCCATCTATGCTTTGTTTATTCTGTTGGATGTGAATAAAAGCCACACTTTAGAATCCCACTTCTGATATTGGACATTACAGTTACTGCTTCCTTTGTCCTGAGTTACTTGGGTGCCCCTGTGCAGAGCAGCCAAACCCAATGTGCTGAGTGACATATTCCTCCCTGAACCCAGCCCTCCAGGTAGACCTGTCATATAGAAATGGCATACCTGGGTGGGGGTTACATAAGCACAACTCCATTTATATTGCAAATATTTTCCATAATCACTCAAGTTCCTTGGTCTCTCCTCTAAAGATTTTTGCCTGTAAACAAGACTTCCGTCCCTTAAACTTCATCTGTTCTACCAGCTTGCTTCCCACCTGAAGCCACAGTCCTTTTTTTTTTAATGACATCACAGTTGCTTCCCTGGTAGCAAACAGTGATGTCACGAAGGAAGGATTATGACTTCAAGTGGGGAATGAACAGCTGGAGTGGATGAGATCTAAAGTGGAAGGAAACCATTTTCATTCCAATCTCCTAAATGATTAAGAACAAGAGGAAGACTAAATCTGAAAATATTCCAACTGCGAGTTATATTTTGTCTGGGGGTCAAATCTGGCACCGGCCCACTAGCCAAATGCTGGTAGATTTTGTATTAGGCTAGTACGAATTTCTTCCAACTAGCCCTGCAGGCTTGTACTGGAGAAGGTAACATTTCAGTAAGTAAAACTGCTGGGCCAATGGAAAAGTCTGTGGGGCTAGTAGATTTTCCCAGTCACTGGCCCTACTGGCTAGTGGCTGTAAAACTTCATTTTGACCCATGTCTGAGTATTATCATTTCTCAAAGTTTTCCTTGAAGTGTTAGTTGCTCTTAAAAGTTACCTGTTGTACTGCGTCACCACAACTCTATCAGCACCAAGAAAGTAGGCGGAGCGGAGGATAGCACCAAGATTCATTGGGTCCTGAATAGCTTCCAGTGCAAGCCAGAGTAGCCGCTCATTCAGCCCTACCACTTCAGAGCCTCCATCCAGTTCACAGTTGACAAAACTCAGAGGGGTCACTTCTAAACATACACCCTGATGGACGCGACCCCCACAGAGACTGTCCAGGGCCCGTCCAGACACACGTTGCACTGGTATTCCATAGTCAATAGCCCATCGATGCAGTTCCTGAATTTCAGACCTCAGCTGACTACGGGATTCCTTGATAAATAAATTAAAATATTGTCTCCTACACTGGTAAAGAGCGAAATAGCAAGGAGCAATCCCAAACAAAACCTCCGAATTATTTCCGGACACAACAGTTTTTGAACTTTCCTTTGGTTTTTGTTTTCTGTTTGGAAAATCATCGTCCCTCAGGTTGTGAAATTCCGACTTGCAGCTGCTGTGTGGGGGTGATTTCTGTCTGATCAGTTTTTTAGGCCATGTTTTAGCCTTAAATGAAAAGTTCTGATCTTCAGGGGTGTGCTCTGCGATGCTGTCCTTTGGGATTTGTACCCAACCATTTTTATTTTCGGATGCGTATTCATTCCTGTTGACATCTGCCGATCCCAGTTTTCCTTGTTCTTGGTTACCAGAAGATTTCTTTGTACTATGAAAAGTTTTGTTACAACAAACAGGAAAACAGAGTCTCAAAGTCCTCCATGTGCTGTCTTTAAGAGCTGGGTTTAATTGCAGAACTGTGAGGGCCATTCTGCACTATTTCACCTACAAAAATTAAGGAGAATGTTTGTATTATTATTTATTACACTTATGGCAATTATTAGCCTCTCTGAATACTGATCACAACAATACAGTATGACGGACGACTACAGCAACCATTCACTGCTAGGAAGTTACTACAAGTGTATACTAACACATACTCCATGATGATAGGTGGTGTATGCAGTAGATAATTAAAAAAACTGTCCTTAAATATCAGCGTATAGTCATACAAGTAATGACCT
This sequence comes from Neoceratodus forsteri, assembly GCA_016271365.2. Lineage (NCBI taxonomy): Eukaryota > Metazoa > Chordata > Ceratodontiformes > Ceratodontidae > Neoceratodus > Neoceratodus forsteri. Next base: position 94,160,187 of record JADMNL010000030.1, read on the forward strand.
CTGAGCTGTCACCGGGGAATCAAGGTTAGCTTCCTGTCCAGAGCAGGACCCAGATTGCAAACCACCTCCTTTGTCTCAAGCTGAAGCCCTTCACGCCTGAGGAGTCTGAGACAATCCATTATGAATGACACTGGGACACATCTATAAGACAAGGTGCTGGACCTTTTCAACCTGCGTTGTATTTCAACCTGCGCTGTAACCATCCCCCCTTCCGGCAACTTCATATGATGCAGCTTGTCACTAAACTATGGTGAGCCTGTTGCTGAACAAGAAAGAACTGGTACCAGAGTAGGGGCCACATAGACAGGACTGTTTGGCCATAACACACTATGGCCGAGCCCACACCCCCGATGGAGGCGGTTAAAATATATTTTCTATACTTCCTGTTTTTATCTTCCATAATTTTCTATTACCAGGGAAACCTGTATGGAAACGGGATCCTTGTTCTTTGTCCTGCATCTGTTCCTGCTGCTTGTCTACACATGCTGTCATAATTCCCTGCTTATGACATTATACTTATTTCCACATCAGTCAAGTAGAAACACAGAAACATAGAATTTGTTGCCAGAAAAGGCCAGCTTGTCCCACCCAGTCTGCCCAGATGTTCCCTGCCTAATCTGTCTCTGCAGACCCTAACTGGTCTCCAGCAACCCTCCCTGCCTATTTACCAATAGCACCCTATGTCTACTCCATGCATGCTTGACGTCACCTACTGTTTTTGCCTCCACCACTTCAGCTGGCAGTCTGTTCTAGACATCTTCCACCCTTTCAGTGAAGTAGTACTTCCTCAAATTCCTCTAAAACTTCTCCTTCCAACTCCTTCACATGCCCCCTGGTTCTTGTCCTTTTTTTCCATTTGAAAGACACTCCCCTTCTGCACCCTGCTCACCTGTGAGGTACTTGTATGTCTCTTTCATGTCCCCTCTCACTCTCCTCTCTTCCAGGGGGTGTATATGTTGAGACTCCTCAGTCCCCCTAGGGCTTCTTGTACAACCCCTGTACCATTTTAGTTGCTCTTCTATGGACTGCCATCACTCTATGTTCTTTCTGAGGCACAGTCTCTAAAACTGGACACAGTACTCCAGGTGGGCTCTCACTAGCGGGCAATACAGTGGCAACACTACATCCTTCCTCCTACTGGAGATACTCCTTCTTGTGCAGCCCAGAACCCACTAGCCCTAACCACTGCTCTGTCACACTGCCCTTCCCTTTTGAGGTTGTCTGTTATGATAACCCCAAGGTCCCTTTCCTTGCTCAGTGACTGTCAATACCCCCATCCTATACTCTGCTCCGGGTTTCCTATGCCCTAGGAGCATGATTCTGCACTTTTTGGTATTGAACCCCAGCTTCTATGCTCTTGACTACTCCTTGAGTTTCCCAAGATCCCTGACCATTCTCTCTACTCCCCCTCCTGAGTGTCCACCCTATTACATATTTTGGTATCATTTGCAAAAAGGCATACCTTCCCTTCCAGTTCTTCTGCAATGTTACTTACGAAGACACTGAAAAGGACCGGTCTCAGCACTGAGCCCTGTAGCACCCCACTGGTTACTCTCCCATCATTAGACTGAGTGCCGTTAACCACCACCTTCTGTTGCCTATCTGTTAACCAGTTTCTAACCCAATTCACCATTCTGGATCCCAACCTAAGCTTCTAATTTTCTTCATCAGTGTTCTGTGCAGCTCAGTGTCAAAGGCCTTGCTAAAGACCAGACAGACCACATCCACTGCTCTACCCTGATCTAGTTCCCTGGTCACTCAGTTAAAGAAATCAATCAGATTTGTCCGTCATGACACTCGGCCCCCGCCCCCCACCACCACCACCACGAATCCATACTACCTGTGATCTTGCAGCCCATTGGATTCATGACACTCTGCCAGCCTTTCCATTCATTTCCCACCACTGAATTGAGACTGACTGGCCTATTATTACTAGCCTCCTGCTGGGGGGACCATATCTACTCTTCTCCAGTCCTCCAGAACCATGCCCGTTTCCGGTGAACTGTTGAATAAGGCCATCAGTGAGGCAGCTAGCACCTCCCCAAGTTCCTTCAGTACCCTTGGGTGTGTCCTATCTGGTCCCATAGTCTTGTCCACCTTCAGAGCCGCAAGTCCCTTCTGAATTCTGTCCTCTGGAAATGGACTTGTGTCCATTCTGCCCCTGGCCCCTTGTTCTTGGTACTCCATGATGTCCATCTCCACACACACACACACACACACACACTGAAAACTGAGTAGAAGTACCTGTTCACGGTAGCAACTTTTTCTTGATCCTCCTCTGTGCAGCCGCCCCTGCCTCCCTCCTAATCCTTACTACCCCTCCACTTGCTTTTCTCTTCTAGCTTACAGCATGTCTCTGAAGAAAGTCTTATCCCCTTCGGCTACCTCTCTGAATGCCATTTCCTCTGTCTGCACATTTGATCCCCTCACTGCTTACCTGCTTACCTGCTCCCCCCCATCTGCTTCCCTCGCTGCTTACCTGCCTCCCTCTGTTTTACTTAGTATACCTCACTGTCCTCTTCCCTCTGTGTCTCCTTTTATCTCCTGAAAAACAGAAATTTGAATACCTGTAAATTTTCTTTCTCCAACGACTGGTCTCCAGGCTTCCTTACACCTGGGCTGTACCTCCTGATGCTGATGGTAGGCAGGGCAAAGCTCTGCTGCAGGGGGACAGGAAGCCCTCCACATCCTGTTGTCTCCAGTCATTCCCAAGCAGTCCCCCTGAGGCAATACTACGAGTACTGGAAACAGAAAACACAACAAAGTTACGGCATAATTGGCCCTCCGGCCAGCCAACTATATACATTCTGGGAGGGAATCCGAAGCCTGGAGACCAGTCATCGGAAAAAGAAAATTTACAGGTATTCAAATTTCTATTTCTCTCTCCTAAGCTGGTCTCCAGGCTGCCTTACGCCTGGGATATCCAAGAGCAGTGCAACCCCTAATGTCCCAGGTGGGAAGAATGTCGAGCAACTATAAGTGTCCGCCACTGACTGAAGCACAAGGATGCCTCCACTGAGGCTGTCACCTCCAGCTTATAAAATCTTGTAATCACTGGAATGAAGAAACGTTCAGCTGCTCTGTATAAGTGTTCTGGAGATGCTATATAAAGTGCTCTATATAAATCTGCTGGAGATGCTTATATGAAGTATCCCCATGGAGAAGTCATAGCTCAGATGGAATGTGCTCTCAGTAGGCCAAGCAAGGCTATACCGGTAGGATCACAAGCCTCGAGAGGTGACGGATAGAATCCATTGGCTATAGAGCCTTCGAAACCATGTTACTCTTAATTTTGGCCAGTAGTTGAAATGGACAATTTGAAGTTTTGCGAGAGCCTGCTTCCTCTTAATATACATTTTCAACACTCGTCTCGAGACTAGAGACTGAAATTCCCATTTTGTACAGTTTCCTGGAAGTAGGCAGAAGGAAGAACAAATAAACCTTTAGTTATAATGAAAGGTAGACCTAACTTGTGGCAAAGGGGAAATATCTGGATCTGTTCAGAGTATAACAGAGCATAATAAAAAACGTGTACGTCTCTTGGGTGAACAATGCCTCTAGGTCATAATCTCCTAGCTAAAGTAACCTCCAACAGAAAATAGCAACCATCCTTCTGAGATGCCTGAGGAAGGTCTACTGGAAAGGCAGGAAGGAGCTTGATGTCTGCTGGAAAGGCGGTAAAGGAGCTTTGGCCCCAGCCTTGAGAACTAAACCACTACTCCGAGGAGGTAGTGTTGGTTAACTGGAGGGTGTTTTAATGTTGCTTCCACTAGAAACCTCCAGCTATGAGGATGTAAGCCGAACAGTTTTCCTGGAACCAATAAGAGTGCCCCTCGTGCCGAAACCTGAACTGATCAGGTGGCCAACTGTAGTCCTTTTTCCAACTGATCTTAAAGGATCTACAGCAGTACAGGTGATTATGCTGGATGGTTCTCTAGGAGAATGGAATGAGGCCAGAACCGGAATCTTCTCCAGATTTCACCATACGCCTTAGATGAAAAAGGCTACAAGAGTTCCCCATCATTCCCATAACAAGAGCTGTGTAGCCTAGTTCCTAGGGGGTTTTTTTCCCCCCTCCATCCCCATCCTAGAGTGACATGTTGTCCAAACTGGGATGCCGAACCAGTCCTTGATGGATAAGGTCCGTGGTGAACTTGAAGGTTAAGATGTGGTCAGCTTGACATATGCATGATAACTGGGGACCACTTGTGTAAAAAAACATAAAGGACCGACTACACTGATGTCTGCCCTGACCAGAACCGCTTTGAGGAAGGCTTTTGATAGAAGCGGCATAGAACCTAAGGCACACAGGAGACCGAACTCACCCCAGCCGGGAAAAGGTGTCCTGAGCCGCCGCTGGTTCGTTCTTTGTCAGGGAGCAGAATTGTTGAACCCTGTAGATTCACCTGTACGCAAAAAAGATCTATCTGAGGATTGCCTCACTGTTCTCAGAGGACATGGAAGGCACTGTCCTTTACCTCCCAAACCCCTGGTAGAACAATCTTGCGACTGAGCCAGTCTGAAGTTGCATTTTCCTGTCCTTGAATATCCATTACTCCTTAGTGCTCCATCCACTGAAAGAGAAGGGAGTCCTTTAGCATTTATGCAGTTCTTGTACCCCCCTGATGGGTGATGTATGTCAACCCTGCCTTACTGTCCGTTGAAATCAGTCCGTTCTGATTGAGGAACTGCTGTTCAGAGTGCCTCAGCGGAAGGCCTACTGCGTTCGCCATGAGAATGTTTATGCTGTACCTGTATTTAACAACTACCACCTGCCCTGTGCTGACAGCTGATGCAGGTGAGCTCCCCAGCTCCTGAGGTTTGCATCAATAGTGATTCGGTTTGGTGACGATGGCCCAACTTGTGACCTAACATAACTACTGACCTCCGAGACGGTCACTGGAGGAAGGGTTTTTAATCTGTCCCAGCTAGCTATGTTAAAAACATAAGCAGGCAGGCAGGGAAGCTGTGTGAAAAACCCTTGAAGGGCTTTAGTCCTTTTCACTTAGTTACCAGGGGAGAGACAGTTTTGATGTCCTGATGTCTGTCCCCAGGAGGATTTAGGTCTGGTGAGGGGTTAGGGAACTCTTTGTCCACTTAATGAGAAATCCTAGAGTATTTAGGTCTGGCATGGAGTTGAAGAATTCTATCTTTAATAAATGAGAATCCATGTGCCAACGGGCCTGCGGCTACCTCTGCCCCTGCATGTACTGTTTGGTTGACTTGTGGGGCCTTAATGTGGGCTATGCCCGCTACCGGCATCTTTAATAGTGTCAGTGGGTCTTTAATATTGTCATTGGGTCTGGGGGGAACCCAAATGGCAGAGTTCTGAATAGAAGAACTGCTCCCCCACTTTGAATTTAACTGGTGCTTGTGCAGTTCCTGAATAGGAATCTGCCGGTCAGTCTCTTGCAAATGAATGGATGTCAGAAAGAGATCCTTTTTGCAGCTCCCTGATGTTTGATACCCAAATTTACGCCTTGAGGGGTCTGCGGATGGATAAAGTAGTTCAGGACTTTGATATGCAGGATGGGCCTGAAACCCCCTGTGCTTTTCCACACCAGGAATAATACGGAGCAACCCCCGAGCTGATCTCTGAGGGGGAAACCTGCTCGATATCCCCTTACTGGGAGGGTTTATGTCTTTTGGATGGGTTACCGGAGGTGGGGGGGGGAAGGGGCACACCACGAGGTAGTGGGCCTGTGTATCTGTGGTGCCACCCTCTCCACTGTACTTGCCCTTTCTGAGGTTATATTAACTATGTAAGGAGACGCATGCTTTTTTTCCTCGAAAAGTTAAAGAGTTTGATCCTAGTCATAAGCTCGGTCATGAGATTGTGCATCTGGAGTCTCAGGCCCCTGAATTGCCCCTGCCCTTGACTATAGCATGTCTTAGCAAACATCTCTTCGAAGAGGCCTCTGCCTGCTAGGGCCAAAGCCAGGGGTAGTGGCGAGCCGAGGTTCGGGCATCGCCCCAGGCAGCCTCCTCTGACAGGTTTGCTGTGCAAGCAAGGCCTCTACATTTCTGTCCAATGGCCATCTGTTTGATACCGTTTGAAATCAGAGGGTAGCTTTTGCAGCAGTTTAACCATTTTTCTGGTTGCTTCTTTCCAAGCCTGAAAAGCTTAAGCTCTGTTGGGGCACTAAGCCTGAAAAACTGCAGATCTTCTGTGGGCACTAGGTAGGGGAGAAAAGTCAGAGAGCTGCCGCTCCTCCTTCAGCCAGGAGGAGTAGGAAAAAATTGTTGCCCGAGTGCAAGCAGATGTCAGGTGAAAAAACTGTTTCTGATGGATGTGAGCCACTGGGTGAGATCCAACAGAAATCTCAACTGTGATCCAGTTTTTGGTCAAGGTTTCGCCCACTCGCTCCCCCTTCAGAAGAGGATAAACTGGAGTCTTAGAAATGCACCCTGCAATGCTTTAGATTTCCTTCTTTGTCTTATCTTTCTCCTGGATGAGAAGAATGTTAATCCTCCTAGGACCACTGCCGCTCTGGAGTGAGAATAGGGATGGTACTGTTTCTGTACCCTCTAGTGAGGTCTCATATCTGGTAAAACCAGTTTGTCAGTTGATACATACTGGATCCAGAGCGAGGCCCTATAGAACTGATTTATGATGCCCAGTGTCAGAGGGAGCTGCAAACTGCTTGGTCCCTCTGGTGGCTAAAGCTTATTCTGATCTGTGGGCTATACCAAACTCGGGTTTTTAGGACACCAGGACTCCTAGGTCTCAGATCCTGACTTTGGCCACTAAGTGACTCGCGTCTATAGGGCACCCGGACTCCTCGCTCTCAGCTCCTAGTTTGACCACTAAGCCACACTGCCTGTAAAGGCCGATACTTCATTTTGTGGGGGGCATCATTGAAGAAAATGCAGGGAATGCCTTCCGTTAAAATGGCCCTGCTAGTGTCCAAAAATTTCCGTCGATGAGCAAAGCACCCAAGGAGCTCGTCAATGGCCTGAGTACATTGCCACCAGGCTAGATGTGCCCTACGCGTTCTCCGGCGACTAGCTGACCCTCTGAGGTGCTCATCGACATAAGAATCCCCTGAGAATGCATTGGGGTTCAGGCTAGAAGTAATAGAAGCCTCCTTCAATGAGCATAAAGACTGTATGAGCTCGTCGACGTTCTGTGCATCTAGGCGGCGTGTAGTGGTGCCACCAATTCTAAAAAGGCATCCTGTACCGTTGGCGACAATTTAATAATTAATGAGCCAGAGGATTCGTTGGCTGCCTGAGCACGCTCCAAAACACAGCTGTGCTATACACAGCCTCCGATGAGCCTCACAACTGATGAGCCCATCGATGGAAAATTACCCCTTAAAGTGCTTCTGAGCACCTTGAAGCGCGTTCATCCCTAGATAGAACTGTGACCAGCACTCCACCGCGATGAACTCACTCCCAATGACGAGCTTTTGGAAAAGGGCTCCATGAGGAGCTGGCAGTGGCGTTTTCATCAGCAGAGCAGCAGCTCCAGTGTAGCGGCTTGTCTGCTGCCTGAAACCTGAATAAGGATTTCCCCCTTTTGAACCTCTGAGGACTAGTGGATTGTCTGCTGCCTTAGACGCTGTGAAATAAAGCATTTTCTCCTTGTTAATCCTTTGAGCTGACACAAGTGTCAGGAGGGCGGCTGCGCCATGAACACTCATAGCGCGGGATAAAATGCTGGCCAGTCTGCATAAAAGTTCTCCCCTTAATCCTCCGAGCCGACACGAGCGTCGGAGGTCGTGCACATTCTTAGCACAGGAAAAAATAATGGCCAGACTGTATAGCTCGAGTGGCTGAGACTGAGGCCACGTGGGAAGAAGAAGGAGGGGTGCCAGTCTGATCAGCATGCACGGCTACGACTGGGACCCCCTTAATAACAGAGAGAGAGTGAGTCATTGGGTCCACCCATCCCTGCTCTCTGTGCAAATCCAGAAAGGAAATGGTCCAAACTTACAGTCTTGAAGTCCTCAGCCCTGTCACCGCAGTGACAGAGCTTTGCAGCAGAGTACCTGCTCCCTATAAGGCAAGAAGTGAACTGGAGACAACAGGATGTGGAGGGCTTCCTATCCCCCTGCTGCAAAGCTTTAGCCCTGCCTACCATCAGCATCAGGAGGTACAGCCCAGGTGTAAGGAAGCACGGAGACCAGCTTAGGAGAGAGAACTACCTTTTTTCCCCTACATGACCCTGGCTACTTCCACAGAGAACCGTAACAGTCTTTCTCCCTTCTGCCTTAATTATGCCCTCCTTTACTGTTCCCAACTGTGCCTCTACCCCTCCCTGGCAAGATCCCCATTAGGCAGTTTCTGAGGCAGTCTCCCATTTTTTAAAATCTGTCCTCCTGAAGTCCAGGACCCTGGTCGTCATATGGTGTGCCCTGCTCCTGTCCTTATGTTAGACAACACTGTACAGTACTCACTGGTACCCAGACGACTGTTCACAGTGATGCCTGCAATGCTGCCCCAGTTTGTAAACACCAGGTCCAAGTAATGCCCCGTCACTAGTGGGTTCTTTGACTAGCTGCCCTTAGAAAAACTCCTTGTAAGGAGTCAAGACTGGCCCTGCTCCTTGCCGAAGCCACTGCTGGAAAACTCCACTCCACATCTGGCAGACTGTAGTCACCAACTAGCAGCACCTCCCCCTTACTTGACATTCTGATGATGGCTTCCCCCGGTACCTAATCCAACTCCTCTCCCTGTGCTGGAGGTCTGTACACCACCCCAGTATGGAGAGTGGCCCCAGAGTCTGTCTCCAGAATGGCCCACAGCATCTCCACCCTTCCTTTTTGTACTGGGTGACCCCTGTACCCCTGTGGCACTGATTCTCTCACTCACATATAGTGCAACCCCTCTTCCTTGCCCTCCTTAACAGAGAGTATCCAGGTAGAGCCATGCCCCACTCGTGGTGCTCAGTGCACCATAACTCCATTAAGGCCACCAAATCCAGGTCAGCCTGATGGTTTTCAGGTCCATAGTTTTATTTCCCAGACTCTCTGCACTGGCGCACATGTCTCTCCATACCATAATCTCCCCCTGCCTGCTTCTCTGCTTCCTTCTCCCTGTCTGTGCTGTCCTCCGAAGCTCCACCTGACCCACCTCTTCCCTTTTTAACTTGCCTGTTCCTTGTATCCTTTATTCTTGCTTACTTGATTTACTGTATACCCCCCTTTTCCTCTGCCTTGTCCCCACACCTGTCTTTCTGTACCCCTGCCCTAAGGGAGTTTACTCCCCTTAGGCCCTCCCTCCCTAATGCTCCAACATCCGGAGAGGGGGGACAATTGTTGCCTCCCTTGGTTTTACAACCCCTCCCACCCCCACTAGTTTTAAATGCTCATCCAAGTAGCATTTAAATCTCTCACTAATAACTGTGGTCCCCTTCCTTGAAGGATGCAGGCTCTCTCCCTTATAGAGGCTCATATCCTCTCAGGCTGGGCCCCAGTCCCCAATTTATTCAAAGCCTTCCTTCATGCACCATGCCTCCAACCGTTAAATGCCCTGGTGTGGCGTACCCTTTCCTCTTCCTGTGATATATAAACAGGGAATTATGACATTATGTGTAGACAGGCATGAGGAGTGGACGACATTTGAGAGACAAGGATGCCATTTTCAAGCAGCTATCCTTAGCAAAAAAAGATGGCGGAAGTGCCAGCCTGCCGGCACAATGGCAGTGCTACTGCTTACAACACCAACAACCAGGGTTTGAGAGTGAACTCTTGGTCAGCTGGAAGGGGAGGAGGATGAGATCTCCTCCTTTGGAAAGGGAGGCATCTGGCACTCCGCAATACCCTGACCCGTAGTGGAGGCTAGAGGCAAGTGCACCTCAGACACTGCGTGAGCTGGGACTGGTGAATGTGGCAGATGTCAGCATGTTGGGAGAGGAAGCGTGCGCAACAAGCGCTGACATCACTGCATGTCTGCACCACCAAGGGTTACACACTAAGCAAGAAAACCCTCTGGACTAACTGCTTCATGACACCCGAGGACCCGCAACCTCCTCGGCCTGAATGACGCCTGATGCAAGTCTTGGCAGGGATTTCAGCAGGATCTTGGTCTCTCCCCCCGGCCCCCCCAGGGGAGCCCTGCCATGAGGGGCAAGTCACAGGCCTCCACATTCAGGCGGTTGTGGGATGCCAGGTGGGAGAGTGGTCTGTGGGATCAGAGGGCTGAGCAAGTGTTATAGCCCCACAGATATACCAGAGTGCATAAAACTGAAAAAAAAGGAAGACAGTAAATATATGTGAAATATAAGCTGAATCATGTGTAAATATTAGTTTTTTCAAAGTTTTCCAAGATCTATCACAGTCTCTTTGAAGGGGGGGGGGGGAGACAGTCAGCACTAAAAGCCCAACAGCCAACTGTGGGACTGGTCCTGATTTACATTTGTCTGCAAAAAATGTTTTTACTGTAGTATATTAGATTGTATCTGGCTGATCATCTGATATTTTCTTTCACCAGGAATCCCAGAATCACCCACACTGACATCTTAGCCCAGCTGCAGCAGCGGGCAATGCAATTACCTTTAAAACATATTAGACCTTTTATACTCTGCGATCAGCTGTTCACTGGTCCCACTATCCTCCTGGAACCAAGTACAGTCCTCTGCAACTTTGTGCTGAATGTTCTCCTTTAAACAAGTTGTAACACTGGTGAGGAAAAACTTCAGTGATGACTGTTCCCCTTTAAAAAAGCTGACACTGTTGGAGAAAACTTAAAAAAAATTATATTTAGACACTGTTCAGACTAGATATCATGTTCTTCATTGTTTCAATCCTTTTATTAAGGACATTTTTATGAAAGTAAGAACTCTGTCCATGCTGACTCCATCTGCTCTGGCTGCTTGTTTACAAGTGACATCACAATTCTGTTTATGACATCACAACTTGTTGTTGTGGAGATTCGTATGATGTCATAAACAGATTATTATGATGTCCGCTGTAGACAAGCAGCCAGAGTTGAAGATATCTAGGGGACAGAGATCCTGTTTTCATGCAACTGTTCTCAGTCACAAAGAAAAAGGGGGAAGAAAACCAAGAAATATACAAAATATAAACCGAACTGTGTCTAAATCTTACTTTTCCTAAGTTTTATCAACTGCGTCAGAGGCTCTTTAAAAGACAGTAACATCAATGCAACATCACTGACAAAAGGGTTTCATTACATGCATGTTCAGTACAGTACCAGTGTCTTACCTTTACCCTTAATACTGTTTGCCCAGATTCTGTATCCTTTACTTGTTAGGAATTGATTCACATTGTACTGCTGACGTATGTAAAATGTACTGCATTTTGCCAAAACAAATCCTAGCTTCCACTTTTCACTCACAATACACACGGAAAGCGGGCTTTGTTTTGGCAGAAGTAGTGGCAAAAATACTATATCTTGAATTGAAATTCTCTGTACAAAGGAAGCTGTACTACTAGAGGTACTATCACATCACAGTCTTGTGTGATTACTGCTCTTGTCCAGCATGATCTCCGAGGAAGTAGCAGGCAGCCCATGAAATGTCTTCCTTAGAGATGTGCCGATCTCGAGGGCTCCATTTTCTAACCAGTAAGTGTACTCTTTCTTTTTTAGATGGCTGCAGTTGGCACAGTTATACAGCACACCAAAATTAGAGTGGTCCCACAGTTCACAATTAACTACATTATCTGTAGGATAGTTCAACATGTAGAAGATTGTGTGGACAACCATACACAACAAGGCTGTGGCAAACAATCAAGGGGTTCTGATGACATCACAGGAATCTTGAGAACGAAGCTCAAGAGGTCCCTGATGTCATTACAATCCCTGAACTGCAAACACAATGGAGCTGGTATGGTTGACCATATATTTTATATCGCAGATGGTACTCCATGCGCTGTCCTTAGTTACTCATTCCGCTGCCAGAAGAGTAAACAACCAGCGTGAACGTAACGCTGTCCCTGATGCCATTTGGATTTTTGTACCATACGCTTGGCTCCACGACATACTGTAGCAACCATGGCGTGACGAGTAGTACCACAGTAACTACATCACTACTGTGGTATAACAAGGATTTTAAAGTGTATGGATTTCCATACACAACAATCCCTGACGATACACTGCATGTGTCTTGTCATATAAGAACACACACAAGGGGTCGCATACGGCTGGGGTGCAAGTAGTAAATCAGAACACTGCAAAACAATACAACCAGGCACTCGCCACCTCCAATAAAACTGATGCTGCAGTATAAAAAACAAATAATTTATTCTGCAAAAAGCATGCCTAACATGTTTCTGGTCACAATGACCCTTTCTCAAAGTTTTATTGATGTGTGTTGTCATGCCTGATGTATACTGTACTGTAAGTACTGTAAATATTGCAAAGAGATATCTAAAGTAGAGCTTGTGATCCACTAAAATGTATTCTGTCAACTTCACTCTTTTGTTTACAGTTCATTTAGCCAGGATTGCCCGACAGAAACACAGCTACAAGGGCTGATCCAAGGTAAGGAGGCCATGTGGCTTGTTCAAGGTCACAGAGCAATTAACTGTGCAATTGGACACTGCTGTATTAATATAAGGATACTTTGTACACTACAGTGATCATGCACAATCAGTGTTACCTTGTACACTATGACTATGCCAATTTTCCTGTACTCCACCAGGCAAGCTGAAACCCTGGCCTACTCCTGGTAAAATAACAATAAGTCAGAAGGTGGCTGTCGTGGGCTCTAAACTTGGGATCAGATTAGTGGACCATGCTGCTTTTCTCTATTCATTTGTAGAAAGACAAAGAATGGCTAGATAGTATACACAGTTCTGCAAAAGGGGATGCATAAGAGTGGTGCCACACAATACAAGATTAGAGGCTACTATGAACCCTTATCTACTGCATATACTGTGGCTCACTGTCGTGGCCTCGCAGCAGTATCACAACAATGTGTGCCTACGTGACTTCAAAACAGAGAAGTTCAAGAAATACTAAAGCCCACCCCAGAGTCAATACTGCATCATCATCATCATCCCCACTATGACTGCTGCAAAGACCATACTCAGCAAGGCAGGTCCGACCAACCACATTCAACAGTTCTCCGGTTCTTACATGCATACCCTCTCAACCTTTCTTCACCAAAATGTGTGGCAAATGATCAAAATGTGTGACATATCTTCAAGCTTGGCACTGCAAGCTCAGAACACTGCGGCTATCAGTGCACTAATGTTCTTAATGTTTGCTAATAACTGAACATAATAGAGCATTACGAATTTCTGCTTTAAAATCTCAGTAGGAAATGTGGTATATCACCTTCCCCATGTGGGACAAAGAATTTCTGAGGGGGAAATGAGTGACGTACCTCATAATGTGTGACAGTTGAGAGGTATGCTTACATGGAGGAGAGCAGTTTTTCAGACTATAGAGTCGACTGCCACCTAAACCTAACGCATATTATTCAAAGGCAGTTCGCGCACAAAACACAAGTCCAGGCAGCAGCATACCTAAACCCAAAAGATATTCTTTAGACATTAACGTTTTGTAAAATACACTTTATAACCAAACATAAGAACGAATAAGTACAACAAATACATTATATACCAGTCCATCATTTCACGTCCGAGATACTGCAGCGAACACCCTAGATCCCGTGTGTGTAAAATGGTTCGCTAAATTTAGTTAAACACTGCTCCGTGCCGTAAACAGATCCCACGTGGCATTAGACAGCCAGGCTGCCGGAAGTACGGCAGCGACCGAGAACAGCGCCACACATTCAGGCCTAGAGTGTAAGCACCACAAGGTCATAGACATTGTCGGGAACACTAGATCGGCCATCCTTGCAAACGATCTATCGCGTATTTCTCGGCTGTGTGCGATTTTCAGGAGCGTCTCTGATTTTTACTCGAAATTTCCCTCTGTCCCTCATAAAATTTGTGTTTTTGTGACAGAAAAATTGGGATTGAAAGTACAAAATAATGCCATACATTAAAGTTACACTCTTGTTTGTCTTCAGAAAATGCATCTTAACACTAATCCCCCTTATCAGCTTTTTGAATGAATAGTACCAATTTTTAAGATATGTCCATGATTTGAGGTCTTTGTCCCTTATCTGTTTAAGCCTTGTCCCTGATTTATGAGCAAAGAGGTTGAGAGGTATTGACGGTCACTGGGCTAGAATAGTGTGATGTTATGATTCCAACATCACATATAATCAGATGGATAGTAGTAAGAGAAACAAGATCATCCATCAAGATACTGTATGTCACCAGCCCGCCACCCACTCACTTCAGCCACATCTTTTACTCTACCTTACACACATTTTATTTTCAATATCTGTTACTAGGGTTGGCAGAACCATCTGAAGTTCTGGGTTCTAATCTAGAACTTTTGGAAAAAAAGAAAATATAGAGGATAATGTATGGTCCTCTATCGTTAACAGGTTTGTTAACCGTTGAGAGGTTGCCAGGGTGACCATGTAAACCTCAAGAGCGAAGCTCGAGAGGTTTACATCACCATGGCAACCTCGAGACGATTAACAATAGAAAGAGGGACCATACATTATATTTTATAGTGTATGGTCCCCATAAACTGACAAAACAAACTAATATGGCTTACTTTTAGCCCCACCGCGGACGTTCTGGGTCATTTTCTGGCCACTGCGCTGGTTTCGGGAATGCCGTCAGTGCGCGAGATCACAGGTACGCGCATGCGCAGATGGGCTCCGATTGTAATCCCATCGCTATGACGTACTGAAGAGAGGTTTATAACCATTTACGTCATAGCGATGAGATTATCAAGTAATAATTTTGCCGCTTTTTAGCAGTAATAAGGGCGCACCATACATTATATATATATAAACTATTTGCTCTTACTCGCCCACACCCTGGCCTGTCTCTGGCCTGCCTAGTTTTTAGCCCTTGGGTCATTCTACTGCACCAAGCTGTATGCCATAAATGTATGCAAACATTGTATGTATGTACAGCTGCTACCTGTTAGTCCCGAGCACATGCTTTTAGCTGTCTGCTACAAATTGTTAACCAAGTGATTCCTTCTTTACTGTGTCAACTGTTATTATGTAACCTGCGTGTTATCCTCCCCTTCTACCCTCTCCCCCCCCAAGGTCGCACCTGGAGACGAGTATCGTTTTTTGCTCAGTGTGCCTTTCCTGGTGAATCAATTCAATAAATAAATAAATAATGTTCTAGGGTTCTAATCTTTTTTAGAACTCAAACCTTTTTTTTTTTTAATTGTGCTGCCAAAATGAAGGTAATGGTGAAATACATGTCATGAAACTGTGGGCAATAAAAATAGATCTGTTCGTTATAATGGGAGAGAGATGATTATATGTGACTTTGACAAGACTTTAGCTAGAGGGATATCTGTGGTTTCTTCTCCTTTGTTAGCAGTAAAAGTCAGCCACTAAAGGGTGCTTACAGAACCACCGACCCACCCATCCATATTAGATACCACACACTTGGTGCCATTTGGCACACAGTCACACAATGGGTACAGTGCAGTGAAATGGGACACAGCAGCACAGATGGAAAGTACACCACGTGGGAGTCACAGATATTTTTAAATGAATAACAAATTTTTCTCTTCTCTCCGGTCACCTAAAATATTTCTAGGATTTATTTATGTGGCAAAATTCCACACACTTAATGCTCGGCAGCAAACACACACTGAGTAAAGTCAGTGTAGTCCCAGAGGTCACAGTAAATATGATAAGGAGTATACCACACAGGAGTCACATATATTTTTAAATAAAGGATTTTTCTCACCCTGCCCTTGTACAGTATCAACATCATCTGATTCCACAATCTGCTGCCACCCTACTTGCCCTAGTTCTCACATCCCTGCTTTCTATGTGCCCCAGTTCTCACATTTATGCCCCTTCAAGCCCCAATTCTCACATATCTGCCCTACCCTAGTTTTGACATCCTGTATCTCACTCCCTACCCCATTTCTTACATTTTTGGCCCCTCTCTGCCCCAGATTTCACATTTCAGATCAACCCCATGTCCTAGTTCTCCCATTTATCCACTCCTCTCTGTCCTAGTTAATACATTTCTGCCTTCTCCCTGCCCCAGTTTATATATCTTCATCTACCCTTTTCCCATGCCTTGTCCTCCTCACAACAGACTGCATCCTGTCCCCCTCCCCCATGGGGTTCCAACTTTCCAGTGCACATAGGTTACTGCACAAAGGTTGTTTTGTTCCAACAGTTCTGACATCCACACATTGATTTCCTCATTTAAAACTAATCTTGTATCTTCTGGACATCCTGGTCTGACTGACTGAAGAGTTCCTGCAACCGACTGCTTCCTGCTACCTCAGCTGCTGACTGCACCTGAGCCATTTGCCCAATGCCATGCCACCACTGACTGTTTGCTTTCTTCTTTGGCCATCCAACCACTGTTACTATCCTAAACCCGGCGTACACATGGTGCACAAACATCTTTCCTGTTCCCTTGGCTGGCTGCATACTACTGATGCCGTTTGCTTGCTTCCCTGGCTGCTCCCGTGCTTTGTCAATAGCAATTCAAGCATGCCTGAAGAGAGTGGAAGTGGAAGCAAGTGGCAGTCATCAGGACTGTGTCTTTCTTCATTGGTGCCTTTCCATGGTGATTTACTAGTGCGGCCAGGGCTGGATTTACATTACTGTGGGCCCTATGCACAGCAGTAACTAATTCCTCCCCCATCCCATAGTGCTGTCACCTCACTCCCATTTTCAGCACCAAGGGTAGGCAACAGCCAGCCAGAAGCAGTAGCCTAAACTGTAGCCAGCCTGTCTGCATCACTGAATACATGGTAATGTAGCAGCCAATCAATACACCATTAAAACACCACTCACAGACTCATACAGGTCCCAAATTAAATTAATGGCATTGTTGCATTTAAAACATTTATTTTCACCACACCAACCAATAACATCAAACACATTTACACACTTTTTAAATCAGTAACAGCCCCCAGCAGCCAATAAATAATTAGCCCCTTAACCAACACTACACAAGGACACAGTGCCAAATAAACGACAATTCATACATGCCAACTGTGCATTTGATTGACTTCACACATTGTGTTGGTGTGCTTTGAGTTTATTTTTTTTAACTATTATCACCATGCATAGTCATACAGTTTGATTTTTGGAAGCATATGATTTATACTTCCTGTGCCACACCCCCAACCTGGCTACTCCGTCCTTCACAACTATTTTTTTTATCTGTACTAAATAAACAAACTTGGTCATTAACATATTGTCTCTGGGCAGGGGCTGTGGCACTAGTGGCAACAAACTGCAGCCAGATCCCGTCTTTCAGGCTCAGATCCTGCCTCTAGCCTCTGCTGAATGATCACAGTAGAATACGGAGTCTCTGGGTGGGGTGGTAGGACCTGCCTGACGATGCATGCATGTTAGGATCTACTGTACCTCCTCAGCCCTCTTAACAAACACACTGAGTCCTGCTTGCTGTCTGTGCTGCCTCAGTAGTCACCATCGGAATGGCAACGCACCACACCACCCATCCACACTGGTCAGCACTCAGTAATAAGGCAGTACAGCAACCAGTTTACAACTCTAGGCAGAAGATGGACTTCATACTGGAAAATGACTCTCCCGGCCACTGCCGCTGATTTTTAACTGGAGACAATGGATTCCATTCTCGTCCAGCTCATCAGCAGACAACGATGACCTCACAACTGAAAACTTACGTAGACAAAAAAGCACCAAAATTGAAAAGCTGCCTGCTACATACCGATTGGTCTGTCCTCGATCCTGACCTTCTATGCATACACAAGTTGAATTGTGATGGTGGGGGAGAGTTTGGGTGCGTGAGGCACCGGTGTTTGCACAAAAACAGGAAATAAAGCACAGTGGCCAGCCCAAACTCATCTGCGGCCCCTCCCCCATGACTTCACTGACCCGGCCAGTCAAAAAACACATCGTGATGAATGCTAGCTGCATTATTGGGTTGACAACTGTGCACGCTTAAGTAGACGGCACGGAGGTGACTGATAAAAAAAAGATCCGAACCCTTATGCAAACCTTCTGGTGTTCGGGTTCTAATTTAGAACTCAAACACCAGAGTTCAAGCAGGGTTCAAATCATTCTAGATCTAGTTCTGACAACCCTATCTATTAGATGTTCAAACTCTGAACATTTTAAGGTGTATGAACTCATTTTCTAGGTGGTCCATGAGAGATTTATTTTTTTATTTGGCAATAATACTGACAATTGATATTATCTTGTAGAAAACGTTGTTACAGCACTTTAGGTTTTAATGTTTATGGAGTGTGTTAACTGGTTGAGTGTATAGTTTAGAAAATATCTCCAGATAAGTTTAATTCTATATGAATGTTTTGCAGTTGTTCATACAAGATACATTTTTCTTATTCCCCTCTTATGTCTATACATACATTTCTGTTGTACACTGTTTTATCATACAATATTATCAAGTTTTAACTTGGATATTTGTGGTATTAATTCTAAAGGTCTTGCTTTTAATTTTCAGTGTATTCTAATAACACATTCATTAATAATTTCATTTAGAGGCCTTGACTGCTTGAGTGTTCAGCTTATCTAATGTATGTCCTTGAAAAGATTCTCAGTAATAGTAAGCTAATTGAATGCTATTCATTCCATTTAATATTGTGCCTTTTCTGAAATAGGTACTTTTAACCAATGAGAATGTTTCCTTATTTTTTCTATATATGATCTGGGTATTAATAGAATGTGACTCTCTGAACAATTGTCATAAGTCTCCAAGGAAGAACTTGGTTGATTCGAAAGCTTAGGCATTGTTTTCTTTTTGTAATACCTATGTTGGTCCAATAAAAGGAATCAAACCATTTGCTTCTGGATCTGTTCTTACAGGGACCAATATGGCAACTAATCTATTTCTGTATGTAACCCCTCACCCCTGCCTTTTTAGCAAAACGACAGGTGGCATGCTGTTGAAGCTGACAGCAGTACCTGGTGGGGACTGGGTTCGGGGAGGATGAGGTTACTCGGCACAGGGGGCCTAGGTTTGGCTACTCTGCACAGGGGCACCCAAGTAAATCCGAACACAGGAAGCAATAACTGTAATGTCCAGAACCAGGAATGGGATTCTACAGTGTGGCTTTTATTCACATCTAAGCTGAACAAACAAAGCATAGACAGACCCCCACGGGGCTACATTCCTGGTACTGCAGATTAGAGACAACACACTTCTTCACATTTCCAGCCCTCAGGCTCTGAACCCACCAGGCACACAGCCCGGACTTGCACGCAGCTTTGGGTACACAGCCTGACTTGTACACTACTTGGGTTTTCCCCACTGGCCCGGCTCCCCCGCCGGCCACTTGATCCGTGGTCCATTTTGGGAAATGAACCAATTATCCTGTTGTGGCTCCCCAAACCACACTAGAGCCTTTGACTCCTATAGGGAATTTTCCTTCCAATCCCACGTCTGGGTACTTCCCTCATTACTGGCCAAGTGCATGAGGCAAAGTAGAAATCCACAGAGCAAGTCTGTAGAGGTGGACCTGGTCACTAAAGATGGGGGGGGGCTTCCACCTCCAGCTCCCAAAGTCCATACCTGGCCATTTCTCTGGAAACTAAACAATTCATTTACTGAAAGCTTGGCAATGTAGATTCCTGGGTAGATATATGTCACACCTCCTTTACATATCTTTTGATTTCCCAATAAGCACTGGACTTGAACCTACTTTTACTTTTTGGCTAAGCCTATTACTCTAGGCCTCCCACTATTTCAGTAGTCCAATCCCCACATGTCACACAAGTTCCAGGGTGAAAAACATAGGCTCTTTCAGGAAGAGCAGACACTCACCCTCCGTTTGCAGGTGCCCCACAGGCAATTCACAAATCTTCTTGTTCTCCCAAAAAACTCTGGAACAAATAGGCAGCTTCTCCATTAGTAGCAGAACCAGGGGGTTGCCCCAGGAATATGCAGGAAACCTTTTCCTGCCCCCATCCCCAGAGGGAGGGGGCACTGAGACCCGAAACAGCGGTCTCCACCACTTCAATTATCTTCTGTCTCTCTCTTTTGGTGGAGACACACACCCTTTTTACCTAAAAATAGCCCTCTATCAGGGCTGAGGCTCCTAGAGCCTACACAGAGCTGCTGTGCTGCTTTCACAGCAAGCTCCCAACACCAACTGACCCACAGAATCTGTTCAAACCTCCCAACATTTTACTCCAACTCCCTGCTGCAGATTCCATTGTGGCTCATGCAGCTGCGATAGTTCTATGGTGATGTCATCCCTCAGTCTCAGCTGAGACTGAGAACAGAGTGAGACAGTGTGAAATCCATTTAACTGGAGTTTCACAAGCTGCCTTCCCTGCCTACCACTAGGTCTTACTGGGATTCTAGTAACCCGGGGTAACAAGGGGGTTACATGTATATTTTCAATATCAGTAATATCTAGATTTTGTTTTAGTGGGTAGTAGCAGAGCTAGCCCTTGGGGCCCCTCTACCAGCCAATTCATTTCTGTTCATCTGCCTTTGACTGGCTGAGTCATTCCTAGCTGGGGGAGTTATATCAGAAAGCTCTGCCCAGGCCTGTGATTCCCTTTATTGCAGTGTTTTTTTTTTGTTTTTTTTTAACAAGATCATTACAAAATAAAACTAATAAGGTATACTGGCTCTGGCTGGTATTGCCCATCGTTGGTACCTAAAAGGTGATGGCGAGTGTACTGTACCTCAGCCTTTCATTACCCGTGGAACACTGCCCCATGCATGTATTGTACCTTAGCCTTTCATCACCCCTGTGGGCCACTGCCCCATAAAATGTGGGGATACGTGGCAAGATGTGGAACACATCCTTGACTCCTAGGATTGATGCTTAGAACACTGAAATGTATGTTACAATACATTTTGCTTTAAACTCTTTGTGCATAGTGTAAAAGCGCAACCTTTCCATTTTGTACTGCAAAAGACGGAGAGCTTCGGAAGGGTAAACAGGAGACTATCCCTCCAAATAAGGCAACAGACAGTTGAGAGGTACTGTATACTGCACATAGAGTTCACTTGTTTTTATAACATAGGTAAGAACATTCTAGCCACCCAATTAGCAAAAATCAAGTACAAGAGTGTCTAGCTATAATTACAGTCCTTTACTTATCTGGCCTGTGTACTGTGTCTGGCTACAATATCAATACATCTCAGCTGGAACTCTGTTTTGGTATTCTACTTTTATCTCATACAAAAAAACAATATTTTCTTAATAAAAATCATTAACAATTTTTTTGAAGTAGAAGAAGACACTTCAGGGATGAGTAATTTAGTCAACAATCACACTTTTCCTCTAGTGTGTTAAAAAGCACAAGGCGCATGAGGTATGCAATTATTGACCTTTAATTACACACCCTGGCATGTCTTATTACACATGTAACTAAATGACATAACCCCCCCCCCCTTTGAAAGTATGCTTTGCAAAGAGAACACCTGAATGAACCCAGACTAACAGGTGATATGCTTAGGGTTTTTAATTTAATAAATTCACCAGCTCTAATGGAAAAATGTGGTCTAACACTCTCCAAAAGGAGACATGTTCCGAGACTGCATAATAAACAGCTTGAAGTAAAAACTTACAAAACTAACAAAAGGGGAAACTTTTTTCCAATAAGAGCATTCATTGTATGGAACACCTTGCCACAAGAATTGGTAGAGACAACTAGTGCAACTGTCTTTAAAAACAAATTAGATGTTTGGTTGAGGAATAATAGATAAATAATGTCCCACATAGTGTTGGGAACAGGTTCGATGGGCTCTGGCCTTCTTCTGTTCTTTCATTCCAAGTAATACCAAGTAATAACACAGCATATATGCACCCCTCCCCAGGTCACACCTGGAAACAAGCCCTGGCTCAGTGTGTCCCTTCCAGTTACCAGTTTTTAATAAAAAAACGACAATAGTGAACATAAACAAATCTCCACAAATGTTTGGAGGCAATTGTGAAGAAAAGCACTGGAGAGAGTGCCTGTCATAATAAAATATACACCCTACATCATCAAGTATTTTTTTGGACTAAATTAGTTCATTACGTAGGAAAAAGCTAAAAAAAAAGATTTGAGAGCAGGCACATTGAAATCAAGTGGAATTGCAACTTTTGTTTAGACAAATCTGAATTAGAGAATGAACCTTCATTTGTCTAAATCTGCATGTTGAGTTTATCAAACACTATGTCCCCAAAAAGTACAATCGCACTGAAAAATAAAACAGTGAAATAAAATAGTTTCACTTTAATACTCAAGAACATTGATTTATGTTTCAAAGGTTACTGCCTCATCTATTTACTGCTAAATATATATATATATATATATATATATATATATATATATATATATAATATATATATATATAGATATATATATAGTATAGTATTATACCATTGTGTCATAGTAATATGTCAGCAGAAAAGGACCATCCTGGTCCATCTGGTCTGCTCAGTTCCCACCCGCCCCTTCTTGTCTCCCCAATACCTGCAAGACCTCTTATTTCCCTACAGTCCCTCTCGCTCACTCCAATCCTCTGACAAGGGATTGCTAGAGGTTCCCAGGGTACGCTTGAAGACGTTTGGGGAAGATCTTTTGCCTTTTTGGCCCCTATGCTGTGGAACTCTTTACCTCATCAGATAAGTGGGAGCCTGACCATGGAGGGATTTAAAAGCTCCCTAAAAACATATCTTTTTGGAAACGCATTTCTGGGAACATAACCGCCTTCGATTTGTATGTTGTTTTAAAGGGATTATGGTTTGTATTTTAAGATGTGTATTATATTGTTTGTATTTATATTGTAAAGGTGCTCTGAGCAATGGAAGGGCGCCTTCTAGAAATAAAATGTTACTTACTTACTTCCCTGGGATATTTTCCTCTGCCCACTAGCCAACCCCTTGTGTCTGTCCTGCACCCTCTCGAATTCCTCCACTGTTTCTGAACATACCACCTCATTAGGTAATCTGTTGTAGGGTTCCACTACCCTCTCAGTGAAATAATGTCTTCTTACATTGCTCTTAAATCTTCCCCCTTCCAATCTTAAATTATGACCCCTTGTTTTAACTCCTACTTTCCTTTTGAATAAGGTACCTTCATTCACTTTACTCCCTTCATGTACTTAAAAGTCTCTGTCATGTCACCTCTTTCTCTTCTAACCTCCAGTGAATATAGATTTAATTCTCTCCATCTGGTGCCTGGACGATAGACAGCATGGATTCGTCCCAGGGAAATCATGTCAGACAAACCTTGTGGAGTTCTATGACTGGGTGACGAGTGCCTTGGACCTGGGTAGACCAGTGGACGTCCTCTTTCTAGACTTCAGCAAGGCATTCAACTCTGTTCCTCACGTGGGCCTGTTGGATAAGCTGGGAGAAATGGGGGTGGGGAACCAGGTGATCAGATGGATAGACAATTGGCTCCAGGACCGGACCCAGAGGGTCGTAGTTGGCGGGATAGTCTCATCCCCAAGGAGGGTCATTAGTGGGGTCCCACAGGGATCAGTCCTTGGGCCCCTCCTGTTCAACGCCTACATCTCTGACATAAGGACAGGAATCAGGAGTGAGATGAGTCTCTTTGTGGATGACTCAAAACTGGGGGTGGTGGTGGATGGGGAGGAGGGGAGGGTGGCCCTACAGGGGGACCTGGAGGCTCTGAAAAGATGGTCTAGAAAGTGGAAGCTGAGGTTCAATGCAGGGAAATGCAAGGTACTCCACCTGGGGGCCAGAAACCCGGGCCAAGTGTACACCCTGGGGGGAATGCTACAAGTCTCGATGGCTGAGAGGGACCTGGGGGTGGTGGTGGATGTCGAGATGAACAACGGAGACTTGTAGGAGGGCAGCAGCCAAGGCCAGCAGGATGCTGGGATGCATCGCTAGGGGGATCACCTCCAGAAGGAGGGAAGTGATACTCCCTCTGTATAACTGCTTGGTGAGGCCGCACCTTGAGTACTGCGTGCAGTTTTGGAGGCCACACTTAAAGAGGGACATTAAACTCCTGGAGAGGGTCCAGAGGAGGGCAACCAAAATGATTTGTGGCTTGGGGGACAGGACCTATGAGGAGAGGCTCGAAGAGCTAAATATGTACACATTGGAAGAAAGAAGGGACTAGGGGGACATGATAGAGGTCTGCAGGTACATGAAGAGGGTAAATGGGGAGAAACAGTCAGGGTGCTTCGAAGGAAGGAGGAGGGGGCCACTAGAGGGCATGGGTGGAAGCTGGAGGGGGGAAAATTCAGGGGAGAAAGGAGAAGGTGCTACTTCACTGAGAGGGTGGTGGAGCCATGGAATACGCTGCCTAGGGGTCTGGTGGAGACAGAGATGGTGGAGGGGTTCAAGAGGGGGTGGGACAGGTACAGGGGAAGGATTCTGGAAACAAAATCCAATGCAGCAAGAATATCCGGAACTGGGAAGGGAGAAGCCAGAGAAGGCGAGGGGGGCAGCAAGGTCAGCACCCAGGGTGGGGTCTGACCAAACGAGCAGACACGAAAGACCGTTAGGCATATTCTGCTGGCATTTTAGTATGTTAGTATCTAGTCTCATATGGCTTCTCTTGCATACCCTGCACCGTCTTTGTTGCCCTTCTCTGAATCCTCTCCAACCCATCCATATCCTTTCTGAAATGACACCTCCAGAACTGCACCCCATACTCCAGCTGTGGTCTGACCATTGTCTTATATAAAGGCATCAACACACTCCCTCTTCCTACTTGCTATACTGCTTCCTATGCATGCCATCATTCTCTCAGCTTTACCTTCTGCCTTACTACATTGGTTTAATACGCAGCAAGTAACTCCAGTTTAACAGATTAGCTAGAGTTAATTCAGTTGTGCTTTACAGCAGTCAGGTAATCATTGATAACCTTTGATTTGAGCAGTTTGCACTTTGAATACTGTTCCCTCTTACTTTAACTTCTCACGTTACTACAGTATGGGGAAGACAGACAACGAAGCAGCCAAAAAGGAAAACAGTGACGGTACTGGAGTGATTTTTGAAAATGATTTTGCCCAGCAGAGTGGATCTCTGGCAGACAGTGCACCAAAGAACCTTGAAATCAAACGAGCAACCTGGACCAAGCAGCTTGAGTTCACGCTAGCAGGGATTGGCTGCGCTGTTGGTCTGGGTAATGTGTGGCGATTCCCATACCTGTGCTACAGAAGTGGAGGAGGTGAGGAATAATGTAGAGAATAAATGCCTGGGCAACCATGAACAATAAGGCTATGTTTCCATCACAAAGTTCTGGTGACATCATAGGGCTCTCGAGAGTGATGTCATCAGAACCCTGAAATGCAAACACAGCCGAGTTCTGCCTGGTTGTCCATGTGTTATTTTGAACAGTATATGGTTTTAAACCTAAAATGTGAAAAAAAAATTCAGATTTTTTTCTTCCCAAGAAATCTTTGGTGTATTTATTTATTTTTATTTTATTTTTTGGTAACTGGGTAAGGCCCACTAGGCACAAGTGGCTGGTTTCAGTTGCTACCGGGAGCACTGCGGTGGTTAGTGACTTATTCAGAGTCACACAGTATGCAAGTGGAGGTTGTGAGAATCAAACCCAGGTCTGCTGGATGTAATTTTTTATTATTGTATTTAAAATACACAAGCCCATCCTCACCCCAGCTGTAGACAAATAACCTGGATGAGAGATGAGGATTCTGTTTTTTAAAATGATGAAGGAACAGAAGATTTTGTTTCGGGGGTCTTGGTTCTGTGTGTGTGGGGGATGGAGAAAATAAAAATAAAATGGCAGGTGGCACGAGTTCCTATTCTAATTAAAAAGGCTGTTATAACACACAAGGCTACAACAGCATTCATTTTTTATTTAAAAAAATATGTTTATTGCATTTTCAATTGACAACAAACGGGAATAACAGCAAACAGCTGCATTATCACGTACAGTGGTGTCATCCAGTACAAAGATATGCCTTGTGCTACACACATTTAAACATTCTGTAGTATTGAGTCTGAAATTTACACAAAACCGTCTAAGATACAAAGTCAGTAGGCTTTGTCATGACATATAGAACCCATTTTCTCCATAGGAGTTCAAATATTGGGATAACCTGTGACACTCACGCTGTTAATTTTTCCACTGTATAGATGTCTGTCATTAGTTTGTGCTATAATTCTAGGGTCAGGACCTTGTCAGAAATCCAGTTCTTGGTTATGACTTTCCATGCCATTAGTGAACAAAATTCTCCTAGCGGGTGGATGCCTATATCCTTTAAGCATATTCAGAAACAATAACCTCTACGAAGTGAAAACAAATAATGGTTCAAAAGGTTCTCCCAACTCCTGTTGCAATTGTGCTCAGAAAACTTGAAGTTTGGGGCAAAGCCAAAAGACGTGTGCATGGCTTGCTTTTTTCTCCCCACAGGCCCTTCCGTAGTGTGCAGTAAATTGGGACCCATACTTCTCCTGCTGGGATGGGGTGCAGAAGTGACATTTAATGCTCTTTCATGAAAACTCCTTCCACAGGTGAGAAAAGGTTGGTTTATGGGTTCACATTAAGTATTTCTCCCATTGTTTGGGGGTTATCACTATGTCCAGCTCCTTTTGCCACCTTGCCCAGAGGTACTGAACTGAGTGTCTCTTCAGTATGATTAAAGCCACATAGATTTGTGATATCAAGGAGCCCAGATGGGCTCCTGATAAGACCTACTGGATCAAATGTAAGAGGTAGGGGATAGGCTGGTTAGGGTGGTAGGAGTTTTCAGCTTGATGAATATATGCTTTGATTTGTAGGTATCGGTAGGAATCCGAAGGTCATAGGTCATACTTCCCTACTGGCACATTAAAGTCTAAGAGGTGCTTCTCCTGTATGCAAAGCAGGGGTAGGTAAAGCCCTACCTGTTCCCACTTTTTTTCCCACTTTTTGTATGTGTGGTCCATACGAGCTTGGGGGAACTTTGGGCTGTAGGTAAATGGTGTGATAAGGCACCGATATGGTTGCAAGGGGGGATGGTTAAGGGTCTTATGCTAGTGCAGGGAAAGAGTATTCATAAACTGGTTTTCTCCTTCTGTAGCAGAAGGAGTGGGGCAGGGTTGCAAGGCCATTTCAGTAACAAAAGTAAGTCCTCCTCCTAGTTCTGTGGGTTTCTATAGGGCTGTGGGTCTTGGAGGGAGCCAGTATAGTACCATCCAGATTTGGGCAGCTTGGTGGCATCTTTCCAAGTGTGGCAAGGCCAGGCCCCCTCTGTCTTTGGGAGTTGTAGGGT
Source organism: Neoceratodus forsteri (assembly GCA_016271365.2). Classification (NCBI taxonomy): domain Eukaryota; kingdom Metazoa; phylum Chordata; order Ceratodontiformes; family Ceratodontidae; genus Neoceratodus; species Neoceratodus forsteri. Next base: position 94,187,336 of record JADMNL010000030.1, read on the forward strand.
AGCATATGAGGTGTGAGGTCATGTTCCTTAGATAAATTGAGATATTAACCTGTCCCAATTCTGAACTGGGATTTTAGGGGGTAGTCAGGAGGGTTTGAGAAACGTACACAATTCTGGAGAAGATGTTCATATGAATACAGTCATCTTTATGGATTCAAGGTAAGTTTATTGCTTGCCAGCGATTAAGGTCTTCCTTGAAGGTCTGAGTTAGGGCTGTAGAATTTAAAGAAGTTAGGAGGCTAAGGTCAACCATAAGTGAAACTCCAAATATTTCAGGGAGTTCAAACCCCATTTAAACTGAAATGGAAAAGCTGCCTTGTGGACTGCATTGGTAATGGGTCTGCAACAACTCTGTCTTGGTCGTATTGAGTCTGTATCCTGCACAATCACTGAATGTCTGTAAGAGTGACTACAATGGAGGGAGAGAAGTACCAGGCAAAGTAAGGTAGATAAGCAAATTGTCTGCACATAGGGCAACTTTAGGTTGCTGCCACATAGGTGCAGTCCTGTGATCCGAAATTTTGTCTTAAGGCTTGTGCTAAGGGTTCATGGGGACAGAGGGCATCCCTGCCTTCTACCTCTATGTACAGCAAATGATATGGATACCTGTCCATTTATTTTTACATTTGTTTGTGGGGCATGGTTCCACCAAGCCGAAGCGACAGAAAACGCACATACGTCCATTATGGTGACACAATCCCACCGACATCCCCAGCACCCACACGTCCCGACAATGACCCGCAACACGCCGACACCAACTGCCATACTGAAGCGCATCAATGCAGGGGGGCTTCACCCCCCCACTGCAACCCATCTACTTTAAATATCTAACTCCATGTTGCACAGATGGTGAAATTAGGTGCCTACCCCCCCAACCCCATCGACGCAAAGTCCATAGATGACAAATCCCCTTTGGCATAAAGTCTGTCAACATCGGGGTTTCACTGTGGGGGTTTCACCATCGGGGCATCAATATTCCAATGGTATACGGTGTGGCACTATACAGTATCTGGAGAATAGTTATGTACGCTGGGGGAAAAGCCATTTTTTCTAGTGTGGCAAAAAGAAATTCCCACACTACCCAGTCAAATGCCTTCTCAGCGTCTAAACTTACAAGCAAAAAGGGGTAATTTGACCGTGCAGCGTGGTGTAGAACATGCAAAGTGCATTTCATGTTGTCTTGGGGTTTCTCTAGCCCTAACAAACTTAGAGCTGTGGTACAACAGCTTTTTTAATTAGGATGGAAATACATGCACATCGCAGAGTATAAATGACCTCTGAGTGTGAAGAACAAGCTGATTCTTCCATTGAGTAGGTACTGTGTTGTCATAAAATACAAGCATAAAGCTTGAGTGTTGATGTGGCATGACAGTACCTATGAGGTTTGAAAACCAAATGTGTTCTTCACACACTTTTTTTAATTTTTATAGAACATAAATTGAGTATGCCTTTCTGAAGTAAGGTGACTGACCTTTCTGGATCTCTACCAATATTTTATTTAGACGAAATGTTGGTATTTCATCTTGACGGGATATCGCTTGTCTGTTTTCACTTTTACTTTAAAAAGCTGCTAACCCCAGTGGCTCCTACTTGCAGGTGCTGCTCAGTAGCATTTGAAGTTATAAACATTTTAACATTGAGAAAAAAACATTTTAGAAACACCAGAAAACAATGCCCAGTATGTGTTGTAAGTTATAACCACATACTGTAACATATTTCATTCATTAAAGAGCAAATGCACCACTTTTTCCATATGTGTTATTCACATGAATTCAAGTGCCGGTAGCATGATTAGTGTTTCCTGAAAATGTCATGCCATTTGGTTTTCTAGCTTTCTTTAAATCAGCATGGGTTACTGTTCTCTGCAGTAACCGAAAACAGTGAAGATGTTTCTATCCCCATCAGTGAGTAATGACATCATACCTGTCCTGCCTGCTGCTTAAGCAATTAAGTCCCTTATTAACTAAGGAGGCTGGAGCACTACAAAGTTAGAGAAGTCTGTAGAGCTAATTGTTTTCACTCCAACCTGTTTATTAACCCATCTGGTTTGTGTTTAGACAGATTAGCTTAAAATCTATCATTCTGTGCTCATTAAAGGTTGATTATTGTGAGTCTCAGTGCTAAACTGAAGTGGTATGAATGTTTGTGAGAAATGACTGTGTTTGTATTACAGCAGTCAGTTCTGTCTCATCAAAATTATGCATTGTTTCCTGGCTATATGGCACAGGGCAGTTTAATGGCTATAAAATAAAATTAATTTTGTTAATTCATAGAAGCAGTGTGTCTGATGTAGCCTGCATAAGTATGCTCATGTAAGAACAATTTTGTTTTATGTCAGATTGACAAAGTGGTTTCTGCCACACTCTGCTATTTCAGGAACATGCACTATATGAACACACACAATTCAGTTCTTTGAGGGTTTCTGTGTGAAAGTACATTATGTATGTGTATAACTAGAAATACTATATGGCATCCTGATGCCCCATATGCACAACAGTTGAGGCAGCAGCACTCTGCTGACCCTTTCCCCTGCCCCACAAGCCCCTTGTCTCCTTCCCCCATTTGAGGCTGTTGCACCCTGCTGCCCACTGTCTTCTCCACACAGTTGAGCCTGCCGCACCCTGCTGCCTCCTGCATAAACAGCTGAGGCTACTGTATCCTGCTTCCTTCTACCCTCCCCCCCCACAGTCAGGGCCAATGCACCCTTTCATCCCCTGTTCCTGTCTCCACAGTTGGGGCTGCTTTGCTCTGCTAAGGACTAGAGTCCCAGGTCCACTGCCTTCATAGTTCCGGCTGCTGCACCATGCTGCCTCAGGCCACCACAGGTGGGGTATTTGCTGCACCTGCTACCCATTTCTATTGCCCCAATTGGGCAAGACTGCTGCACCACTCACACCCTGTCCCACAGTCATTGGCTGCTGTACCTTGATGCCCTCCCCCCCCATGTCCTGCCACACAGTCAATGCTTCTACACCATGCTGTCCTCTGTCTCTACCACCACATCCAAGGCTGCTGCACCTGTCTACACAGTCAAGGCTGCTGTAACCTGTTGTGCCCCAGAGCCCCATGCCTCCACAGTTAGGGCTGCTGCATCATGCTGCCACTTGCCATATGGCAAGGCAGGGCATGTGTTGCACCCTGTCCCCTGTCACCACAGTTGGGGCAATTTCTCCTTGTTGCCCCATCACCAGAGTCAGATCCTTTGCTACACCCTTCTGCCAATGTCCCTTGTCCTAAACTGACAAGTCTGCTGAACCCTGTTCCATAGTTTGAGCTGCTGTGTCCTGATGGCTCCCCTGTCTCCTTCCCAAAAAGTCAAGACTGCTGCACCCTGCTACCCATTGTCCCCCACCCTATAAAAAAAGATGAAAGTATTTTTTTTCTTTCAAGCAGTTTGGGCAGTGTACCACGGGATCTGACACTGGTGGTAGGGAGCAGCATGGTGCAACATCCCTAACTGTTGAGGCAAGAGGTTCTGTGGTGTAGCAGGACACAGTGATGGCAGAGGACAGAAGACTGCATGGTGCAGAAGCCTTCACTGTGATGCAGGACATAGGTAGGCATCAGGGTATAACAGCCCTGACTGTGAGACGGGGTGCATGTGGTGCAGTGGCCCAGCCCATTCAGGACAATGGAGGTGGGTAGCAGGGTGCAACAGAAGTCCCACCTTTGGTGACCTGGGAAAACATGGTGCAATAGCCCTGTGGAGACAGAGACCCTGGGACTCTATGGTTTATCAGAGCACAGCAGCCCTGTCTGTAGAGATGGGGGCAGGGGGCAACAGGGTGCATTGGCCCTGACTATGGGGGTGGGAAACAGAGGGAAGCAGGGTGCAGCAGCCTCAACTGTGGGGCAGGAGACAGGGGGCATCAGCATGCCATGCAGTATTTCTAGTTATACACATATGTGATGTAGTTTCACACAGAAAACATCAGGGAACTAAATTTTGTGTGTTCATACAGTACATGTTCCTGAAATAGCAGAGTGTGACAGAAACCTCTTTACCAATCTGACGTAAAACAAAACTGTTCCCACATGAACATCTTTATGGAAGCTACATCAAAGATACACTGCTTCTATGAATTAACAAAATTTTGTTTATTTTATATCCATTAAACTACCCCATGCCATATAGCCAGTAATCAATGCAGAATTTCGATGAGACAGAACTGACAGTTGTAATAAAGACACAGTGGTTTCTCACAAACATTCATACCACTTCAGTGCAGCATTGTAACTTACAATGATCAACCTTTAATGAGCACAGAATAATATATTTTAAGCTAATCTATCTTAACACAAACTAGATGGGTAAATAAACCCGTTGGAGTGAAAACAATTAGCTCTGCAGACTTCTCTGTCTTTGCAGTGCTCCAGCCTCCTTAGTTAATAAGGGACTTAATTGCTTAAGCAGCAGGCAGGACATGTATGATGTCATCACTCACTGATGGGGCTAGAAACATCTTCACTGTTTTCCGTTACTGCAGAGAACATTAACACATGCTGATTTAGAGAAAACTAGAAAACCAAACAGCATAACATTTCCAGGAAACCCTAATTATGACACAGGGATTTGAATTCATGTGAATTCAAGCTTTTATTACACATATGGAAAAAGTGGTGCATTTGATCTTTAATCCATTACTTCCAATAAATCTGTATGATGTCCAAACCATCCATTGCTTAACCTGATGCAAAATGGCTGCACAAATGAAACTGAGTTAGGCTTATTTGTGAAGAATTGGGAAGTCCTTGAGCCAGACTCATTTACAAAGACATCCAAAGCCAGTGCAGGCACAGTGTTACACATATGCAACAGATACAGCCAGAATGTTTCAGTAACAGTTAAAGATAAGCAGCAGACACAGTAACAGTCAGAAGCACCCAGATATCAAAATCACTGGTAACGTAGTATGTCCACAGCATCAGTTACAAGAAATGTTTTTTCTGAGCCAGTGGGGTAATGATGGGGATTAGAGGAAAAGGCCACAGCTAGGGGCCAGCTGACAGTCAGGGAGTTCCAGGCCATCATATTGCTGGAAAGAGAATTTGCATCATCAGATTGCTTTATAGGGTTATCGCATTTCAGGGGACAATAACGACGGGCAGTTAAGCCTAGCTATGCATTCCATCTCTCCTTCTGTCCCCATAACATTATTGATCAAATATTTTCTTTGTTACAGTTTACAGATAGCACAGTAGTATGAACAAACTATAGGCCGGTCCGGTGGCGCTGAAGGTTGAGGCTCTGGATGCCACACCGGCGACCAGGGTTTGGGAGTGAACTCTGGTCACTGGGAGTTGGCACAGGGAGGAGAGGATTGAGCGTCTGGAGGACTGCTCTCCTCTCCTGGGGTAGACCTGTGGGGATGCATCACTCTACGGTAGCTCCCGGTGGAGACCGGGGGGTACCGCAAGGAGCGTGCTGCTTCGAGGGGGGAGGTGCCAGCAGATATCAGCGGAGGTGCAGCCTCCATGCAGACATCACTGCACATCCAGCGTCTCAGGGGGAAACACACCAGGAGGAAAAACTCCCATTGGTGGGGAGGCGACAGCGGATGCTTCAGGGTGGCGCTCACACGCCCAATGCCAGCCCCAACCCTGACCTTACTCACTGTGTTTCCCCGCCTTCTCCTGTGTGGGCTACATGGGAGAGGGGGAACCCAGTACCTGATTCCTCAGTCAGGGGAGGGGTTCTGGCAGATGGTAGAGGAGCAACTGAGCGGGCCCTGCAAGAGAGATGCCCCATCACTAGTGACTGAAGGAAATAAAGTTGAAAAAAAAGTATGAATAAACTATGACGCAGAGTACAAACAATGATGTGCTCCTGCATTGAGGCCAAGTAAGAGAACAGTGTAACAATGTGCCCCCCCAAACCACACCATAAGTTAAAAACAATTGTAAGACTGTTGTTTTGTGTGATGGTGCATGTGTGGGTATGTGTCACATGTTGCCAGTACAAGTACTTTGGCTCAAGCAAACCCTCTTCCTACAAGTACTTTGGCTCAAGCAAACCCTCTTCCTAAGTCTGTTGAGAATTATCATAGCTGTATTATCTGTATTTCTGAACTTTTCAGGACGATCCCATTCTCATAAATATCTGCTGCCCCTTCCCTGAAAAAAACATCCTTTAGTTCTGTCTGAATTTCTTGATGGACATTTCTTTTTGCATTCATTTTCAAGTAGTTCTTTCATTTTCAAGTATGTCTGGATTTCCTATGTTCATGTGTTGGCAACTGTATCTTTTTTTAATCAACAAATGCAGTTTAAAAATAAAAAGGGCTCTAGACGAAACAAAATATGAAGCAGAACATATCAGGAAAATGGCAAACATGTATGTATTTAGTTAGTTTCTCACTCAAAAATCTATTTTTCTAAGTTTTAGCAGTCACAAAAGTTGCCAAAATAAGAAAAATCTGTGCATTAAAAACAAGAAGGACATTTGGAGCTGTAGTACGAAACCTGGTGGTCGACAGAGTGGGGTGTAGGGTTTAATAATTACTGATCATTAGGTTTATTGATTGGACTGACACCACTTTTAATTGGCGTAAAAGTAGGGGTCTAGTTGTAATAACTGATTGGTTATTATGGTGTTGGTGGCAGCCACATCAGCAATCAGCAGCTCTCTTACTAGCTGCTTAGCATGCTTGTCTATGTCCTCCCAAAAGATGCCGTCACCTGGCCCATCACTTGCACACATCTGGATCACTTTCCCACTGAAATAGTTAGTAAATACACATTTCTTTAAAAAAAAAAAACTTTTATGTGTTTAAAAACTTGATCAACTGGAGTGATGGCGCAATCAAGAAATGAAAGTGAAAACCGTTGAAGGATTGAGAGCCGTGCTCCTTATGCTTCTGACTCACAACTGCCATTTCTTTACCAGCAGTTATATAAAAAAAGCTATGTGCTGTTGTAATTATTAATTTCTGGGACATGACACAGTTCATTGTCCACACTCTGGCAGTTCCACCGGAACAGACTGTACATCAGATGTCTTTATGCTAAGCTCCTCCCACCAACCAAACGGTATATCCCCAACTCTGCCCTGTGATGTCAGACCTTTCCTTATGCTGGACGAACAGGTCCTCTCCTTGGCAGCTCCTGCATTGGTTATTGCGCATTTGGTGATCAATGTTTTTTGAAGTAATTTATGGTTTATCTTTCAGGTCCCTTGTCAGATCATGCAGTGACATACCTGTAAACCAGGTTTCAAATTTTGTGTCCCATACTGACAGAAAATGTCAGTCACTGATCCACACATCATATGCCTATGCTACCTGGGAGGGCAGCATGACATGACCTGGTGCAGCTTGTGTCCATCCATGCTTCTGGAATCCCTAGAGGAGCAGAAGCACTGGCTTACCCTCGGCTGGCCTTCGGAGTGGAATCTGAAGAACTGATCCAAAGGCCACAAGCGGTCCTCGGAAGCTGCAAGGTCAGCAGCTCAGCTTGTGGTCTGAGACGAGGAAGTGGTCTGTGCTGTGGTGGGCACCTCTTCTGTCTTGGTGCTTCTCCTGGCTGGGTCCAGCATCAAAAGATAATTCACGGAAGAAAGACTTCCATGAGGTGGAAGACTAGGTTAGCTGGCAAAGGCACCTAGCTTCACCTGAGCACTTTTCTTCTAGGTTTGCTTGTAAGAATAGAACAAGGAACAACATTATCAGAGCAAGCAAAAAAATGAAGACTTCTTTTGGCTAGGCAGATTTACTGTGTGTTACTATTTTCTTTTGTGCTCACAGATTTTGTTACTGTTTTTTGCTTACATTTTACTGCTTTATTGTTCTCTGATTCAAATTGCTGTTGCAGGGTATACTTTCTGCTGCTTTGTTACAGGGTGTGCCTACAGGTTTGTTACTGTTTTGTGCTTACAGATTACTGCTGTAATCTTCTCTGATTCAAATTGTTTTTTGCAAGGTATATCTTCTGTTAAAGTGTTCTACAGGTTGTGCTGACAGGTTTCGTTACCTTTTTACTGCTTTATTTTTTTCTCTGTAGCAAAGTGTTTTTTGCAGGGTATATCTTCTGTGAAATTATTACAGGTGGTGCATACAGGTTTTACAGTTTTATCTATCATTAGGCTAAGCTTTTAGGGCTAGTTACAGGAGCACATACAAGATACAGACTGAGGGATAGTGACTGCATTTGTTGTTGGTTGATTGTTTCTGCTCTTTCCTCCTTGTTTCTTTCATCCATGGTTCTTCTTTTTCAGCAGGGGAAGGGTCCAACCGCCCACCCCCATCCTCAACCACCCCATGCTACACTCTTTTTATAGAGAAGCACAGTCGTGACATTTCCTGTAGCAAAGCAGGAAGGGGAAGGGAGGATCAGAGGGGTATCCAAACAGTGACCTCACTTACAGAGGCACAATTAATTTAACTTGTTATAAAAAGTTATACAAAAACAAACAAACAAAACAAACATAAACAAATATTTAAAAAAAATTAAACTTTTGCTTTCATTTTCTTTTTAATTACTCAGACCAGGTTATAAACTTGGCAGCTCAACTGGAATAGATATTATTAACTGCAGGTACTGCGGGACACTTTTCCAAAGGGCAGTTATACAGGATTTAGGATGCTGTCCTACATGCTGGACCATCGAAGATCTAAGGGATTAGCTCTGGGCAGCAAGGGCAGAGATTGTACGCCTCAGATCGCGTATTCAGGAGGAAATATATTACAAGAACCGCCCGCCATTTCCCCAACATCCAACTAAAGCACCTCAACTGCAAAGGGTAGTTGGTCCAGGAGGTTAGCAGGTGGTTAAGAGGGGTAAATCGGGTGCCCCATCACTCAATTATCACCAAGATATCACCCCCACAAACCATATAAAAACTACAAACAGGTATCTGCCTCTATCTCTGAAATCAAACAAAGGGACAGAGGACACTGCAGAGTAGGACACTGCAGCACAGGTGCTAGCGCTACAAAACTCACCCAAAACAGGGACCAAAACAAAAAAAGCAAAAAGGAAATCCAAAACACTTCTGATCATAGGAGACTCCATGATTCGAGGAGCTGATGCCTACCTCTGGCGGGGGTAATGGTCAGATGTCTCTCAGGTGCATCGGCATGAAGAGACACTGACTGCATTGTTAAAATTATGCAGGAAGCAGGAGAAAACATCAACATCCTGGCACACATAAGGACTAATGATCTCACCAGCCAGTCAGTTGTGGAGACCAAGGAGCACCTGACCAGGCTGGGAGACAAACTGTCATCCATTTCTTCTGGCATCTCCTTCTCTGAGGTCCTGCTGGTCTGGGAGAGGGGGGCAGATGGACGGAAGGTCAGAGAAGGGGAGATAGGGGAGCTAAACATATGGCTCAAGGGCTGGTGCCAGGAAAAAGGACACAAATTTGTAGGCAACTCGCAACAGTTTTGGGAGAGAAAGTTCATTAAATTTGATGGACTGCATCTGACTAAGGAGAGAGTCAGTGCATTGAGGCAGAAGTTTGATGTCTTTGCAGAATATTTAAACTAGCAAATGGGGAGAGAGGTGCAGCACCCACTACATTGAACAGGAAGAAAACCCCTCACCCCTCAGCTAGTGATCAAACAGGAGTTTAGCATGTTTGTAGTTCATTGCATCACCAGGTAAGGAAAAAGGTCTGGCTCCCCATATGATGTGCAGGGGAAAAGCTGGACTTCACCTCACAACAAATGAACTGAAATTTGGCCAATGGAAAATCATGTACACAAATGCCCGCAGTCTGGGAAACAAGAGCCCAGATCTGGAGGCAACAATGACACAGGCTAAACTGGACATTGTAGCCATTAACGAGACATGGTTCACCAGCAACCACACTTGGGAGACTTCAGTACCTGGCTATGTACTGTTCAGAAGAGACCAAGGTGCAAAAGGGGGAGTGGCCAGTTATGTCAATGAAAATATCAAAGCTACAGAAATTCAGAATACACATAAGGAGCCAGAAGAACTGTGGGCCACCCTGGAAATAGGAAATGGGACATCCATACGAACTGGGATTGTCTACAGGCTTCCAGACCAGTGGGAGGACATAGACACATTAATGTTAGAAGATATACAAAACATGACCGCTAAAGGGGAGGTTCTGATAATGGGAGACTTCAACATGCCAGATACAGATTGGTCAATACCAGCAGGAACATCTGCCAGAACTAGACACATAGTGAATTCCCCGCAGGGGGAGGGCCTCAAACAATTGGTTCAACAACCCACAAGAGACAGGGCTATCCTGGATCTAGTACTGACTAATGGAGAAAGGATCACAGATCTTCAGGTAGAAGGTCACCTGGGGGCCAGTGACCATCACATAGTATGGTTCAATTTGGCCACTAGAACTAAATCATCCCATTCCAAGACAAAAATATGGGACTTCAGAGGAGCTGACTTTGATAAGATGGTCAACAGAGTTAATCTAGCCCTGGCAAGAAAAAATACAGTTGAGGGGGTAAAGGCAAAGTGGGCAAGCATTAAGGATGCAATATTTGAAGCAACATCCCATTGTGTTAGGGAGAAAGGCAAGAGCAAAAGAAGGAGGAAACCATTTTGGTTCTCAAAAACAGTAACAGAAAAGATCACAGCCAAAAGGCTGGCCTTCAGGAAATATAGAGCAACACAGCAGGACGAAGATAGAGAGGTATACCAAACTTTGCTAAGGGAAACAGGGAAAGTAGTAAGGCAGGCAAAGGCCCAAACCGAGGAAACACTATCATGAACAGTAAAGAAGGGACAAGACTTTCTATAGATACATTAGTGAAAGGAGAAAGTCAAGGGGTATTGCTAAGATCAAAGGGATAAGGGGCAGTGTGTGGAGCAGGGCGTCACCAGAGGTATAAAGTTGGGGGCTAATGCCCCACAGTCAAAATCCTAACAAAGCTGGGGGGGGGGTCCGGGTGCATGCCCCCGGAAAATGTTGAGATTTTTACCTTCAAATGGTGGCTTTTCCTGTATTTTAATGGTGAAATATATATTTGAGAAGCCTGGTTATTATGACATCTATTAAATGGTACATGTGCAAAAATTTGGTTACTGGACCAGTGAGAACAATGGAAAGAGAGACACCATTAAACCAGCAGATCTGCTGGGAAGGTTACAGTCCCCCACTGCAAATAAGAGACCATTCAGACACCATTACCCCAGTAGATCTGCTGGGAAGATTACAGGACTCCAGAGTAAACAACCACCACTTCCACACTGCATAATTCTGAACAAGTCACTTAACATTCCTGCCCTTAATCTCTTTGCATGCCCTCTCTCTCTCTCTCTCTCATCTCATCAATTTCTGTAGTCGTTGTGATACTTGGACAGCTGGTTCTGATCACTGTATCATTTTTTGCAATATAAAAATGGGTTATGGACTGTCTCTCTTGAGAAATGCTGAAACAGCATGTGAGATCACACACACACACACACACACAGGTTTTAGATACAAGGTGTTACATGGAAGGCAAGAAGTTAATTACAGGCTTGAGTTGAGGATATCCTGTTAGGTGGCTAATTGTAGCTTGCCAGATGCCAAGATAGATCATATCCATTTTATAACACTTAGAGGAAGAAGAGCAGTTTGTGACATTTTAGTGTGAAGTCATAAAAGATGCTTTGAAGTCTTGGAAGGGGGGAGCTTATCATAAGATCAAAGAGAGTCATTTGAAGAACATGAGTTATGCTGAGGTTGCAGAATTTAATACTTGGAAAAGACATCCTGTTTTTATATAGGTATATTTTTTATATATTCTGACAGGGAGGAGCTACGTGACCTCATGCAGATAGGTGGGGAAAACCAGCTTTTAAACATTATTCCTGTTTTCCTTCAGAGACACTTCTATCTAGACTCTGACAAAGAAACATCTGTGAGCACTTTAAGCAGGTATTTAGAGAGACAGAGAGAGAGAAATCTAAGTACTATAGTAAGAATTGTACTGAACTGCCAAAACCTGTTTTAAGAGATTTGTATGTATTGTGATATAATAGTTCTGTATTTTATGTGTTATGTTTTTTTTATCTATTTTAGTAAAACTCTATTTTTAGAGCTTACTTGGTCTGTCTTTGATTTCTTTCCTTTACAAGTAGAGTATATATGGTTAAAGCAGACACTGTACATAAGCTTGAATGGTGATACCAACCTGGAAAAGGTAGCGTTTCAAATCCAGGGTCTTTATTACAGTTTTTAAGGGTTCATTGCTGTACACCTGGTTGGGTTCCCGTAGGCAAAGATATCTGGCCCACTGAAGACAGAATTATCTGAGCCTATACACTGGGTACGCTAACAAGAGGTTCACAGTTTGAATCCCTCCGGAACTTGAGACCAAAGGTTGATTCGAATCCACAAAAACAGCCATGAGTGTTACCTTGTTCTGCTAACTGTTCACAAGACTGCACTCAGAGGTTGGCAGTTTGGGAGTAGAGGGATGACATGCTGAGTGGGTTTCTGGGTCTTTGCATCTCCTTGTGTGCTGCAAACTATCCTCCCCCCCCTCCCCTTCTTCCTGGATTCTAAGGAGTTTGGGGATGACTTGTATGATTGTGTCTATGTAGGTTGCTATATAAAAAGGCAGCAAAATTCTCTCCCTCCCTCTTTGGACTGTAAAGTACTCAGGAATACAGCCTGTATGAAATGTGCTATATAAATCAAAATTTCTTTTCACATAAGCCACAGGCACAGATCTTCCTTCTCTAAACTGCCAAACAACTGTGTAAAGACTCATGCTGCACAGCCTTTTAAATGTGTACCACATCTGTGCCTATCTGAAAAATATACCTGCTGTGCAAGCAATGCTGACTGTGTTGGCACGGCAGTTACTAAAAGGTGGTCACCAATCCCAATCCCAATTTATGTCAATAGCTCCCAGTCCTATCCAGGTATTCCCTCCTACAAGGCAAGGTATGGCAAACCTCTCATGCTTCTGAACCCACTGAACAGAGTCCAAGAGACTAGCGGAGGCAGAGCACATTTGTTATAAGCTCCCCCAGTGCTCCCTGTCAGACTGGAATCCAACCAACCTGGGAGTGATGATGACATATCCCTGCCCCACGCTCTGAGCTCTCCCATGGTGATGTCCTGACTCCTGTCCCAATGTTCTCTTTGTCGACAGCACAGTACACAGCAGCTAGCCACCAGTGCACTCAGTTTGCTCACGGGACTTGATTTCTTTTTCTCCATCAGACTTGTGAGTGGGCGGGTATAGTGCCCCAAAGTTTGCCAGGCAAGCAGACCAAAGAGGACTCAGGGAGGGAAAGGGTTAACTTCCCAACCAACCCATGCACAGCCAGCTGGCTTATTGACCAAACTGGCTGGTTGACCATTTCCTGTCTTTATCCCCTCCCTCTTCCCCTCCTGGAACCTTCTGGCGCTGGATCATTTGTCTTGGCCAGGCCAGGTCTCCGGCCAGTGCCTAAAGGGGCCATAAATCAGCCGTATGGGCTGATCTTAGCCCCCAGATACCCATTCATCTGTCCAAAAGCCAGGTCCACCTCTAGGCTAGAAAGGGTCTTCCCTGCTAGCCAGTGGCAGTTCTGAACTGGGTGACTGACAGAGTAGAGAGCACAGGAGTACAGATGACTGGAGGCTTATCTGAAGCTCAGGTTTGTAACTCCTGGGTGGCTGTTCCTCTATAGCCAGTGGTCCTTGGAGATCTCCAGCAGCAGCAGTCACACCTTAGCTCCAGAAAAGGATCAGCAGTCCTCCTGATGGCCAGCAGCAGCCAGTTCCATAGGGTGAGCTCCCTTTAGTTGTCTGCTCCCTTGGTTTGCAGTTTTTGTATTGGGGTTTTCTGCGGTGTCCTGACGCTGGGTGCCTAGTAGTGCATGTAGCACAAGCTTCACATTTCTGATGCAAAATGATGAGGGTAATGCTCACCCAGGTTCTCTTTTGTTCGAATAAAAATATGGGTTGGCAAGTTTGTTAGTTTGCTTCCTGTTATTTTGCAGAATAAGTGTGGCATGGTTTGTGTTTTTTTGGGGCTGCCATTGCAGTTCCCATGTCTCCCCTCTCCAGTATACTGGCTATTTTTTCTGGCATTGACATTGGGTGTTGCCACACATGGCGCTGCCATTGCAGTCCCCTGTCCTTCCCCCTTTGTTTACTGCCTCTAGTGCCACTTGCTGGTCAGCAGGCTGTTGCCCTGCCCAGCTTTGCTGGAGTGGTTATTTTTTCTCTTCTTTGTTTTGTTAAATTTCTTTCTCTTCCCCTTTGTGGGGGCTCCAGGTTGCTTCCCATCACTTTGCCTGACCTTCTGTGCTGGTTGCGGGGTGTGGTGCCCTTTTGGGGGGGGGCTCTTTATTTTCTGCCTTCAGTTTTGTCATTTTTTTGTTTTTATGTTTATCTGTTTTGTGGGCTCCTCAAACCCCTTTCTTGCTGCAGTCCCCTGAGAAGACCCCCCACTGTGGTCCTTCTCCTGTAGCCCCCCTCCCTCTGAATTAAGCGACGGTGTCCGTTTTGGTGGTCACTGGTGTTGGAGTTCCCATGCTCAGCTCTCTTCCCCACCTCCCTTCCACAGTAAATTAGTGCCACTGCAGTCACGGACCTGGGCACCAGCGGATCGCGGTGCATGCGGCATTCACCATGAGGGGTCAAGTTTGGGCAGCTGGACCATGAGGTGCAGCAGCAAAGTGTGTCTGGGCGGAAACCAGCACCCGGACCACTAAAGTTCTGCCCTGCCACTGTTCAGGGGCAACCAAAGCACTTGGTGGGAGCAGAGCTCCCTGACCTCCACCGCTAGCACCACCAATGATCACTGCGGGATCCGGAGGACCCGGACCAGGCAAAGAAAAAGGAAAGTGCACTCCATGTGGTACAGCCACAAAATGTTGACGCTAAACCATGGCTTCTTTTTTTCCTCAGCAAGCAGTGAAGCTGTGAGTCTTTACATTTTTCAGGGAAAATAATTGGGGGGGCTTGAGCTTACATTAGGGGGGCTTCAGCCTCCCCAAAAACAGCCTGGTGATGCCACTGGTGTGGAGGAGGACCAAGGAAAAGCATCTATCCTAAATAGATACTTTTGCTCAGTCTTTACTGAGGAGAAGGTAGGTAGGGCACACAGCTCAGCATCATGGACACACAGGGGAAGGAGGCGTGCACAAGTCCCTTCACAAAAGAAAGGGCCGTACAAGAGCTCACTAAGCTCAGGGTGGACAAAACAATAGGACCGGATGTCATACATCCCAGGGTACTAAAGGAGCTAAGGGTGGAACTAGCAGAGCCATTAGCAGAACTGTTTAGTGAGTCTCTGAGCACGGGAGAGGTCCCAGAAGACTGGAGAAGGGCTCATGTGATCCCGCTCCACAAGAGTGGCAGCAGGGAGGAGGCAGGGATCTACAGACCAGTCAGTCTTACCTCAGTAATGGGCACAATTATGGAGGCACTCCTTAAGGAAAGGATAGTGCAACACCTGAAATCCATAGGAGCACAGGATCCAAGACAGCATGGGTTTACAATAGGAAGGTTGTGTCAAACTAATCTCATAGATTTCTTTGACTGGGTAACCAGAGAGATGGACCAAGGGGGTGCAGCTGATGTTGCCTACCTTGACTTCAGCAAAGCTTTCAATACTGTTCCACATAGAAGATTGATTAATGAGCTGGGTAGGCTTGGGGTGGGTCAGAAGTTGGTCAACTGCGTGGCAACTGGTTGGCAGGCAGAAAACAGAGAGTGGTGGCAAACAGTATACAGTCAGAAGAGATGCAAGACACGAGTGGGGTACCTCAGGGATCAGTCCTGGGGCCAGTCCTCTTCAATATCTTCATCAGTGACATTGCAGATGGACTGGAGGGTAAGGTTTGCCTGTTTGCAGATGACACCAAGATCTGCAACAGAGTAGAAGATTCAGATGGAGTGGGCAGAATAGGAAGAGATCTGGAAAATCTGGCAAAATGGTCTGAAGAGTGGTAACTGCGATTTAACGCAAAGAAGTGCAAGATCATGCATATAGGGAAGAGAAACCCTGAAGCTACCTAGAGGCTTGGAGGGGAAGTTGCTGGCAATCACAAGGGAAGAAAGAGACTTGGGCATCATCATCACAGATGACCTGAAATCATCCAAGCAGACCATTAAACCAGTAGGTAAGGCTAGAGGGATGTTGGTGTGTATTAGTAGGGGTATCACAAGTCATTAAGAGGGAGATAATAATCCCTCTTTACAAGACACTGGTTAGGCCCCATCTGGGGTACTGCATGCAGTACTGCAGGCCGCACCTGCACAAGGACATTAACAAAATGGAGGCAGTCCAGAGAAGGGCAACCAAGATGGTGCAGGGATTGCATCAGAAAATGTATGGGGACAGATTAACGGAGCTCAATATGTATACCCTAGAGCAAAGGAGGGAGAGAGAGGTGATATGATGGAAACATTCAAACATCTTAAGGGCATTAACAAGGTGAAAGCATCTAACATGTTTCAATATCAGAAAAATAGCAGGACAAGAGGACACAGCATGAGATTAGAGGTAGGCTGATGAAGGGGTAATGTGAGAAAGTTTTTTGCACAGAAAGGGTGGTGGATGCATGGAACGGTCTACATCAGGATGTGGTGGATATGAATATAGTGCAAGGTTTCAAACAGGCATGGGATAGGCAAAAGGGAGCAATACAGATGAGTATGAATAGATAGGCCATTGACAGAGTAAAGGCCTATGGCACATTCATAAGGTATAAAAAATGGGCAGACTGGATGGGCCTTCCGGTCCTTATCTGCCATCAACTTCTATGTGCCTGGTCCTCCAGACCTTAGGGAAAGCCCGGCTGACCATGACAAGAAACACAAGCACCGTCAGCACTGCTTGTAGGACCAGGAGAGATCAAAATTTTTCCGGTCTCTCGACGATTCCAACCACTCAAGTTTGGTCGAGGCTTCCTCAGTCAAGGATAGGGTCAAGAGGTCCTCAGTACTCCCCATCAGGCTTGTCGACCTTGACTCCAGTCATGCAGGCCATCAAGATCTTCATCGGGTCTCTCGAACAGTTGTCGGATAAGACTGATGAGATTTTTCCTTCTCTTAGTCCCTGGTTTTCCCGGTCCTTACTCAGGAAGACATAGCCCTGTCAGTGTCCACAGCATGGTCACCTCAGGAAAGGCCTCCACCAGTGACTGAACCTCTGAAGCCTGCTTTGCTCAACATATTGAAGCATGTGGTTTACTACGACCAGTCGGAGGGTTCTCCTCGACGTCAGCAGTCTAGCTGATGGTCGAGGTCCAGGCTGAGGTGTTAATTGATACATTACCACTCTCAATCCTGCTCAACTGAGAGGCATCGCTGTTGACACTCCTCAACCTCCTCATCCTCAGGTGAGGAGAGGCACTGACCTAAAATGTACTGGCACTACAAGGAGCTCCTCTGGCAACAGTTGTCCTACACAGGGCAGAATAGAGTTTTAACCAGGGTTCAGCAACCCCCTGGCAGGTGCCAATGATGCCCTTACCAGTCCATGCTTTGCAGATGCCCCCCACAACTGCTTTGCCACCCCTGAGAGTAGAGCCAGTGCATGTTCATCAACCTGGACAAGCCCTAACTGGCCCCCTTACAAGTATCAAGTTCATATAGGAAGAACTAGACTCCCTCAAGGCCAAGGCCTGCCTCCTTGCAGACCAAGTACTAGATCTTACTTCCTTTGTCCAATAATTTCAGGTTGAGTGCTTGCGCCCACTTGAGATTTCCTGAGGCTGCTGGAGTACATGGTATCCTGCACCAGGCTTGCAGTGGAAGTTGGGTTGTTAATGATCCCAGCACCTAGACCACTTGGACCAGCCAGTCACAGTGACCCAGCCGATGTGGGACATCATCCAGTGGTATAATATCTGGAGGAAGGAATACCATTTGCCCACCTGGAGCTGTCCATCATGCTGACAAAGGACGCATCTCTGGTGGGGTGGGGAGCACACCTGTGAGACCACAGAGCCCACAAGTTCTAGTCACCTAAGGAGTCCAGTCACCACATAAATTTGCTGCAGCTCCATGAAGTACAACATGCTCTGGTGGAATTTTCACCTCTAGTCAGGGGTCGGGTCATGCAAGTCCAGACAGACAACACCACAACCATGTTCTACCTTGAACAGGTAGAGCGTAACATACTCCCTTCCCCTATGTCGGGAGGCCCTTCACACCTCGACCCTCATGTACAGCCTGGGTGCAGATCTCCTGGTGATCCATGTTACAGGAGTGAATGATCAACTGGCAGATGCTCTCAGCCAGACAGGAGAGACATTGCACGAAAGATCCCTGAATCAGGAGGTGGTCAACCACCTGTTCTCCCTGTGGGGCACCACTCTGGTGGGTCCGTTTGCCTCCAGAGAGAACACCAAACTGAGGCTGTTCTTTGCCCGCATCCCTCCACAGTCCAAGACACTGTTGGGGGATGCCTTCAAAAGCCCCTGGACACCAGACTTGTGTACACCTTCCCTCCCTTCCCCTTGATCCACAAAGTGGTGATGAAGGTCTGGAAGGAAAAGGCACAGATGATCCTCATAGCTCCAGACTGGCCCAGGCAGTTCTAATACCCAGATCTCCTCAGCTTCAGCAGCAGGCTTCCATGGAATTTGCCTCTTCAACCAGATCTGCTCACTAGACAAGAAGGGGATGGTCCTACACCCAGACATGACATCCTTGTACCTCTCTGTCTGGTTCTTGAGTGGCTAGAGTTCAGGGCCATGGGTCTGTCAGAAGAAGTGCTCACATTGTGGAGTCTTCAAAAAAGTAGACTTGCTGATGTTATGCATTTAAGTGGAAGAAGTTCTCTATCTGGTGTCAGTTCAAGGAGCTTGATTCACCTGCCTGCCTGCCCTGTGGTGAGAGCGTCCTGGAGTACCTCTGTTCCTTCTCTTTTTCAAGACTGTGAGTGACACTCTTAAGGTGCAGCTGGCAGCCTCTACTTACTTGGCATGAGCTGGTAAGCCAACAGTGGCCCAGGAGAAGGTGGTTGCTGCTTTCTCAGTGGCCTGCACCATCTGTCCCTTCCAGTGCATGAACCACCACCACCATGAGACCTACTGCTGGTGCTGGCTATGCTCATGGCCAAGGTATTCAACCCAATGCACATGTGTGAGATGTTACACCTGTCATGGAAGATGATCTTCTTGGTGGCCATAATGTCAGCCAGAAGGATTAGTGAGCTTCAGGTGCTCTCGGAGGAGTCTCCTTACATGGTCTTCCATGAGGACAAGATCAGCCTTCATCTCCACCCAAAGTTCTTCCTGAAGGTAGTATCAGAGTTTCACATTAACCAGGTAATGAACCTTCTAGTGTTCTCTTACTATAAGGCATACACAGTTGAAGTTCAGGGTAAGGCGGGCCAGTTGTTTGAAACATATGCTAAAGTAGGGCCTGGCAGACCAGCAGCTAAGCAGACAATTGTCAGGTGAATAACATCCTGCATTGACCTCTGCTATAGGTTAGTTGGTAGGGAGCCTCCTGTAGGGCTCAGGGCTCATTCCACCAGACATACTGCTGGCTCAGTGTCTGTCTCCATAGACAATCCCATTCTGGAAATATGCAGGACTACTACCTTGCGGACAGCTCCTACCTTCATATCCCACTAAAATGTTGGTCTAGAGTCCCATCGAGATGGTGCCTTTGGGACCTCAGTTTTCCAATCTCTGTTCATCAAGTAGGGGTGTGCGCCTTGCCCCCTCCTATCCTCCTCTCAGAGAACTGCTAGGAGTTTGCCAGAGGATGAATACTGCTAGGAGTCTGCCAGAGTGTGGATAGAGAACTGTATTCATGCTCCTTGAAAGATAGGTTACTCACCTATAACGTTGTTCTAGGATTGGTATACAGTGCTCATCCACACAACCCACCCGGCTTGCCCTCTCAGGTGGCACATGGATCCCTGCTTTCAGTATGCAGAGATCTGACGTCATGGGGTGGTCAGGGGGATGTACACCGCCTGGGTGATGAGAGGGGTTTAGCTTAAGGACATCCGATAGAAAGCCTATTCCAATGGAATTGCCAGAGTGTGGATGTGAACTGTATACGACTCCTAGAATGACGGTTATGGGTGAGTAACCTTTTTTTTTTACACGCCCCATAGCAACACACAAAGTCTGGTATTGGTCTGGCATAGTGTGTGTGATGATGCAGCAGCTTTGTGAGTGATTTGTAGGGCCACCCATGAAACATGCTACAGGTCTGGCACACTGCGCATCACTAAGCAACTGCTTCATAAGTGTCCTGGAGGGTCACTCACAAAGGGCACTGGGTCAGAACAGCACCAACAATAATAGTGAGGTCAAGAACTGCATGGCAATAATAGCATCATTTTGGTTTGCCCTCCACACCCCCTGACATGGGGGGCTCTGCCCCCCACACACCCCTACTTTAGAATTCTCACTCCGAGGGGGAGCGGATCATGGGAAAAGTTGAAATCCATGGGGCCATGGAATACTGTTTCCATGGCCCCAGATAAAAAAATACAAGTCCCTATTGTGCCAAAATGGAAGGAGAACAGGATTCGAACCCTGGTCTCCAATGCCACTGGCTGAGCTGCTCAATGCCCCAGCCCTCCATGCCATGGGAGCAGCTTAGCCAGCCTCCTGGATCCTGGTGCCCTTGTGTGCCGTAAGCACCACAGACAGTGACTAGGAGAATGCTTACTGAAAGCACTGTATATCCCCTCTTGTTGTCAATTCTAGTGGTACACGAACTAGTGCTCTGTAGACTGGCACTATTCATGTAGTGCTATTCTAGCTGGATACCATCCCAAAGCATACTACCGGTCTCACGATGTGAGCATCACTATACAGTGTTCATCACATAGTGTAAGAGAGGCAAAAACTAAAGGTGTCACTTGTTATTTTTTTTTTTTAAAGTAAGGATATAAATTGCAGAAAACTACATTAATGCATCTATCAGGGTTGAAACACAAAGTGTCAAAAGTAGGTATAGGAAAAAAAAAAAATTGAAAGTCCCTAGAACCCTTCGCAAATCAGTGTTGTGTTTCTCAGGGTTTGAACGGACATACAATGCAGTGATAGCATTACTCTAATATCAACACTGTCTTGTTAAAGTAAAATAGTGACCTACTTGCAAATGTAGGCTAATTTTAGGGTAACACAAACACTAATAATTACAGGTCTGATTAATTATTCATGAGCCTAGCTAGGCTCCTGATTGGCTACTGGATCAGTCATTAATGTCTTAGAAATGACCAATCCAGCTGTGTGACACACGCAGCTCATGCCACTCTACTTAAAACCTTAAATAAGTTGAAACTAAACAAGAAAATGGAACATTGGTATTGTGATTAGACTTATAACTGCAATAATAATAAGAATAATCAGCATTTATATAGCACTCTTCATACAGACTGTATCCCAAAGCGCTTTACAAGCACTGCTAGTGAAGTGACTGAATGTGTAGTGGTGGCCATATCGCACATCAGCACCCACACACAGCCTGGACTGGACAATTGAATGATCCAGTTTATGGGAAGAGGAATGTTGGCCAGGACACCAGGAATGTCCCCTACTCTTTGCAAAGAGTGCCCTGGGTTCTTTTACTTCCACCTGGAAACCCACCAGGGCAGCACCAGGATGGGTAGAAGGGACCTCAGTTTAACATCTCATCCAAAGGATGGCACACCCCAGCAGTACAGCACCCCCCCAAATACTGCACTCAGATGCCAGCATTTTAGGTATGAGTCCAATCCTGGTGTGGGACAAGAACCCATGACCTTCTGATCTAGAGGTGGATGTGCTACCAACTGAGCCACACTGACAATAACAACCTCAAAGCCAATCATTTCCTTGGATTAACGACTGCTGGAGGGATGTAGCCCTCAGCTACACCTCTGGCCACCCATCCCCCCAACCGGTCATTAATCCCTTGGAAATTAACGGTTTCTCGGTCATTATAAAGTTTTTTTCTAAGCCTCTTTTTTAAGTGTAGGACTTAATGCCTTTGGAAGCTTAGGGTCCATGAAAGTGTTTTCCCAGCATTTTTAAAAGTTTACTTGCTGCCAGCACAGGGTGAGAAGGGATCATATTTTGGCCCCAACCAGGTAGCCAGTCAATACCTTCCCACTTCCCTGTTGTTCTGCACTGCCCCACACTCAGGCACGTAAATTGTCCTTGTTTGTCAAACAGTGGCCTTGATTAATCACACAGTGATCACCATTATGCTTAAAAAAGTAATTAATTCTGAGCCCCATTGACCTTAATGAAGCACGCCACCACACTCTTCCTGGGCACACGTCATTACATGCCTGATCATGGGGCACGAAACAATAGGGAAGTGGAAGAGATTGGCTGGCTACCTGGTCAGGACCAAAATACAATCCCCTTTCCACCCTGTGCAAACTGCAAGTAAAATTTTAAAATTGCTAGGAAAAGACCTTTGCAGACCCAAGCATCCCAATGCAGTAAGTATTTGGTAAATACTGTACCTTTAAGGTAATGTTTCAGCCCTAAGAGATCCATTAACATAGTTTTCTGCAATTTATATGCAGTTATTGAGGCCGTCCCATTGGTGCAGTGGTAGAACTACCACTTGCAACACTAATGACTTGGGTTTGGGAATGAGCCCTGGCTTTCAGAGGGCCAGCTGGGGGAGGTTGCATGAGCATTCCATGGACTGCTCTTTACCTTTGGGGGGGTTGGTGGCACCTGGCACTTCTGCGACACTCAGTGGAGGCTGGGTGTACACCTTGCCAAGACCACTCATGTCATGGTGATGGCAGCAGCAGACATCTGTGGATCATGTGTGGGTGCACACATGCCCGCGCGCTAATGTCATTGCACATCCGTGCCAAGGGGGAACTGACACAAGGTAAAACCTTTTGCGCAGTGCTTCATGACAGCCCTCAACCTCTGCTGAATGATGTTGCAAAGCATAAGTCCTGGGTGGACTACAGGTGGCTCTCGGTCTCTCCCTTGGGAGCCCTGCCATAGGGGGCAAGCTACAGAACCTCTGACCTGGGCAGCCAAGTGGGGGACGCTGGCGAGAAAGATGAGTGGACAGAGATGGGGTAAGTACCCTGCCTGCAGCCAGAGCATAAACAGTCTAAAAATAATATAGTTATTGAGTACGTTTGGGCTCATTACATGGACAAAGTAAATATTTGTTTAACATTTTTGTATCAGTAAATGAAAACTAACATCCAAGATCAGGTGGGGATGCTGCACATAAAACATGCAGGTCAGTATGCTCCCCTCTTACAATAACTCCCCTGCCCACAAATTACTGGCCACTCAGATCTTGCTAGGGGGCCAGAAAAAGGCACTCACAGTGATCTCGGTATACATTCCCCCAAGGAAGGCTAATTAGGACTGACTAAAGTTACTGAACTCATTAATCAAATCAGAAAGAAGTCTGAGGTCCTGATTACAGGGCACTTTAATATCAACTGCCTCTGTAAAGAGAGAAAGTCTCTCAAGAATCTCATTGACACCACGTACCTTACCCAGCTGGTGCAAGAACTGACTCACCATAATTACAAGACTGATAATAGTACTTGCATTGACTGGGTACTGGTCAGCTGCCTGGAGGAGGTGAAGGGGGTCACTGTTTTACCAGATTCTCTGAATGACCATTCCCCAATCATCTGCCTCTGGTCTAATAAACAAGAGAAGGGTGTGCCTATAATAACTGAGAGCAGAGTACTCAGGAAAGGCATGTTCAATGACTTCAGAGCCACTCTTGCTGGAGTTGACTGGAATGCGTTGGATAAAATCCAGGACATTGACATGGCATTAAAGTTCTTCACAGACAAGTTTAATACCAATTACGACACCTTTGCACCCTCTAGAAGGTGCAAAGTCCATGGCACATGGAATGGGTGGCTCAATGGAGATGATGCATCATAGAAACAACCTGTAGGTGGCATAAGGCTAAAGCCTCAGCAATGGCTGATGACATGCAACAGGTTTGTGTTAATGTTACCGTACAGAACTCACCATTGCACTTTATATGAATTACTGGGATGGTTGCCACCTAAGCTTAGCTATGAATATAACTTGAATTGTTTAGCTGACAAGACACTTCATCTAAAATTGATTCTCCCCTTTTTAATTAATTCAAACTAAAAAAAAGAGGTCCGATCTTTAAGGTCTAATAGTACCACCTTTTTAGTGGCTCCGAGAGTTTCAAGTAACATGGGTGAATGAACTTTCACAGTGTATGCTGCAAGAAATTTGAATTATTTGCCTAATCACTTGTATGAATGTGTTAGTCATGACATTTTTAAACAACAGCTTATGAAATATTACTGTGCTCAGCTCAGCTTAGCTGTACGTGTTTTGTATAACTGTAACCTGATGTTTGTTTTATTTGTATGATCTGACATTAATTGTAACATATTTTGGCTATTTAAACAAGCCTCGGGTCATGTAAGAAAAGGGGCTTGGCTCATTAAATTTTTCTGGTTAACAAAAGTTTAAATAAATAAACGGTACTGTGAAGCTAGAAACAAGTGCTCCTATGTCATCAGGGCAGCCAAGGCCAAACACTACAAAAAGCAACTCAATAAAACTGGGGGTAATGGTAAAATGTTTCGGGACAATATGAAGAGTTGCTAGGTGAAGCTGATAAGAAAGGGTATCCAGTGAACAAGGCGACTAAAATTGGGTGCCTACAAAAATGGTGACTCAATTACGGCACCTGTGTTCATGGCTACCAAACTGGGGGCAACCGGATACTGGGGTGGCGAAATACCACTACAGGAAATAGCAGGTATGTACACACACACACACACACACACATATGCGGGGGGGAGGGGAGAGATGGTATGTGGGAGGGGGTGTGGCAGGCAGCTGCTGAGCTGGTCCACTAGCGTAGTGGGGAGGGTGGTTGGCTGGGAGGTGCAGGGTATAAGGTTCGGATCCGGTGCGGGTTTATTTTTGCCGGCAGGTGGCTTTATATTTTTTTTACGTTTTTCACCCCCACCTCGACATACACTCCCCTGTAGTTGAGAATCCATAATCCATAAGTGTGGGGTGGGGTTGCACAGCCTCCCACATTAAAAATGAGTCCCATTGGTCGCGGGCACTGTTTTTGTCCGTGCTGCGAGTGTGCATCGCCGAAATTCATTTTCAGCAATGTAAACTCGCTGTAACCGCGATCGCTATTCCACGATTGCCATTATGACATGAAACCATAAGAAAGTACCCTCTATTCTCAACCTTAATGGTGGCACCATGCTGGACCTCTACCCATCGCCAACTCCTTCAATGCTGCCTTCACGGATGGAGCTCTATCCTCCCTCACGATTGCCTGAATGACTCAGTGGCTCCGCAAGATAACACTGCCTCACTTAACAACTACCCAAAATTCTATTTCAGGCATGTCTCAGGAAAGGACACTAGGAAATACATAAAAAGAGTGCTTAGGAAAACAAGAATAGGTAGCGATTTAATTGACATGAAGATGGTGGGACTCACCCTTGATGAGGTAATCATCCCATTTACAAATTAGTAGAGCGGTGGCTTTCATTTCCCTTCCAACTTGCTTAACGTTTCCAAAAACCGGCATAGAAAAAATACCTCATAGACTTGTATAGGGTGCACCCCCACGCTCTCCCTGCTGATATGTCACAAAACCTCAGAGCGCAGGGGCAGAGCAGGCATATGAGGAAGCTAGAAGGGGTCTGCTGGCGGTGGCTATGGAGCCAGGTACAATCCCTTTTAACACTGCACAGACTGAGTTAAAATTTTTACTTTTACCAGAAATCAGCTCACGCTGGCATAAGGTATTGGGCTATAAAGCCCAATACCTTATCCCAATCGGCTGGAAATTCACTTTAAGGTCATATAGTAATCTAAACTCTATACGTATTATGTATCCGCTTTTTACACTAGAATGTATAAACAACTCTAAAGTCTGTAACCAAGTGAAATTATGGTCTAGAACCTTGCCAAGTGACCTCGTAGTTGATTCTTGTGACATTGCTATTTTTCTGTATTGTATGTTGTGTCTAGATGTGGAACCTTTGTAAATGAGCTTCAAGCTCAAAGACTGTTTCAGAATCAATAAACTTAAAACTTGTTTTAAAAAATAGCGGTGAAATAAAGGGGGTGGGGACATATTTTTTCCTGGGAGTCAAGCATATTATACAGCTTTTTCTTCCTTCGGGTCGGCACCGGTGGTTCTCAGTCCTTTCCCTACCACCCTCGCCCGGCATAAACCTCTCCGACCTACCATCCCCGATATTCCCCCATGAACTGCCCCCAGTAGTGAAGCATGGAATGTGAGGGCCATCCTCCCCCCCCCACCTGAAGATGCACATCCAGAAGTCGGGGTGGTAGTCAGTCAGCGATGTGGAAGTGGGGGAAGGCAGGCAGGGCTTCACACAGCTGGTGCCTTCTTTTTTCTGTTTTCATCCCTTGTTCCCCATGCGGGGGTGCACATGTAGATGTGGGTATGTGGAGGCATGCTCACACCACAGATTCCCACACCCCTCCTTTCTACTGCTCTCCTTGACCTGCACTACCACTTGATCTCCACTCAGTGGCAGTCATTCGGCACAGCGTGCAGACCCTCCCCCCAGGAAAGGAGAGCAGCCATTGGACGCTCAGTCTTTTCCCTCCACAGCCGACCCCCAGCAACCCATGTTTATTGTCGAACACAGGTTTCTGGCATGGCAGGAGGTAAGACGCTAACAGCACCTCAGCCCTCCATGCCACTGGACCTGCTAAGCAGAAACTATATTAATCATAACTGGGCTGCATTGAAGCACAAAAAGTTAATGGAAGGATAAGACCCAATATTGCAGACTACCACTTTGAAACTGGCCAATGGAAAACAAAAGTGACTTTTACAATGTTTTTTTTTTTTGCCGGTAAAGCTGTTTTCTCCTCCAGCACGGTGCAGGCTTAGCCATCCACCCCCACCCCAGTCCTGTCACCCAGCATCCAAGGGACTTACCTCTAACCCAGTGCTTCCCCCACAGCTTACCCTCTGTGGCAGGAATCAACAGCTAGCTAGTAAAGTTACTGCTGACACACGGATCCGATTCTGGCAGAGGACCCAGTAGCTGGTGCAGAGCCTGTGAGGGGTCAGTGTCATCCTGTGCTGCACCAATCCATTTTCCCTGTTCTTTTCCCTGGAGGACAGATATGCAATGCTGTCCAGATGTACTAATGTATGCTACCGTGCATGGAATGTTGACGGCAGCCATCCCTCCATGCCCCCAGGATGCCAGCCCTGGCTGCCTTTCCTCCAAGCATCTTCTAGAGGTCAGGTGAGTGCCGGGATCTACAGCCCTCCCTCCCCAGAGAAGGAGTGCAGTCCACTGGATGCTCAGTCCTTCTCTCTCCAGCCATCCTCCAATGACTCGAGTCCGTCCCTGAACCTGAGTCACCAGTGTGGCAGCAGATGAGGCATGGGTACCTCTGCACTTCACGCCACCAGGCCAACTCAGTTTTTGGGTTTAATAAATCTTATTTGTGAATTAGACCGCTGATTCCACATTAGCGAGCCATTTTAACCCATTGTTCACAATTAGTAGCTTCCAAGGAAGGCTACACTACTGGCTATGTGGATACTGAGCCATTCCTAACTCCCTGGAAGGTAATGGAATTCAGGGGCAATTCTAGGCCATTATGCCCTGCATAATGTCCCACAAATTCCTCCCTCCTTTCCCTGCTCCTGCCAACCCTCTTTCCTAACCCTTCCTTACCCCTGCCTGGCTTTTTGGCACCCTTTACCTCCCCCTCTCCTTCAACCTCATAGTCCTGGCAACCTCAGTGAAGTTTAACAAACTGTTTTGACTCTTACTTTCAGCACCAGCTCAGCCTCCCTTCACTCTGGCACTGTGTACTTTGAGTTTGCCCAATTTGCACAGGTGATCTGTATGCTAATTACTTTGCCCTCCATAGACAATGTTTTGCCATTTTTTCTGTACTGCACTTAACCTGTGCTCTTTATGTCATCCCTCTGTGAACACATCACCTGAGTGGCTGTATTTTGTTTATAATTGTGCTTCTCCCTTTCCCCTTCCACTGGATCGCAGCTGGAAACAAGCCTCGGCTCAGCGTGCCTCTCCTGGCTACCAGTTTTAAATAAATAAATAAATTCTGTGCTTCACAGGTGTCTAAAGGCAGAGAAGATCCAGTCCAACAAATTTAAATGTAGCTTCGTTAAGCAAAAAGTGTGCAGTTATTATTTGCCAGACAGTGTTGTACTCCTCGAAGCTGTACTTTACGTTGTGAGCGCCTTTGCTTTCCTCGAAACTGCTGTGATATAAGCTGTTTAATAATTACATCATAGAAAAGAGAATGGAGGCAATGAATGTCATATGGGTGTTCATTTCCCTTGGATTGTAAATGGTTAACTATTTGAAACATTCAACGCACAGTCATTATGATAACAATAAATTGCACACATCTGTAGTGCGGATTGTCCTTTACCATTCATTCTGTTTAATCTGCACAAAAGTACCTTGCCATGCCCCTTGCTCTCAATTGCTTATTGGTCTTTAAGCTTCGTTACTGCAGAGTTCACACAAGTTCAAAACTGGGCTGCTAGGTCAAGTTTTCATATACAAGAATTTAACTACATAGCAGAAGCAGGGACTCAACCAGCTGCTTACCAGGATGGTTAAGGCTCAGCCGGGGAGGTGCCAGGAGGAAGGGTTACAGGAACAGGTAGGTAGGGTTTGGAGTTTAAACTGGTGCCTGAGGGAGCCAGGGGATGGGAAGATGCAGAGGGAGAAGGAGAGTTAGTTCCAGAGTGAGGGAAGTCGATAGGAGAAGGCATATTGCCCAGCAGAGGACCGGGGGTGAGGAGTGGCAAAAGTGTGATGGTCCCCGGAACAGAGGGAACAGAAAGTAGGGGGGAGTTGGGAGAGGAGAGGTAAGCGGGAAAGTAACCAAACCAGTATTTGGATATGAAGGAGGTGCAGTGAGCCTGGTGACTTAAGGGCAGAGAGAGGCTGGATAGGGACGAATACAATGAACAGTGGTGGGTGCAAGGGGGGGCATTTGTAGTAAAGTGGCAGAAGGAGTTGCAGAGGGGTTCATTCTGGTGAGGGAAATGGAAGGGGCAGTGCCATAGACCATACCTGTGTACAGGGGTGTAGCCAGGAATTTTAAACTTGTACTCAAAACTGATGCACTGTTGCCCGCCCTGTTATGTAAACATAAACCAAAATATGAGCTACCACACCACACCATTGCGCACCCCCTTCTGCTAGCCATGTCTGAGTTTAAGTAATCAGTTTCCTCCTGTAATCCTCCTTCCTTTGTTTTTCTGCCTACCTGGTAAGTGGTTCTTGTTTGTGTATTTGGCTGGTGGCATCAGTGCCCCATAGCAAACAACAAAGGCAAAAGCGTTCGGCGTGACACAGATACAATGTGACTCACAATGTCCTTGCTTTCCTCTTTTTGTTGCCCCTGCCTGATGTGTTGCCCCTGCCTGTTTTTTATTTACTGTACTCTGTTGCGTACAGTGTGTATGCCTGCCGACACCCCTGCCTGTGTAGTAGAAGACAGGGAGCACCATTTTAGTAACAAGCTCCCTGCAGATATGTAGAGATAAGCAGTCTTTGTTACAGAACAGGGCATCAAATGTGGGACAGAGTTCTGCATGGATGGCATCAATGTGGGCTGAGAAGTCAAGCTTACTGTCTAAGAACACTCTAAGGTACTTAAAGGGCTGACCTGCTTAGAAACACAGAAACATAGAATTTGACGGCGGATAAGGACCGCTTGGCCTACCCAGTCTGCCCATTTCCCTACCTAATGGATAAGCTGCAGATTCTAGTTAATCAACAGCTTACTTCCTCCTTCCCCCCACCAGAATTGCCTTATGCCTGTCCCATGCATTCTTGAATTCTCCCACTGTTCCTGACTCCACAACCTCCTCAGGAAGGCTGTTCCATGCATCCACAAGCCTCGTGAAAAAATACTTTCTAACATTACCTCTGAGCCGTCCCCCCCTCTATCTTCAAATTGTGCCCCCTTGTTCTTGCACATCTCTTTTTCTGAAAGATACTACCCTCTTGTACTTTGTTAATTCCCTTGAGATACTTGAAAGTTTCTATCATGCCCCCCTCTCCCTCCTTTCCTCAAGGGTATACTTATTAAGCTGCTAGTATCTCTTCGTATGTCTTCTGGTGCAGACCCTGCACCATTTTGGTTGCCCTCCCCTGAACAGCCTCCACTCTGTCTATGTCTTTGCAGAGATGGGGTCTCCAGAATTGCACGCAGTACTCTAGATGGGGTCTCGCCAACTGTCTGTACAGAGGGATAATAACTTCCTGCTTTCTACTGTTGATGCCTCTCTCTATGCATCCCAGTATCCCCCCAGCCATCCTTACTGCCTTCTCACATTGTTTGCCCACCTTTAGGTCATCTGATATCATTACTCCTGGGTCTTTTTCGGTTTTTGTTGTTGTTATTATTATTATTCAAGAGACATGCCACCCAGAGTGGTGACAATGGTGGTGGTGGGGGGGCAGTGAGTCTGGCCAGTTTCGGACTGGTACCAAAGGTCATGTACACTGTTTTTTAGCACTGACTCTGAGTTGGTTGGATTGGATCCAGTGTAGAATGTTATTGGAGTCCCACTGGAGCAGGTACTCTACAGCTGCAGTGGAGGGACTGAAGGTGAAGATGACTGTGTCATCTGCACACATGTGGATATGTGAGTTGGTATAGGCAGAGGAGAAGTCATTCAGGAAGATGGAACAAAGGATGGGACCAAGGATGGAACTCTGTGGGTCCCTGGCCTGGACAGAAAGGGGACATGACAGGGCACCTCCAATCTGTACCAATTATCAGTTCATTAGGTAGGAACAGAACCAATCAAAAGCACCACTCCACCACAACCCACCATTATAAAAAAAAACACCAGGATGCAAGTCAATGCAAAATAAATAGCATTTCTCCCCGAACACGCTAATGCAAAACCAGTAGGAGTTGGTGGGGCCCTGCTGGTGTCTTTCCAGTCTCATGTATTTCTACATGTTTTCAGGACAGCAGACATTTGCTATGAATTAAATTATATTTATTTTGCATTTACTTACATCTGGGTGTTTTTTTATAATGGCGGGTTGTGCTGCAGTGGTGCTTGTCACTGTATTTTTTTCTCAGTGTGCACACCCAAACTGTGGGGAGGACTTGGCTGGCAGGAGCAGAACCAATCAACAGCGGGAGCTGAAAGGCCAGCAGAGCTCATCTTGCCCAGGAGGAGTGGATGGGGCACAGAATCGAAGGATGCCACCAATCCCTCACCACTGCGAGTAAGGCCCAGGCAGAAAAATGCAAAAATTGGCATGTGCACACCAGATTGCAAGTGAAAGCAAACATTTATTCCATTTATAAAGTTGCTGAGCTCAAGCAGGAGGTGTCTGCTGAGATCGTGGAGCAGGCCCGCCACCTTTTAAATGCATTAAACATCCGCCTTCACTTGCAGTCTGGTGTGAGGGCATGAGTTTTTGTATATTTCTGCTAAGGCCCATTATCACTATCTATAATTAGACTATTGCTTTTCTATTTATTTATTTAATGTCTCGGATTACAACAACCTTTGAGCTAGTAGCTCATTTACAGAGATTCCACGTCCAGTACAAACAATCAGATATACAAAGGCATTTAATTTATGCACAGTCAGTTGCAGAGTTACAACACAGTGTGAGGAACAGTATAATGTAGGCCAAAGCAAAATCAATACAAGTGGCAGCCTGGTTGACTCTGTCAGAATGAAGGGGAGGAAATGGCAGCCAAATATACTCTTATCAAATGGAGAAGAGTAGGGTGATAGGGCATAGGTGCAAAACCGGTCTTACTAGGTAAGTTTGGTCTTGGTGCACCAGGCATAGACAGAATAAGAAGGAATATTTGGGGGAGGGATGAGGATGAGAGAGTAAAGGGTACAGGTATTATGGGGCAGGGGAGGACACACAGGAGTGAGCTTTGTTGTAGGCAGAGGTAAATCAGGCTAATTGGTGCACTCACATTTACCCATCAGAATCAGATACGAATGGAGCTAGTGCTTACTTTGTGACCATTTGTTTGCCCAGGATAGCCCAACTGAGAAGCAGCACCTCCTTTGCAGAGGGGTCCTGCTTCTATCACTGTAGCATAACTGGGAGGTTGGATGCACAAGAAGTTTCCATGACTCATTTTTAGGCCTGCCTGTGAATAAATGACTCTGATGGGATTTCAACCTGGATGTCCTGCTTCCCAAGCCAGTGCTATTAAATAAAGGCTGAACAAAAAAATCAAATAAAAATATATTTAAAAAGGTATCCAGTGATATGGGCAAGTCACATTGAGAAACTCAATATGAGCGACTCAATAGGATCGCCGGTCGGATGAGCAGGTATAGAAATATAGTGAGGTGTGATATGAGCTACCATCAAAGGACATAAATGGTGATTAGGCAAGAAAGCGACTGGTAGAGGGAGCTATAGAAGAAAAGGATATGGTATGTAGTTGGGCTGAGAACTGCTGAGCTGGCTGCTTGGTGCAGTGGATTGGGGCACTGCCTTCAGTGCGGGTTTGAATCTCATTAGGTCTGTGCCTGTATTTCGATGGTGTGTGTGTGTTCCTGTAGTTAGAAATTTTATTTTGACTGGTCCTTACCCAACATTTTTAGTCCCAAGTAGCAAGACACTCCTGAACTGTGCTCTGATATGCCCCATGCCCCCCAACCCAAATCGCCCACTCCTGTGTTGCCTTCTTACCTCAGTGTCAGGCCCCCCACGGAGTTGATTATAATAAAAAAGGCCCCCGCATAATATAATAAAAGACTATTGCTCTGTTCTGTGTTGTTGTGGTCACTCCTATTGTGGTCGGTGTTGTGTACAGGTGCCGTTTGTGTTTTCGACGTTGTGTAGTCACTAATGTGTCAGGCGCTGTTAAATCCTCACTGTTATGACATGGTACTATTTAAAAATAGGTTTACTACTAGTAGGAGTAACTCACTGAACTTCATGAAATGAAAAGTGCTCACACACTGAGCATTCCATTCCAGTTCTACTGTGAGGTAGTGCCCACTGGAGAAGAAACCATTTCTGATTGTGGGTTTGCTAACTCTATACAAGTATTGTTAAGCAAACATAGTATTATCTTTTTTTCTTGAATTGACAGGTGCTTTTCTAATTCCTTATCTACTGATGCTGGCACTAGTCGGAATTCCCCTGCTTTACATGGAGCTGACAATTGGACAGTACATACGATATGGACCTGTGCATGCCATGGCAAAAGTCTGCCCGCTTCTTAAAGGTAGGCAACATTAAAGATGATAACAAATGACACCAGAGGAAGTCCCGAATTATGGTGCCCATTTAATTCTTACCAACTGATTCGAGAAGTCAAAATGTTGACTTATTTCACTTTTAGGACAAGTAAAAGAGTGAGAGGGTCACACTTTGACTCCACTGATTTACTATGGTATTTTCTAACATTATGATGTGGCCTCGACTAGGTGAGGCATTCAGGGAGCATCAGAGGGGGAACAGCAGCCCAAGAAATATAATCAGTAAATTGGTTGCTGTACGACTAGGTAACTTTCCCAGTCAACAACAACAAAATAAATAAAACTTGAAGTTTATTTTTTAATTTTTATTTTATTTTATTACAACTAGGATTACAAGTACCTTTGAGCCAGGCTCTTTTACAAAGGTTCTGCGTCAGAGAACAAATACAATACAAGTTACAGAAATAGGAACAAAGCAATAAATATGTTGGCATATTAGGTTACAATGGTAGATCAATACAATAGCTAGAATAAGTAGAATGTATACATGGGAACACAGAGTAACAGAGGGATAAGTAGGAGGGAGGGTGGAAGATGAAGATAAACGTGAGGAGTGAAGTTGGAGAGGGCAGGAATTGCAGCCAAACGGTATGGTCATCACTGGGAGCAGGCTGAAACGAGTCAACAAAAATGGAAAGATCATTGAAGGCTCAGAAGAGACGGGGGGAGTGAAGGGGGAGAGTCAGGAGTGATGAAAAGAAAGAAGAAATAAAAAAGTAACAGAGGAAAAGGAGGGGGTGGAGATGTGGTAGGTGATAGTTGGAGGGAACAAAATCAAGAGGGCTGAGGAGATTATAGGTAGCATTCACAGGAGCTAGAGTTAGTATGGTGGAGGTGGAGTTTATGTTTGAATGAGCCAAGGGTGGTAGTGGAGGAGATGTCAGGATTGAGCGCATTTAACCAGCTAGGCGCTCTGAAGACAAAGGATCTTTGGCCCTGAGAGGAGCAATGGCGTGGAACCTGAAGGGGCTGGTATTCACAGCCCCTGGTGTTATGTGGCTTTAGTCTAGAACTAAGCAGTGCTTGGACTCCCAGTGGAGTGAGGCCCATGGTTATTTTCTTTGCCATAATGCAGGTTTGGTATTTTATGCGATTTGAAAGTTGAAGCCAGCCAGATCGGGCATACAGGTCACATGAATGAGTGAGACGATGAGCACCAGAGATAAGCCTGCAGGCCTTGTTAAGTGATACTGAAATTCGTCTCAGGGCAGTGGCAGAGGCAGAGTCATAGATTACAAGATCATAATCAATGATGGAGACCACCGAGCTTTGGATGGAAATCTTCAGTGTTTCTGCAGTAAGGTGTTGTCGATGTCGGTAAAGTAGGCCTAGGTGCATTATTTGCTGATTTGGCAACATTGTCTATGTGTGCCCCATAGGAGAGATTTGAGTCCAGGGATAACCCTAGGTATTTGAATGACTGCACTTGCTCAAGGATGTTGCCATTGCTGGTAGAGATAGCTAGGGGGTGAGATCTATGCCTGTTTTGAGAGCTGTTAAAGAGCATTACTTTGGTTTTTTATGATTGAGGACAAGCTTATGATGAATGAATCAGTTTTCCACTGCGGCAAATCCTTGCTGATGCAGCCCGCACTTTGCAGCATGTCTTAAATACGGTCAACAAAAATCGACTCCTCGCTGGTGGACCTGTGGCAAGATGTCCAAACTCTTGATAAGAAAGTGTCAGCAAATGCCAACAAGGTGACTGAGTTATCGGAGGCCCAGGACACGCACGAACGGCTGTTACTACTAATGCTGCAGTGGGATAGACAAATCCAAACACGGTTGGAAGACCTTGAAAATCGAGCACGCCGTAATAATTTTTGTGTAACCCCACCCCCCCATTCCCTGGGGTTACTAGAATCCCATCAGTATCAGTGTTAGGTAGGGAAGGCGGCTAGTGATTATCTAGTAAATGGATTTTCACTCTGTCCCTCTCTGCTGCTTGGTTTCAGCTGAGAGCTGGAGAGATGATGTCATTTAGAACTCTTGCCGTTACATAAGCCACACAGCTTGTGTGAGAGGGGGAGTCAGAATTCTGAAGTCAGTCTATAGTAGCAGCTCAGACAGTAAGCAGCTTAGAATGAGTGGAGCACCAGTTTTTCTCACCCCAGTGGAAGACTGCCTTTTCCTCTCTAGTAAAGTGGTGGAAACCATCTCCAGGGATTCCAGTGTCTTTATCCCATGTGGGATAAAGGGGACTGCTGTGGATTTTAGGGGCAATCCCTTGATCCAACCCAGAACTTTGGTGAAGCTGCCTGTGTGTACATCTGTGAGTAGATTTTCTGTCTGAGAGTTCCCCAGGATAGTACCTGCCTTTTTTCCGTAGGGTGACTCTCTGCTAAAGGGACCTTTTCACCCAATTTCTGTGAAGATTCCCTCAAGAACTTTGTGTTTTTAAAGATCTCTGACAATAGTGGACGTCCCAGATGTGGCTTGCCCTTTGTTCAGGACTTTAACTTTACACCCTTGTGGTGTTCCTGATGTTAAGTGTGATAAACATTTCTAGACAGCATCAGTTTTCTATATTTTCGGCATTTTTGAGGTGTAACTCTAAAAGAATGGCTGGGTATGGACATGGAAGCAAAAGGTGGGAGACCCCCCCATCTGGAGTGACCAGTTCAGCACTTCGGGTTCTGAAAGGGCGCCTATTTTCTTCTAGTGCATGTGGCCAATGCCTGAAGAAGTTTACCCCTAGTATGTGGGTTTTGCAAGTTTTAAGCGTTTAGTGCTCCATCGTGGCACATGAGCCACATTCCTATCCTATGCAACATGGGAAATGTACCACGTACTGGCCTAGTGCCATCTTTCCAGAAGATTTTGTTTGTGTTCACAGTGGCTAGTCCCACAACTTTCCTGATTTTAGCCTCTGTAATATGGGGACAGTTCTAAGTACTGGCCTAGTGCCATTCGAGGAGTAATATGTGTGTTCTCTGTGGCTAGTTTCCACATTCCAGATTTCAATCCTATGATATATGGGAGGTTTGAGTACTGTGTTTACAGATGTGTTTCTGCATTACCTTGTGCCCATGTAAACCCTTGGGGGTCCATCTTTGCTTTTGTGTTTCCAACTGTGTTTTGGAATAAAGCCACACTCTAGAATTCCGACCTGGTATAGACAATCTAGTTAATGCTTCCCTGAGTGGATTTACTGGGTACCCCTGTCCAGAAGTGCAAACCTAGCATAGCCCTTAGCAAACGTTCTCTCCTCAGGACCTGGGTTTTAGTATAGGTCTGGTTGTGTCTAGTATGTACACACCTTTTGTGTTTTTCTTCTGCATCTGCAAATCGTATCAAAATTAACTGTGTTTTGTACCCCCACCCCTCTCTTTTCCCCTAGACTATGGGAGGTGTGCCTACTGGTTAAATAAGGGACCGGTGGGGGATTACATTTGTATACACGGCATGCCCGAGGGAGCGGAGGAGGGTTATGCCAGCCCAATTAATTTTATCCGGCACCTGATCCGCTCGACTCTCTTGGTGCCACCAGATCTCAACCTAGATATAGATCGAGCAGATCGATCGCTGGCCCACGTCCAAGGGACCCAACAACCAGACCAAGATCCTGGATTATCAGAATGGTTTATTTTCAAAGCAAGGACTGGCTACTTAAAGAAGCATGGTATCTCAGAGATTTAAAATACCAGGTGGCGGCTATCTTTTTTGATCAAGACTTCTCAACCGCTTTACAGGCCGAGTGCCACAGCAAGTAAGGGCAGTTATAAAGGACCTAAAGATCAAAAAGGATATAAAAGCTCAGCTACAGTACCAAGCCAAGATTCGTCTATATTTGGAATCAGGACCAAAAACTTACAATTCATTGCTGGAGGCAGCTTCAACACTAAAAGAACTGGGGATTCCCCTTCCGGACATAGAGTTGCAATGGCTGGAGAGCAAGCAGGTTTCCTCAGTGTGGGAAGTAGCAGGTAGAGGGCAGAATAAGAAATGCCGCCTACCAGGATCCCTCCCTTGGGTTGCCTCGAAAGACACTGCATCGCTGATCCATCGCGCAGAGAAGAGAAGCAATGGCAAGCAGGGAGAGTCGCAGATTGCTAAATCACCCAAACGCTGAGGTACAAGGGACAATAACTCATACAGCTTTTGATATAGAAAGGACGACTCTGTACTAGGAAAGCATCTTTCTTTTCGACTGGCTGAATACTGTGAATCGGGATGACCTGGAGTGTCAGCTTCAAAGCTTAGGGTGATCATTATACGAGTAAACTCACCCAGTTATCAAAGTCATAAATAAATAAATAAAATGGGACTCTTTCTAGCAACTGGAAAGGGAAACTAGGGGAAGGATGTAAATGAAGTGAGAGTATGTTGGTTTAAAATACATTTTTTAGACAGCGGATAAGAGTTTGTCATTAAAGGACCTGGCCCTCACTTCTATCTGATATGCTGATTAAATACCACAGCAAACTGTTCTGGCTTGGCAGAATTGAGGGAGGGGAGGGAGGATACTATGGTCCAACACAGCTGTTCTAGAAGAAGTACTTACCCTTTGAAAGATTCTGGGTTCTTGGGTGAGCAAACTTGTATCAGAAACAACCCGCCACAGGATATAATATCCTGAAGGGGAGGTCTGACAGCACAGACTGGGGGGAGGGGAGGGCAGTCACTAGGGGCAACGGTTGTTTAGTTCCACATCGGTGATGGGGAGCAGTGTGGTCATGAACCTCTGAATTTAAACAGAGCGGGTGGCCACAGCCTTAGTGGAAATTTCCATGCACGGCCAATCTTAGATCACAATCTGTGGTCTCCCACTGCACAGAGGTGCAAGTGGGTTTCCCTTGGAAGTGCACACATTATTTCGGCTTGTTTGAAAATGTTAACATTTCTTTTCTTGTATTATAATTACGTGTTCTTTAAGTACACAGTTAATGTTCTACTTGTTATGACAACTCAATGGAATTTGAGGATTGCACTGTTTTTCAGAAATTTAATACAAAACCACATGGAAGTAGGGGACTTATTAGAACAAAAGGATTTGGGGGCATTATGGGGGAAAACCAATAGGAGTAAATAATGGCTAATCTAAATATAATATCCTACAATATCAAAGTGACTAATTCCCCAGTTAAGCGCACCAGGCTATTAAATGAGTTAAAATCCTTGGGAGGAGACATAGCTTACCTCCAAGAAATGCACCTCTCTGATAATGAGCATGCAAAATTATTCAGGGCATGGGTGGGGCAAGTTTGGGTGACCTCTCACCCTATCTCTAAGAAGGCTGGGATAACCATCCTTATAAAGAAAAATTTTCATTATTTGGTTAAGAACACAGACTATGGCCTGCAGGTCCGTTTTGTTAGGGTCACTGGAGAATTACAAGGCAATATGCTACATCTAGTCAATGTTTAAGCCCCAAATACAGGGACTGAAAAATTTCTAACAGGTCTTTTCACCAAGCTAGCCGTCCTACCCCAGGAACAGATCATAATAGAAGGGGACTTTAATATTGCCCCCTTCCCTCATATGGACCATTCCTCGGGTATCTCCCAAATGAATCAAGCAGCCACTAAAAAACTTGACACCCTAACAACAGAAATGAGCCTAGTGGATATATGGAGATCTCTCCATTAAACTGAAAAAGATTATACCTTTTATTCCAATGCACAAAAAATATAGTCCTGGATCGACATCTTCTTCACCCAACAGTCTGACCTGTATCATATTAATAAAGCAGAAATCCACCCCATTACACTGTCAGATCATGGACCAATATCTATTAAGCTAATGTGGGGCCAAGAAACAAGAGTTAAAATGTGGAGACTTAACATCTCCTTACTGCTGAATAACAAAAATTTCATCACACAATTGACTCAAACAGCAACAAACCTAACTTCTGACACCCCAATGGAGGATTGTTCCCCATTGTTATGGTGGGACACATTCAAGGCAGTCATGCGAGGCCAAATTATCAGTTATGCAAAAGCCCAGAAGAGGCTGACCCAGGGCAAGACCTCCCAACTGACCAATACAATCATAGCTCTAGAAAAGCAACTTAAACAAAACCAGGAGAAAAGTAAAGTTAGCCGGACTTGCAGAAAGTGAGGACCGAACTCTCAAACTTAGAGAACAGCAAAGTAGAGGGAATCCTAACATATTCCAGACAAAAATATTATGAGGGGAGGGAGGGCTGCCAGACTCTTAGCCTTCGCTAAGAAACGCTCAAGCGGAGAGACACATTCCTCTCATAATAGATGAAGGGAACAGGGCTTGGGTCCTACCAAAAGATGTAGCACATCAATTTAAAACCTACTATCATACTGTTTATGCTGAGGACAGGGCAGAGGAACAGGTTGGTGTAACTACCAAGGCCTTCCTTGATTCTTTTGCCCTCCCAAAGCTTTCTCAGGAAGCGCAGAAAACACTGTCAACCCCTATAACATACCAGGAAGTTGCACAGACAATTTCAGGGCTACCAGTGGGCAAGTCCCTCGGCCCGGATGGACTGAGTGCAGAATTTTATAAAAAATTGAAGAAAACCATAACACCATGGCTGGTGAAAGTTTTCAATATCTGCCTGGAGGAGAACCATTTACCTAAATCTTGGGAGGAAGCGGTGATCACAGTCATTCCTAAACCAGGTAAGCCTGGAACTACCTGTGCAGCTTATCGACTGATATCACTCCTTAATCAGGATCTTAAAATCCTTACAAAAATCTTGGCTACCTGACTTCAGAAGCACATAGTAGAGTACTTGGTTCTTCCTAACCAGACAGGATTCATACCTCACTGACATATGTCTGATAATATCAGACTATTGCTTAATATAATGACACAGAGTGCCCAATCCACCCTTCCTCAATTAGCAATATTTTTAGATGCTGAAAAGGCTTTTGATCACCTTAACTGGATATACATGAAATCAGTTATGGAGCAGATGGAGTGGGGGGCAATTTTCTGAAGTGGGTTTCCCTTTGTTACCAGCACCCCACGGCCAGGGTCAAAGTAAATGGCACCATTTCTGACCACTTTGACATCAGGAGAGGGACAAGGCAAGGGTGCCCCTTATCACCTCTGCTCCTTGTCCTTAGCATGGAGCCATTGGCCCAAGCTATCAGAAAAGACCCCAATATCAGAGGAATTATGATTAATCAGTGCACTTATAAAGTGTTGCTGTATGCAGATGATATGCTAATTTCAGCAGCATCTCTTCATCCCACACTACATCTTCTGGAACAGTTTGGCACTATGTCCAGGTTTAAGATCAACCTGAGTAAATCTGAAGCTCTGGCACTTAATAAAACTCCTATGAATGAAATGGCTCGCTCACTTCCATTTAAATGGGTGAAGGATAAAATCAGATATCTCGGGATCCAGATTCCTAGAGACCTGTGCAAATTACATCAACATAATTTTATAGCCCTGAGAAAGAAGATATTCAAAGACCTCAATAGATGGCAGCCCCTCCCCTTTTCATTTACTAATAGATTAGATGCCATTAAAATTAATATTTTACAAGATATCTATTTCTTTTTTCAACCCTCCCAATCCCATTTCCCAAGGCAGAGTGGAAGAAACTCCGGAAAAAAATATCCAACTTCATTTGGTCCGAGAGACATCCACGGAAGAGATGGAACCTACTAACCGAAGTTAAGGGCAAGGGGGGTCTAGGGGTACCTAATTTTTATAATTACTATCTAGCTGCTCAGCTACTCCTGATCTTGAAAATGGTATCACCAGGGTTATGGAGAAGTTGATACTACAAAGAGGAAAGGGATTTCCTGTCTGTGCCTCTTAACCTTACCCCATGGATATTAGTGCCCCTGATTTGAAGAAAATTAAAAACAAATGGACCAGGCACACCCTTGCAGCATGGCTGGAGGCAAGACAGTGGTGAGAAATCCCTATATTAATCTGGCAATATATTCCTCTAATCCGATTGCCTAACTTCCCAGCTTCAGATAAGGATCCAATACTTCTGAGATGGGGATAGGAAGGCCTCAGATATCCCACCCAACTCCTGCAAGGAGCAGAAATTAAATCTTTTAACATGCTACAATTGGAATTCAGTTTGCGCCATAAGGAATTTTTTAGATTTCACTAGTGCAGGCACTGCCTCGCAGCCACTATAGGCTCATCGGCATTGACAGCAGACCCCCCCTTCCCCATACTGGCCACTTACTAGAACAGTAAGACTTGCAACACAAGTAAATATATCTCTACTATTTACAAAACATTACAGGAGGGTGTGGGCACTCTGTTGGTTCAGAGGGTACAGGAGGGGTGGCACGAGGAGATGAGGGAAAACCTATCAGAGGATGAGTGGGACACAATTTGGGATGGGATTCATAAAACCACTGGTTCTCCCTCCCTCATGAAGATGTTTCTGATGGTGTGTGAACATTAGATTTTTCATCACCCAACAGTCTCATGTCACTACTCCTCAATTCACACAGATACGTGCTGGCGGCAGTGTGGAGGGAGAGGTACCCATCGTCACATTTTTTGGGAATGTCCAGTTATTAAACCATTTTGGTCCACAATTGAAAGGGGGATAACACAAATCTTTAATCTGGAAAGTAGGCCCACTTTTATCAATTTAGTATTGGGTTTCTCTCCTGAAACACTACGTTCTCCAGCTATGAAATATTTGTTTTACATTATGGTGGCAGCTGCTCTTAAGGTGATAACACAAAACTGGCTGACACCCAAGCTACTCTCTATAAAATCATGGAGAAGCAACGTTGAAAGTATTAAAGGCATGGAAGCTATTGTAGCTCAACTGCAGCAAAAAGCTACTCAATTCAGCTCGAGATGGCTCCCTTATTTTGATTTTGTAGAAACTGAATATGGAATTCCTACTTTGGAGTAGCTCCTACAATCATAAATAATCTTAGAGAAGCATATTGAATGTGGAACAGACTAATAGTGCCCAGTGTACCCCACTTACCTCTACCCCCTAATGAACTTCCAGTGTGGTAATAGGAATCATTATGATATAACATGGCAATATTGATATAATAATAATGAATCTGGAAATGTGTTAAAATAATTTTTATTGTAATTCCATTTTACATGTTGTTATATAAGAAAAAGTGGGATGGTGCTTCTTGATCTGCTAAGAGAAGGGTTTTAAACTTTGTTTTTTATACATTCTGATACATTGTAAACTAATCAATTAACATTAGAATATGGAATGTATGCATTGTACCATTCTGGCTTTTTCAATAAAAAAAACAAGTTAAAAAAAAGGCTTTCTGAAAAAGAATGAATGCTCTAGTATGTAATGGTTTTGTACGCGCTTTCATCAATTTATTGGGTTTTGTAGATATGTTTACCAGCTGTTTGCTACTGTATTGATTCTGTTTTATTTATGTACCTGTTGCTTGTAAAAATGGGCATTAACGTTCATCAACTAATAAGTATAAAAAATACAAAATGAAAAGATCACTTTTCATGTAACTAAAATGAGCTGGCATGTAGCAGCCACTC
Organism: Neoceratodus forsteri; assembly: GCA_016271365.2. Lineage (NCBI taxonomy): Eukaryota > Metazoa > Chordata > Ceratodontiformes > Ceratodontidae > Neoceratodus > Neoceratodus forsteri. Next base: position 94,229,952 of record JADMNL010000030.1, read on the forward strand.
AGTGCATAAACTGTACAGAAGAAACTGTTGAAGCTGGCCTGTCGGTGCAGCGGTTGGATTTCCGCTTCCGACGCTGGTGACCCGGGTTAGGGAACGGACCCGGGACGCTGGAGGGCCAGCCGGGGGGGGAGAAGGCTCGAGCATCGGAAGACTGCTCGCTTTCTCCCGGGGGGAGGGTGAGGATGGTGCCTGGTGTCTGCAGACTCCTGGTGGAGGTTGGGAGTACAGCAGTGCACTGGGCTCGTTGGCTGGGGGCGTGGCGGACATCAGCATGCACCTAGACGTTTATGGCACGCCATGCCCCCGGGGAGAAAAAGGGAGGAAAAAGCTCCTGGGCCAACCGGATGAAGGCTTCCAGCCCCTGCAGACACCGAAGCCCCATTGCCAGCCATACCCACCTCAGCAACAGCTCCCAGGACCAATCAAGAGTGTGCTGACCACCCCACCGGTGCTTTCCCCCTCGGAGGAGAGGAACCCATCCAGTGAAGGGTTATGCCAGGTTACCCTGGGGGTGGCATCTGCAAATATGAAGTGGGGGCTGGGGGGTTGGATGCCAAGGTAGGGTGCTAGGAGGCCTGAAGAAGTGACCAGTCCGAGGGCAGGAGGGGAGCATTAAAAAAAAAAAAGAAACTGTTGAGTCGCCAAGGATCATAATTATAAAAAGATACATGGACTACTGTGGAAGTTTTTTTTTTCCTCCACAGTGTGGAATTGCCTGTTCATTATTTATACAATTTTTCAATAAATAAGTCAAAATGCATGCACAAAACGTGAGGATACTGTAAGAATTGAGGAACAAAGGAACTATAGGTTATCGAAGTGTAAGCATATAGTCTTGCACTCACCACCACAAAACAGAAGAATGCTGCTTGCAGATTCCCAAAGTGCCAAAATTTATTAAAGTGCCAGTACAAAACAAAACGACCTCCACACACCTAAGGTGTGTTTTGTACCAGCATTTTAATAAATGTTGGCACATTTGAAATCTGCGAGCAGCATTCTTCTGTTTTGTGGTGGTGAGTGCGAGACTATATGCTTACACTTCAATTGTCTTTTGTCTCGGCACCCTTACCCTGTGCAGCTGTGTTTCTTGAAATGCAGAGCTATAGGTTACATTGCCCTCCTGAAGCCATGCAAAGATGAAACAAACATGGAGTAAGCAGGGGCATCATTTAGGGGTAGCCAGGGGTTGCAGTCAAGACCCCAATTATATATTTTTGGTTTTGCAACCCCTATGATCTCACTGCAACCCTTAGGGACCACTGAAACAAGGTTTCCCTGGCATTTATGTATATAAATTTGGGGGGTTGGAGGTGCTTTGCAACCCCCATGATTCTGTGGAAATAGAACTTTGCAAACCCTATGATTCCAGTGAAATGACATTACTGAGAGTAAGGGCCCTGCTTTGAGATCCTGTGAGACCCCCCCCCCCAAATCCCTCGAAAATTTGTTGCCGGGTCTGAGGCCCCCTCAAGACCTAGCCCGCTTTAGGCCCTGCAGCCACTGTTCCCTGATCGCATGGGATAAGAGGTGTACAAAAACAGCTAAGAATACTGATGAAAACCTGGTGCGAGCCACATTAAAAAAAAGCACTCCTTTTATTATTTCAAATGTGGAAAAAAAAAGTGCTAAGCAAAATCAAAATTGGGAAGTAAGGGTGTCATACAAGTCTGGAGATAAGGGTCAATCTAAAATAGAATAAAAAAGTATAGGTCAAAATTTTCACTGCTATCATGCACTGCTGTTTTAACATTCCACTGAAATTCTGCTGACAGAATCTTCATTCTGCAGAACTCTGCTTTCTGAACTCGAGACAATTTGGAATTGCAGTTATAAAGCATAGTTGATACAGCACGGCAATTTATTTATTTGAAAATTGGTGACCGGGAAAGGTGCACTGAACTGAGGCTCGTTTCCAGACACAAGCTGGGGGAAGGGGAACAGAGGAGAACAATACAGTAATTGACATGGAAGTAACACGATACTACTGTCAATGGTAATAACTGAAGCCTGAGAGTAGCAGGTCAACAACCCAAACAGCACAATACACTACAACAAAACACGTCTCCTCAAAAGAGTGCGCTGAAAAAGAAAAAGCAAAACCGAAAACTTGTGACCGCAATAAATATGAAACTTACAAAGTGCACCAAGCAGTCTTGGAGAACCACTGGGGGAGACAAAAGCAGAGGAAAGGCTGGGTCCAGTACCTGAGGGGTGAGGACAGGAGCATGCAGAAGAGACATGGGATCTCAGCACGGGCTTAAGGGCAAGGTAAGAGGGAACAAGCTGAGGGAGTGAGTTAAAAGTTAAAATGGTGGTAGATTTCAGGGTAGAGGAAGACAGCCTGCAAAAGACTTAAATACACTGGGGGCATGGGTCAACACGTGGGAGGCTGAACCTGTCACAGCAATGTGCAACGGCAAGGGCAAATCAAATGCTGGGCTGCATGAAAATGGGCGTGACATGCTGTGAAAGTGATGGGATTCTGCCCCTTTATAGGGCACTGGTACAGCTACACTTGGACTGCAGTACTGGGTACAATTCTGATCGCTGGAGGAAAAACAAGGCTACTGTAGCAGCTAAGAGAGTAGAGCAAAGAGCAAATATAAATGCTTAAAGGAACAGCCAGGTAATGTTATGGGGAATGCATATGACATGCTGGGAACATTGTCCCTGGAAAAAAGAAGACATTTCAATTTTTAACATTTTAAAGGGGTTGAATAAAGTTGATTAGAAGGAATTTTTTTTCAGCTTGTCCAAGGCAATAGAAATAGAGGGCACACCTTATGTTTGGTAGAAGAGGGTAGAGTTAGGGGTCAGTTCGGATTGCCTACGCACTGTATATCTGAGGCACGTAGGCAACCCTATGTTGGAATGCCATGCTGTGGAGGTCCAGCGGACCCCCGGCAGCATTCACTACAGGCATGCCAGCCCCTTACGTACAGGATCCCCAGTCACCTGTGCTGCCATATGCCACAGGTGGTCTAGCTGTTTGCCAGGGGCCATGCCCACACTCCATGCCATTCACTAAGGCATGGAGTGCCTGGTCTGGGGGGGGCATATGTTACGTGAGGGGGGACCCTGCCATAAAATTTACATGCCCCCCCAATGGACACCCACTGGCTGTGGCAGTAAAGGAAACCCCCTCAAAACTGGTGCCTCAGCCCACCAGGCTGCCGAGGAGGGCTGGGGGCTGCCATTTGACACTCACCCGTTGGAGTCAGCTTGCCAGGGTCCACACCTTCCCAGGATCTCCTGCATGCACACAGCAGGGGATCCACTTTAGGACTCAGGATGGGCATCCAACTGGATGCCTGCTTGAGTCTCGCAATCTGACCTCACACAGTTGCATGCTGGGCAGGGCAGGGCTATGAACAGGTGCCCTGCGGGTGCTCACGGTTGTGAATACCGCACACCCTGTACCTGTCCAGGGCTGCATAGCTATGCGGGCTGGGTATGCACGTATCACACGTACCCTACTCCCCTTTGTGAATAGGCCCTAATATGAAGAAGCAGTTTGTTATCCAGAGAGGAGTAACCCTATTCATTGGAGTGAATTCTAGCTCTACAGTATTATGAAGAAGTGGCTCCCTCAAGTCGGCAAAGTGCTTGCTGCTGCTGCTTCTTCTTCTTTAATTTTCTGATGAAGGTGAAGGGATTGAAGTGAAGTTCTTAACCTTCCCCCACTCAGGTGCGCCCTTTGCAGATTCACCTTGATACGATCTCACCCGATGCTTTAGTCCCCACCAGCTGAGGCAGCCCCTGGGATTAGTGTTCATCAAAAATGGTTCCCTGCCTTTTTCTTTCATTTTCTTTTAGGTGTTGGAATGTCGACTATGATGATGTCATTTGTGATGTGTACCTACTACAACCTCATGATCACTTGGGCCCTGTATTACCTGTTCAGTTCGTTCCAGAGTCCCCTTCCCTGGCAGAACTGCAACAACAGCTGGAACATTCCAGAAAACTGCTCAGAATACATCAGCAACAGCAGCTTCACGACAACAGCCAGCCAGCAGTTCTTCAAGTAAGTTTTCCAACAGTCTTCTAGTGAGAAGCAGGAAACATGGAGTTACATTTTTCAGAATGTAAACTTCAATGAGTAATTACCATGTACTTGCTAAATGGTAGGCGTGTGGAAATGCAAAATATTAGAATTCTGAATGCTTCAAATATCAAGATTTTCTAGTGCAGGGGTCAACTTTAGCAGTGGTCCGAGGCCACCAGAAACAAGTTCAGACCAGAGGCATGCATTGTTTGCTGGCCCAATTGGCCAGCACCTTTTTGAAAGGCACTGCACCTTTAAGACTGACCCGACGCTCTTCCACATTGCTGTGTGAGCATCAGTCAGGTGGCCTATGTGTGCTCATGCACAGAGCACTGATGTTGATGGTCAAGCCAGATGTGGAACGGATGACAGCGGACACAAAAGGTGCATAGTGGACGTCCAGCATGACGTATGCTAACCACATGATGGTTTCAAGGCTCTCACTTGCATCACCTGCCAGAGTGTGTGTCATGTGTCCTCCATCACCAGACTGATGTGTAGCACCAGTGTGGGGTCCAATCAGTTGGCAGATTGATGACAGAGTGGGATGGCCAGTGAAAGTTAGCCTGTGTTAAGGAAAGTACTGTCCCTTCTCTGTCCTTGCCATCAGAATGAATCTGTCTCTGTGCTGACAGGATGCTAGAAGTTTGTGCCCTAATACTGTTTTCTCCAGTTGGGATTCATTTATTAAACAAAACAAAAAAAATGAAAGAGAAAAAGAAAATACATTTTTATGCTCGCAGTAGCTTCTAACTTCAGAATATTAGCAAAAGGAGATCACGCAGGCTGCTTCAGTGGTGAAAGTGGAAGCAGGGTGCCAAAAGTGCCAAAGAAATCCATTTAAAACCCATGATGATATCTTGTTTCAAGGAATTTTCGATAACAGTTGCAGGCCACCATAAATTATTGTGGGCCAGCAAATTATTGGCAGTCACTGGCCCGATGGCCAGCAGTTTTTTCCCTTAAAGTCAACCCCTGTAGTGGATCCTATATAATGAAAATCTTGGTGTTCATATTTATATATATATATATATATATATATATATATATATATCATGGGGGGGTGAATAAACTATCAAAATAAATAATGTATTCCTCTGTGTTACTCACCCCTGGGGTGACTAATATGTTATTTGCATTTTGGTGATATCATCAGTGACTGCTTGACATGCTAGCCACCCCTCTGAACATACACTCGCCCTGAGCTGTTTTCATGGTTTGGAGACACAAGAGGCATTTCAGCGAGAGGTTGCAGGCAAGTTGGAGTGCAGCTTCGCTCAGCCACTCGTTGCTAGGCAGCATTGTTGGCAACTGTCCAGACTGAATAAACACTTTATTCTTGGATTTCCTATGGAACATCCTCTATTTATATACTGTTTTTTTAACTAGCTACTGTAAGTGCACTAGACATGAAATGTTTATTTTAATGTATAGACTGGGAACATACAAGTCAAAACACAGTATGTAATAAAACAGTGAAATATAAGAACAGAATACTACATATTACACAGCTGATTACAAAGTAGCACAGAACTAGAAAACAGTGCATAATGATATGGCAGCATACACAAATATGGAGAAAGCAGAATAATACAGGGTAACATGGGCACGAACAAGTCAGTCACCTTCATTTCATCACTGGCAGCCATGATATCACTGAAGAGGTGCTTTCAGTAATGTTTTTAAAATGTTACTACGGTGTCACCATTTAGTAGCTGGATACAAAAGTTGTTGCCCTTAGGTAGGAACAGGTCCTTTATTCTCTCATCTTTGGATTTAAACTCAGCTTTTGGGGGGGGGGGGCCCTGATTGAGCAACAGGAGGGCCCTGAAGGGGAAGTACTGCTTTCTCAGATGGAACCACACAGAGGGAACAAAAGTGTCACTGGAACATGACCCGTAAATGTCTGCGGTCATCCAGGCATTCCTCCTATGGTCATACAATGCACATAGGGATGACATGTTTTTGTGATGGAAGCACCATGGCTGTCTGAAACAACTGATGCATAATGGTGACATTGAATGAGTCCCAGTGCTGTCTGTGTAAAATAAAAATGTTACTCAGTCCTTGCAGACCTTGAAATCCTTGCTTGTATCTTTCTCAGTTTTGCAGGCTAGTCACGTCTGCTAGGCACTGCCAGAACAGGTCAGTTTCATCAGCTTTGTTCAGCTGTTCTGGCAGGTGAGTAACCCCCATTTGACCAAGATCACTGTTCGCTAGTTACACAGACCCAATACAGTAGATCCCATGTCTGTGCTGGGAGCACCAGAGCCAGCCCAAGGAAGATTTAAACTGATTGTCCTCTCTATTCACCTCCCAAGCAAACTGCTCTGCCGTCTCCCACACTACAGACTCAGAAACAAGTACACTATTTTCTGTTGCTGTGAGAACCACAGCTGAGCGGTGCAGTCAATTTCATTTTCATCAGCATGCCTTAGCTTCTTTTCTGCTTTATCTATTTCTTCTCCTAATTGTGTTTACTTCTAGTGCTAATGGTTTCTCCACTGTTTCCTGTCTGGGGACTTCAGTTCTGAGCTGGAGCCTTCTCTGACACAGACATCACCACTGTCAGTCAACTCATATAGTCCTCAGCTTATCCTCTTAAGCAGAGTTCCCCCTACTCAAGCCCAGCCACAGCCAGCTGGGGACTAATCAGGATCGCCATTGCTTTGGCTGTCGGCAGTGGGGGAGTGGAGAGCCATCTCTGACATGCTCCATGGTGTGGGCAGTGATTTGACTTGTGTTTTCATGCTGTCACCAAGCCAGGGGGATATTTTCCCTTTTGACAGTCCCATCCATCACCTTCAGTGTGTACATATGCATGCAGTGGTCTTGGTGGGGGGGGGGGGATGCCCAGCATTGTGTCAGCAGAGTCACCAAGGGCCCACCTCGCGTGTCTCCACCAGGTGTTGGTCAATGTGCTGTATGGAACATCCACCCACCCTGGGAGTAGAGCGGCCAAAAGCATGCTCTGATTCCCTCCCTACTGGCCTCTGCTTCTGAAATGCTGGGCTTGAGGTGTGAACCTATGTCACCAGCATACCAGAGCGATCCTCCACTGCTCAGCGGCACAGAGCTAGCTCACACCTTAACTTTTTTCATGACGGCCCTTCAAACTCGGAGCACTCATTGAAAAACTCACACAAGGCCCCCTGCTGCATTCACCATGTGCATACTGTGGACTTTGAGTAGCCAGTTTTGAATGAACGTTTTGAAAGACTTTCTCCTGCTTGTAGCCAGTACAGTACAGACAGCATGGTTTCAACAGAGTAACCTGAATGCATCATTCTGGGTTTGGGGGAAGGCTGGAATTTAAATCCCTCTAGACAGCAGATGACAATCAGCTGACAATGGAGCCGGACCACCCATTGGTAATAACTAGGAATTCACTGTGGCGGCATTCGCTATAGCGACACAGCCTCGTATTTAATAATAGTCTTTGGCAAGGCAAAAATATTTTTCCACAAGTTGTTTCTCTATCAACATGCAGTATGAATAGCCAATATTTCCCACTGCTGTGTCATCTGAAGATAGCTTATCACTCAGACTGATTATCATTTTTAGCAGCATTTTGTGTTAAATTACTAAGCAAATTCAATGAGAAACATGTTATTGTCAAGAAGGGTGAGGTTTACTATAAGTTTGTGTAAGACTGCCCCCGTCCTGTGGAATTCTCTCCTTTTAGTTGTTAGGGAGGCCTTGTCTGTTGCGGTATTTAAGGCCCGCCTCAAGGCATTCTTGTATGATCAGGCATTCCTGGACTATGTTTTATAGTTCATATTTGTTTTAAAAAAAGTTTTGATGTTTACTTTAGTTTTAGAGACTCTAAATGTAGCTGTAGCTGAGGGTAGCAAATTGTGTAGCAAATTTTGTGTTAATTTGTTTGGAGCAGCGTATTTAATTGATCATTATTGTGCTGTGCTGTATTTCTTTGATTGACGTACAGCGCCCAGAGCCTCCGGGATGGGCGTCTTTTTAAATAAAATTGCCTTGCCTTGCCAAGACTGGCAATGCTGAGCGTTCTTACGTAATTCCCATAGCTCAAACCCTTTGACCCCCTAGTATCACTAAAGTATGTTGTCAGTAAACTGAACATCAGGATAATAGCACCAATTAGTATGCTCCTTGATGAACTGTCATGTGTTGCAAAACTGTTTCTAATGCCATGTTCAAGTTTTAGTCATCATGTAAATTGCATTATTTCAATCCTATTTCAACATTTTCTGTACAAATCACAGCATATCCTGTGTTATTTCTACTCCTACAATAAGCCCCTATGTGCTTCTCCTCTCCAGTGGTTAGATCTGAAATGTTTGGGTAGGAGATGAATACTCACATCTAGAGGTTTTGGTGGGAGAACTTTCATTTTCAGGTGGTAGAACTCTCCTATAGTATTCAGAGAGAAAGATGGCAGAGGTGCAAAAACTCTCATGCAATTTTTTATGAGGTGGTGGAACTGAGCTTCTGTGGGCTCTTATCCTATTTATGCCCTGCTCCTCTCAATTATATTATTTTAAATACCCAATAGTGTAGTAAATCTATAATTGTGGTTATGGTTTTGCTTTTTTAAAGCAGTATTTGTTAGTCAGCCAAAAGTTTTCATCATATAGTTGTTTGTCTTTTGTTTTTGGTTTTTTAATGTGATTTTGACATGTTTAGTTTAATAATTTTCCTCAGATGTTTAAAACCCAGCTTTCATAACTATTTTGTTCTTAAAGACACACGTCATTAAAGATGGCTGCCACTCACAGTATTTAAAACCTCCTCCTTTGTGGGTACCTTTTTACTTTAAATATTGGATTACACTTTGGCTGTATAATGATGGTACTAGTACTTGCTTCTGACAATGGTAAACATCAATGCATCCCACCAAAATGTTTAATTCTTCATGGTGGGATCTGAAAGGGAGCAAGAACTTTTAAAAACTTCAAAATCATGTATCTCAGTTTCAGAATAAAAAATAATGAAAGGAAAAATCAGTATTGTGATGCTTTTGTCAGGAATACATTATGAATAAAATTATAAACGCTCCCTGAGGAAGGCTCAATTGGATCCAGAGCATCAGGGAATATGTGTGGTCATTGACTGTGCTGTTTTTTGGCTTTGTGGTTCTTTATTTTTTCAATAAAAAGTTATTGATTCCACACTATTTGGGGCTGGAGATAAGTGTTTTTCTTTTCAACCCGACTGAATGCTATACAGCCCAAAGAAGTCATTAACGTCCTACTGGAGTGCACTACTTGAAGGTACTGGTTTGCCTGGGGTGGCCTCCCTTTTGTTTGTGCACCCATGTTGGATGCGGATTCGCAGTCCTGTCCTTTGGAAATTAGATCGTAGGAATGTCCTGACCAATTCACTTGTGTGTGAGATACTCTTATTGCAATAAGAGTACCTCATGCACTGAGCACTGTAACTTGCTTCTCGATGACTGCTCATGCCACTAACTTAATTAAATTAAAAAGTGTTTTTTTAATTTAATAAAGTTACTGATCTATAATAATTTTATGGGTCTGGTTGGAGGGTCTCTTATAGCTATAAGAGTGTCACCTTTTGTGTCCTTAGGACCACAGAACTGCTCACCTTCAGTTCACAGTCTTCTGGTCCTAAGAACACGTGAGGTGACCCTCTTATAGTTATAAGAGACCCTCCAACTGGACCCATAAACTTATGTAAGAGGACATGATTTATTTATTTAAACCTTTGTTTACCAGGTAAATACAATGAGAAAAGGCCCGTTTTCATGTACGATCTGGGACCGCATTTATCAGCCAAGATGTTAACAATAAAGTTAGTGTTTATAGTGTCAGTGGCTCAGTAGGTAGCACACTTGCCTCTGAGGCCGGGAGATCAGAGAGCTGTGGGTTCAGTTCCCACATCTGGTACTTAGGTTAATATCCCAGTACGGACACTGTAGTGCACCATGAGAGGGGTGCTGCACTTCTGAGGTGCCGTCTTTCGGATGAAACGTTAAACCGAGGTCCCATCTGCCTGGATTGGTGGTAGTTCAGGTGGATGTTAAAGATCCCATGGCACTTATCGAAAAGAGTAGGGGAGTTTTTATTGAAATAATAAACATAACAAGACAACACGGATTCGTCAGCTATACAAAGTGAAAACCAAAACCTGATCAAGCAAACTTATACTATAAACAAAATCATAAAAGGATAAAGAAAAAATAATTGTCAGACTATATCATACATTACTTGAACTTAATAAAGTGAAGAAACCCTTTCCACATCTTTAAAAAGCTTAGCAGGTACTGTCCTTGAGCATCCTGGGCATAAATCCTTGAGAGTTCCTGTGAAACAAAATACTAAAACAAATGTAAGGCATTTTCCTTTGGTATATCACCCACTGACACCTTGCTTGCCATAAATAGTAACGTAAACAACCAAAAATAATGACAATGTCCCTCATGAAAGTCAGAAAAGGTCACTGGATAAACTCCTAAAACCAAAATATGATATGAAAGGGAATTCAACCACTTAAAACCCCATAGTGTCATAAATAAATCCACAGACCCTAGCATAGGAACACTGTAAGAAAAATGCTCCATTGATTCCTCAACATTTATGCAATCCAAATAAGGACACTTCCTTTCTTCAATGGCCTTGTATTTGGCATTACCCCTAACATTTAGACGACCATAAAATATTAACCACTGTGTCTCCCATTGTACCTGAGGCAATCTGAGACTATTTAGTTGGGCCAATACTTTAGGATTCAAATTAGTAGGGCAATTCTTAAAACATGGCTCTAGAGGAAGTAAATATGCCATTATAACCCGACAGAATCCTTTCATGCTGTTACTCAAAATTGTCTCTTTTCCTATTTTCCATTTATATAGTTTTTGTGCAGTCGGTCTAAAATACTGTGGTATATGAACATGAGGGTTTAATTTTGGAGCCCCAGAATGCCATTTCCTAAAGTATTTATCCAGCGATCTGTAAATCCATTTATCCCCAATTCCTGTTTCTACTCGTAAACCACCTTTGACTGAACACATAATAAATAAGGAATGAACAAAAATCACAGGATCCACTATTCCAAGTCCTCCTTGTTTTTTACTTAAATAAGTATAACATCTTTAACGGATTTAGTCTATTACCCCAAACCATTTGAAAGAATAAACCACACATTTTAGTTTCTAAATGCACTGGGGCGGAAAATCATAGCTACATATTGAACACATGGTAAAAAAACTGTTTGATAACGTGTATAATTTCAATTTAGACAATTTCCACCGTTTCCATCTGTAACGTATTTCCCACGTTTGGAGAACTGAATCCCAATTTTCTACTGGCATATTCTGAGGACCAAACTGAATGCCCAAAATTTTGAGGGGAGTTCTGGAGAAATGGATGCCGCCCTGTACCACTTCTGTAGGACCCATTGCTCCAATAAATAGTCTTTTGTTTTGTGTAAATTTATTTTTGCATTTGAAACTCTTGAAAAAGCTTCAAATGCTGTCAGAAAAGTATGCACAGAAGAATGGTCTGAAAAGTATAAAATCAAATCATCTGCATAGGCCTGTACCAAACGATGATGATCTCTAGATGTATTATCCGAAATTCCCAACCATAATGGGGTAGTAGTTAAATTCTGTAAAAGGGGGTCCAAGGAAAAAATATAAAGTAGGGGGCTAAGAGGGCAACCTTGACGCACTCCAATATTTAAACAAAAACTTTCAGCCGTAAGGCCTTTTACAAATGGGAACACAAAATTATATTCATATAATTTTTTAATTAGATTAACGGTTTGCAATGGGACTCCATAGTGTACTAGTGTTAGAAACAAAAAAGGCAAATATACTCTATCGAAAGCTTTTTCTAAGTCAGCGACCATCATACAATTCGTAACCCCCACATCAGAAAGGTGTTCAATAACCTCACGTATAATCATTAAAGCTGTCTGAATTCGTCTATCTGGTACCCCGCTAAACTGGTAGGGAGAAATTACCCATCTAGCGTAGTTTTTTAACTGATTATTCAAAATGCTAGTAAAAATTTTATAGTCTGAATTTAAAAGGGTAATCGGCTACCAATTTTTAATATTTTGCCTATCTCCGGATTTAAATAGGTAAATTAATAATCTTCAGTAAAGGAGGGAAAAAAGGCTGTTTTTTCCATAAAATACTGAAATAAAATAAACAAACATTGACTTAATTCTTTCGAGAAAACTTTATACAGATTATTAGAAAGGCCATCCCTGCCTGGTGAAATATTCAATTTCAAATTCCCAATTACTTTTACTATTTCTTCTTGTGTGATTGGGTCTGATAATGTTGAGGCTTCTGCTATCCTGGGGGAGACTTAACTGTTTTAAAATATGAGAGATTTCTGCCTCAGTAATAAGAGAGGGGGGATTCAAAGTTTGAAAATGTCCAATAATTGATTCTCTGAGTTGTGCAACTGTGGTGGCTAAAGAACCATCAGGGTTTTTTAAAGAGTCAATATTGGAGGAAGCCTTCAAATTTTTGCAGGCTTCAAAAGGATCTCCAATAGGAGATTTTTTTATGCTATTAGACAGAATGGCCTGTAGGGTTTTGGCCTTTAATTTAATAATTTGGTCCGAATAGTCTGAACGAGAGACATACGCAATTGTCATGAGTTTCTGGAGTTGATGCCTAAGAGACAAATATCTCAGAAATTTATAATTTTTTGTTTTTACCCCTTGCTTTTTAAACCAATTGCATAGCTCAAGCTTAGTAGTTAACCACCAATCCCCTAAATCCTCATAAAGAAAAGCCACTGATAACCTGGCTGCTAAAATCTGTTTCACCCCTGACTGTATATATGGTATGTCCAACATAGTGTTATTCAGCTTCCACCTAACCTGCCTATGCTCAGGGGAACCTGAAGACTGAGAACTACAAAAAAGGAGAGAATGGTCAGAAAATTCACAAGGGATCATCTTAAAAGAATCAATTTGTACCTTAGGGGAAACAAACATATAATCTATTAGGGAAAACAATTTACCCTTTGTAAAGGAATACAGGGTCTTCTAGAGGAAAGGAAATACAATTAAATAAGCCTGCTGTTTTAACAATATTAGCTAAAATGTGAGAATCGCAATAGATTTTCTTTTTTTTCTGGTTAGGTGAATCAATAATTGTACAATTGAAATCGCCTCCCCAGAGCACCTTAACTGATGTCACCAAAAAGGGTTGAACAGCTTTTAAACAAGAAACTCTACCAGCTTTTGTTTGAGGATTATAAATATTAATGAAACGATAACATATGTCATGCCATTTCCCATCTAATATCATGACTCTCCCTGGGATAAGGTCAATTAAATTATGGAGTTTAAAGGAATAGGTATTGAACAAAATTCCTATTCCGTCTGCTGTATCTGTTCCGAAGGACCAAAAGGAAGGGCCCCACACCCAATCCCGTTTAAAAGAAGAAAGTTGTTCCACTGAGTGCATCCAGGTTTCCTGTAAAAAGCACACAGATAAATGCTGATTTCGTATATAGTGAAAAAGGGCTTGCCTTTTAACTATATTTAGTAGGCTATGAGTGTTCAAAGAGCCCCAAGGCCACTGCATTATATTTTATGAAAGTAGGACAGACTTATTTTTTCTTTTTTTTTCTTCTTTTCTTTATAACTATCCACTGGCTGATACCGCGTGGATAAAGAAGATTTTTGGGAGTCTGAGTCTCCCAGTTCCATTTCTGTATCTCCCCATGGAGTAAACAAGGCAGCATAAGAGTTACTTGTTTCTATGGTAGGAGCGGTGGGAAGGGGAGGGGGTTTGGGATGCAGATTTCTAGATGATCTACTTTGGGGTAAAGATGGTCTAATATCTAAAACCTTAGGTGCTTCCTCAAGAGTCTCATGAAGCCTCAGAGTAACACACTGGAGGAATTCCAAAGGGTCAGGAGGGCCCGTGCTGAGTTTTCAACTGCCACAAAATCAGAAACCGTTTGCAACCTTATCTAATTTTTCTAAGGGCTTATTGAAGGAAGCTCCACATCAGGAGACTGAACTATAATTTGAGAAGAAGGAAAAGGGGACTGTGAACTAGGAAGGGGGAAGTGTACAGCGTCCTGAGCCTTCTGAATTAAGAGTTCTGAATTTATACAGGAAGTTTTATTTTTAGCAGCCCAAGGGCAAACCCGAAACATATGACCAGATTCTTCACAAAGCTCACATTTAGACTGATTATGACAATGCATAGTTATATGCCCAACCTCTCCATAGTTGTCTAGCGTGGTTGGTCATGAACACTTGAAAGGTGTGTTTTGGCCCACATCTGTAACAAGCCCTAGGTTGTCCACTATAAAACAAACACCTCTATCTTTCCCCAACAAAAGGAATTGGGAATATGTACTACCCCTGTCTCAGATTGTCTCAGTTTAGTTTTATATTTCCATCCCCCATCCAAAATTGTTCAGAATCCAGAATAGGCTCAGGCCCACTCAAAATTTCACATTGAGGGACAACCAAAATGATATATCTTCCACATGGACCCCCTCGTTTCTAAACATGAACGTAACATGTTTTATCAAAGGTTTAATTAAAGGTATAACCAAAAGGGGTCCATGAGGAGAAAATTGACTTAGTTGTACCTATCCCAAAATAAATCAAAGTGTGTGGTGACGAAAACTAATGTCAAAATTGTCTTCCCAGAGATATTGATGAAAGCGTATACATCTTTAGGAGTAAAGTGTAAGGAATCTTTCAATAAGGATTTCCTCACATAATGTCTATCTGGTCGATCCTCAAACCCCTTTATAGCGAATCCGGACAGCATTCCGGCGAGGTGCTGCTTCTCTTTTGGAATTAGAAAATAGTTCAGACATAAGTGGTTTTGGGGAAGCAGGTTTCATCGAGGAAGGTGTGTGGGAGGAAGTAATGTGCTCTTGACGGGGTGGCACCAAATCTATATTTGAAGAGGAGGATAGAGATGTTTTTGTCTCCAAAGGTATAACACTAAGTGGAGACTTCCTTGACTCAGGACAGTTTTTATTTTCCTGAAATATTTGCACCAGATTACCCTGCTGTAATTCTGGTTTCCACTCTGGGGAATGCTGTGAGAGGGCAAAGTCAGAATCCCAAGTAGGATCAGGCTTCCAAATGCCTGCTGTATTTTGTTTCCAACCAGCTCCTCTAAGCGCTTTATCAGGGGACCAGGGTTCCGATGTAACAGAAGTTTGTAAAGCAGGATTTGCCTGAGGTAGTTTCTTTTGAGGAAAAAAAAAAATCAGTGGCCCCAGTTTGGGAAGTCGCTGAAGACTGGTAAATTACTTTAGGCTGAGCCTCAGGGTTCTTGAAAACAAACCCAGCTGATTTATCCATTAATACAGTTTCAGGCTGTATTAGTTCCAATGCAGGCACAGTTTGTTGAAATGCCTTTTGAGTCCCTTCAATCGGACTATCAGAAACCAGTGCTGTAGCAGGCTGAAGGCACTCGCTATCATTCGCGATTATACTGCCAGCCTTGGAAAGAGACAGATGTACTGGGGGAACTTTTTGAGTGGAATAAAGGCTGGGAGGTATGTGTTTTTGCTCTACAGAGTTTCCCGAAAGAATGGTTTCAGCCGAAATTCTGGCAGGGTTAACGCTGCAGCTTTCAAAGCGCGATTCCTCCTGCTGCAGAGATAATGACTCGGGCTGTGCGGCTGAGTGCCGATTTGAAAAGCCCGTAAACAATTCAGCTGCTTGCCTCTCCCTTACTCCCGAAACACTCAACTTATGTTGCGACTGGGAGTCGGGTTGTTGTGCGCTTTTAGATAATGCCAAAGGGTCTTTACATGCAAAACTCTCCGCTTTAATTGCGGTATCCGAAAAATCAGAAAAACTTTGTAAAGACTCACCACGCTCAACGGAGCTATTCTCTGGATGTAGACCAGGAGTTTTGTTTTCAGTTACAAGCGTACCATCTTCAGGGAGGGCAATATTGCAGGTAGAGTGAGTAACTAATTTATCAAGATCCAAGCTGGGCTCAATCCTTGTAACCAGGATTCATTCTCATGCATTTTTATTTTTGCAGCCAGTCTAGAGTTGGGATTTCTACTACCCAATTCAACCACTGAATCTTCCCAAAGGACCACCGCATCGTGGAACTCCATATCAGAATCGATATCCTGGGTGTTCAAAGAGCCGGCCTCCATATTACACACTGTGGGAGTGGAGACCAAAACTCCCACTGTGCAGTCATCTTCCTCCTTCAGCAGCTCACTCCGAGTGGCCATCTTGGTAATGGCTCGTCCCCCTACTGGCCACAATGCAGCAGCAGAGTAGGGGAACTTCCCTGGTGTCCTGGCCAAATTTACCTCATTCACTAAAAATACCACCAACAGTTTCATCTGGTTCAAGGTCAATTGGCATTCATCTGTATCCCCCTTCCCCAGGTCGTGCCTGAAAATAGGCAGGATTTGTCTAGTGCACTTACCTGGTCAACAAAAATTAAATAAAATAAATAAATAAATAATGAATACATACTTGGAGAATGTATGTATGACTTAACACATACTAGACAGGACAAGTGAACCAACAATGTAACAAGTTAAATATACAACTATTACAAAATTATAAAAAACGTTCACATTGCAGTTGATTTAAAAAGTACTTATTTAGATAGGCAGAATTGGTCTAGTGCACTTACCTGGTCAACAAAAACTAAACAGATAAATAAATAAATAAATAAATAGGTGCTTCTTGAACATAATATGACTTTACATTTCATGTAAATCTTGAGGTAAACAATTCCAGTTTTTGGCTGCAGCAACTGAAAAAGCCTGGGTGTCCATTAATTTATGAACGCTTGGAATGTCAAGAACTTTTTTACTGTTAGACCTTAGGTTTCTACATCCTGATCTCAATTTTAGCAGGGAAATGGGGGGGATCATTTTTAAGTAGAAGAATATTGGCTGTGATAAAGTTGAGATTATACAAACTATTTAATCTCGGGGAGTAAACCAGTTTGAGCATAAAGAACACAATGGTGTGTATTGTAAGGTAGTTATGATGACTGACTAGCAAATACTGCTGTAATAACTTATTTTATGCTCATGGGGGGAAGGGGTCATGACCAGGGGTCCTCTGATGATCCTTGATTAGAGCGAAGCGCCAGGGCACTTGGTCGGTGGTGGAGTATTCTCTGTTTGGGAGTTCTGTTTGTGTCTGTAGCTTTTTTTTCTATATAGATTTTTATCCTTCTATGGCAGGATCAGGCAGCTGTATCAGCCCTGTCCCCTCCAGTCACAGCCGTCCTATATCTCCTCTGGTACTGGGGACCATTATCCCCTGCAGATTGCCCCCGCAGTGGGGCCAGGAAGGGAGGGCTGTCCTCCCCCACCCAGGATGCAAATACAGACTGTCACCAGACCAGACAGATCAGGCGGGCCACCAGCGTGATGGGCAGGGCTTCATATAGCCTGTCCGCCATTTTTGCTCTTGTTTTCTCCCCTTGGGCTCAGCAGCCATGCTATGAGCATATTGTGTGTACTGTGCCTCCATGGAGATGTCCCTAACACTCTGAACACTGACACTTCCCCTCTCTACGGGACTCGCATGTGCCACCACCCGGATTACTCCAAGGTGGTAGGCAAGTGGCGAGTCATGCAATCCCCCCTTCCCAAGGGAAGATAACAGTCCTACAGACACTCAATCTTCCCTCCTCCATCTGACCCCCTGAGCGACCCAAGTCTGTTCCTGAACCCAGTTCACCAGCATGGCAACAGGGGAGGCATGGCTGCCTCAACCCTCTGCACCACTAGGATGGCTTATCTGTAGCACGTTTAATCGTTTTTCACTGCATTAGGATTTGTCCATGAACATTTTTTTACTTGGTACTAAAGCCTTTTGGATTATCCATTCATGGTGTAAAAACTATTCTTTCCCCCAAACTCCCTTTCTGAGGGCAAATACTTACTGGACTGCGTGGTCTTTTTTATAGGGGTTTGCTACCCCTTTAAGTGCACCATGTCCCTGCACCGTGAACGTGCTCTCCCTTGCCTTGCTTTCAAACTAATGATCTGGAGGAGAGGGGCTTCTTATACTGTTACTGATTCACAGTGTCATCCAGTCACCCTTGCAAAAGGCAGTTAAGTCTATGTTTAAAAGAGACACTGTCGACCCTTTTTATATCATTTTATTTCTAGTCAAAAACCCCACATTTTGTTGATTTTTTTTATATTCACTGTTTTTGGCCCCTTATCACCACTGTCTCACCCGTTCCTCAGGGTCCTCCAAGGTATCCTGAGCTGGGCTAGGCCTACTCCCGGAACTCCTCCTAGTGTCTACCCCCATGCTGCCTAGGCTTACCACCCCCAGTGGGAAAGGAGGGAGCAGCTCCTCATTCCACGCTCCCCTACCTGCATTTGTCTTCATCAGGCAGCATCCAGGATCGTCTGGTTTCGGTCCTCTCAAGAGCAAGGTACAGGAGGCTGTCGTCAGGCTTGACAGTGGGGCTTTTCCTCCTTAGTTACTCCATGCCCCCCCCAAGGAAGCTGCCTCATTGGGAGGACCAAGGAGCATGAGTACGTAGAGCATGCAGAGACTCCGGAACTCAGCCAGCTTCCTCCTCATCCATGGCATTCCCCAACCTACACCCCCACCCGTGGTCCCCCAGGTGGCAGTGTTGCAGTGAGAATGGCAACCCTCCCACCCAGGAGGAGGAGAGCGGTCCCTGGGATGCTCCATCCTCCTCACCCTGGCCAGCCTCTGATGACCTGAGTCTGCAACTGAATCCGGTTCACCAGCACCATGAGCGGTAGTGCTACTGCTGTGCCAACAGGCCAGCTCACATTTTATGACTGAGTACCTTCTCTAAAAGTCATTGATGCTGTTAGTTGCTTTATCTGCTTCCTTTTTTAGTATATCTGAAATGCATGGTAATGGTATAATTACACCCCACCTTGTTTTGTTTTAAATCCTTAATCTACTCTTATTGCAGACTTTCTGAACATTAGAGTCACCCCCCAAACAGTGCAGCCACATATAATGCAATAGTCTCCTTTTCAACCACTGTATCTTGAGTATCCAGGCAGTGTCGGGATATTCCCAAGTCCAGTAAAGATGCAGTGAGAGTTGATCAGACTGTAAACAAACACATTTTTGTGTGGTAACACCAGTAAGGTGGGCAGTCTTTTTTTTACACTTTTAAAAAATAAAAAGGAGTCCAAATGAAACTACCAACTACATCAGCAATTTCTACAGAATGTGACCAACCATAAAATGTGTTTTTTAAACTACAGACAATTTGAAGTCTAAGGGGGTTGACAGAGTCCCTGTTAAACTGACTGCATGTTGACAGCATGCTTCTTAAACGTATTTGATTTTCAAAACTGATTTGAGTCCTATAATAGATGTAGATCATCTGAGCACTGTTTGCCATGGTCTGGTTTTTGCCTGCCGAGGGGCCTAAGTTTGTGACAGTCCCTAAGGATAAGTGAGCCCTGTCAGCACCTGTAGATAGAGCACAGTCTAGAGAACAGCAGTGAGGCATACTTCATAAATCATAACTAGCAAGGGAGGCTGAGAAGTGTCAATCAAATCTGCTAGCTTGAAGCACAGTGGTCTCATCTCTCACTCGATTTTTAACTCTTTAGCTACAAGGTTCTCCAGAAGGCAGACTCTATTGATCAGCTAGGAACCATTCGCTGGAAGTTAGTCCTTCTGCTGCTGCTGGCATGGATCCTCATTTACTTGTGTCTCTTTAAAGGTGTCAAACTGACTGGCAAGGTAAAACACATTCCTTTATGTACTGTTTTTTTTTTCATTTTGTCCAATTACCAGACATAGTGCTGCATCTTCCATGACGCCGGTGCAGAGCCTCTGACTGCAACACAGTGACACCTACTGGTCGGAGGGCAATTTTGAAAACTTTTCACAGTATGCAGCCTTTTGTCTTCCTTTATGGCTGCTTTCTCTAAGCGTAATTTTAAGGGGAGGAGGGCTTGCTCACCAAATCCTATTCTACCATAGAGCAGACTGACTGAACAAAGTATCTACATAGTGTTAGAAGTAGAAAACATTCACTGGGGTGACCACCACATTTGATGTAGGATCGAACATGCCAGGACATGTTTCCTCATTATATTTTTCATTATTACACCTTATTCAGTTTTATGCCTTTTGGGGGGGGGTGCACCTTACCTAAGAGCTATCCTTCCCCATTTTACCCCTTGAATGGAGTTAGACTTCTAATTTCACTCCTGCAACTGAGTTCCTCCAGGTCTCCCCCCATTCCCACCACTGTACCTCTTTTATTCACTCACTCACAGTGCCACTTCACTGGGGAGAGTGAGGATGTGGAAGTAGGCCAAACGGTATATATGTTCTAACGGTATATATGTTCCTAAGCACAGGCAGTATCACGTGCTGTGAATGACGGCTCAGAGGGGACCGAGCAGATTTCAATAGCAGTTCAATTCTGGCTGCACTCTCTCCGCTGGGTTCTCTGTGCTGTGAGACTTTTGGGGCCTACTGACATGGGTTGCCAGTTTCTGCCTGTGACATCCAACCTCCAGTCAATAACAAGACTGATATCCAATTCATCCCCTGCCCCAACTTATTTTTTTGCTGAAATTACATCCATTGCCATTTGTGGAATAACTATTTTCCACAGACAGCTGGAAACAATACATATAGTAGATGTGTTTAGTACCAGTGTTGCAGCTGTTGGACAGAGTATCCAAAAGAGTCACAAGAGGGGAACTGCCATGGAAAATGCAGCAGTGTGTGTGTGTGTGTGTGTGTACACGTGTGTAAGTTTGCAAGTATAAAAAATTGTGGGGGGGGGGATGCACATTTCATAGATTTTGCAATCAAGCTTGTAGACCTGGGCCATCTCACCTGCTTACAAGTGATCAACGAAGGCTAATGAATCAATCAGTAAAAAAGGGAGGTCTTTCGGAGAAAACAAGATGAAGCACCTCTTGTCCTTGAATTGAAACACTATCATTTGCCTGAAAAGAACACGCTAATGTTTTCAGGACACACATGACATTGTGATGCTATCAGGAAATAAGATGTGTCTGACTCAGTGTGGTTAGTCACAGCTTGTTCCTCGATGACATCACAATGTTCTACAAATGGCTGCAATGTAGAATTAGTACTGAACAGATTCAGTCGTCTATATCTCTGGACCGCTTCCAGCTACAGGTGAGCCCAATATATCATTTGAAAGAGCCATTCATGGGCTTTCAAACCATACTGGCCACTGGGTATGAATGAGTCCCTTTAAATGATAGACTTAATAGCAATAACATGAGACAGACCACTGCTTGTATATTAAAATGCATAGAATACACCATTCCTTCTCTGAGAGTTATAGAAAGTAGTTCTGTGTGAACCTTGCATGGCACAGATGTTACTACAAAGAATCATTTAAACAGCAGTGCACTTTTGATTTTTTTTTAAAGCCAAATGCATCAACAATCCTTCATGGCAACTTGCTGTAACAGTTGTTCTCCCTTGTTTGCCCCGGTCACACCTGGAAACGGGCCTTGGCTTGGTGCATTTTTCTGGTTGCTAGTTTTTGAAATGGCTGGTGACATGTCTACTATGTGTATAAATGTGAAATCTCACATTTATACCCATAATATATATGTCATCAGCTGTTTATCTGCACAGTAGACATGTCATCAGACTCCCTCCCCCATCAGCCAGCACTACATCATCCCTGTTTCACTTTCCCTCTGAAACATAGCCACAGTCCAGCTAGTCTACCGAAGTTGCCACATCCTGAGTAAGGAAGCTGGTTCACAAATCATTTTTAATTTTTCATCCATGATGTTAAATCTCTCCCCAGCATCAGTATACATCTCTACTCACCTCTCTCACAGCCAAAAACACTGTCTCACTACAGATAACGGAGCAGCTTCTTCCGCTTGCAGTCTGCCTTTCACTCCCACAGCAGAGTTGGCCTCTCCTTCGGAACCGTGTCCACCACAAAAGAATATACAATTTTTTTTAAACTAATATGAGGAACATTGAAAAATAATTGCCTTCATCAACTCACCAAAAAAAATGTTCCTTTGCTCACTCTCCATTGGCTCCCACCCTGCTAAGCCAGTCAGCCATTTTTCCACAGCAATTTTTGAAACCAGCTTCTGTACCAATCAACGTAGACATTGTAACCATGATGATACATCCACACACTACATCCTTAGCAATGGCCATAGCAACCAGGCTGGCAAACTGGTTCAAAGACACATGTTCAGCAACAAATCCCTACAATTTATATGAAATATGATAAAATCAAAAGCTATCTTGACAACTACATGAGTACACTCAAGATCCAGCCCTATTGCATAAATGAAATATGCAGGGGGGATCTTGTGTGATACAGTATGATTTATTCACAGTCATGCTGTTTTCCCTTGGCCACCTCACTTGTGGTTTACGCCACTCGTGAGGTTACCCAAAGTCAAACAGCACTTGTGTGAATAAATCATGTCTCACAAAGGTCCCCCCTGCATATCCCTTATACTGTATAACTGCCTCAGCAGAAATAAAGTTTCATAATATAAGCCGCCCCCAATTTGTAGCCATGGCTTCTGAATTGGGGCAGCTTAAAAACAGTGAACTCATCAGCAAGTACAACTCTCTATGGTTACTTTGCGTCCCTTGCCTACTTTGCCTCTCTGACAGTCAGACAACCCCCCCCCCATCAAGCAAGGAGCACCCTGACCCTCACAGTGACTCACTGATTTGCCATAGGTACCACACACACAAAACTGGTCTGCCAACCTTTCTTCTCTCACTCTCGGTCAGTTTCAGTTCTGAGCTCCATCTAAGCTCATGTGTCATGTCTTACATGTACCGGTATCTTTCCTGTCAATATTTTCTGCTCTGCTTAGCTAGGAAGGAGACTGCACTGGGGGAAATTGAGGTGTGACACCATAGTATGGAACACAGTATGGAGGATGGCATACAGTTTTTTATTAATTAAAATCACCTCCTTGTACAAGCAGCCTTCATTTACAAGCCACAGCCTATAACAGAAAACAATGTAATAGAAGCCACAACTTCTAAATGGTGAAAAACAGTAGCTAAGATTATATAAAACTGAATAAAAAATCCACCCTGCTGCTTGGCTTTGACCTGTGGGACATCTCTGTGTGTGAGGGAGAATGCTGAAGTCATGCTGCACTTAGAAAATGTTTGAGGGATTACAAAGCAAGAATACGTGCTGGGGAACTAATATGATGCAGCCTGAATACAAAGGCGTCAAAAAGGGATGTTTGCAAAGGTGTATATAAATGGAGTGACATCAGTAGTACTGTTCCTGCCCACCCTGAGGAAGTGGCTGGTGGCACTGCAAAACATTATTCCTGAGAACAGTGTAGTGTCTGTCAGTCTGAAGCTGAATAAATAAAATAGTTTTCAGTATGCTGGGTGACTAAGTTCTGGTTTCCAGTTGAGTGACTGTACTGTTATTTGGCCACTTTAGAACACATCTGAGGACATATTAGGTAGTGGAAGGAGGCAGTATAGCACAGTGGTTTAGGGCTCTGAGTTGCAAACCTGGAGACCTGAATCTCACAGTCCCCACTTGCATACTGTGTGACCCTGAGCAAGTCACTTAAATTTCTTGTGCTCCCAGGTCGCACCTGTAAACAAGCTTCAGCTTAGTGTTTCTCTCCTGGTTAAAAATTTTTTTATATATATATATATATATATATATTTGTGAGAAACACTGGAGGTTGGCGGAGGGCACATTTAGGAGAAACCTGAGGAAGATCTACTTCACCAAGAGGGCGGTGGAACCATGGAACACACTGCCAACAGAAGTGATGTGGGCGGCTACCCTTAATGGGTTTAAACACAATTCAGATGGAACAAGGAGACTCATAGTCCCCATGGGGGGGGCAGCAAGAGTTTGAGAGTAAGGTAGTGGGGAAGGGATGTAGCCCACAAGGGCAGTTGGTCGATGGAGTGAAGTAGTATAGTAAGGACAGACTCGAAGGACCTTTGGTCTCCTCTTGCTGTTAAATTCTATGTTTCTATTCTCCCGCTCCATTTCTCTTTGAAAAGAGTCCCAAAACCATGCTGGAATTTTGCTGAATTTCAGATTTGTCCTACCCAAAGTTGCACAGTTGCTTTAGCTTAAGCCTCCTTATGGAAAACCTCTGACCAATGATAACACAGACTAGGGCTGGCCACTGTAAGGATGACCAGCTTTGTGGATGCATTTTTAATTCTTGTATAACAAAGCTTTAAAAATGTATTACAACCACCAGGTTGTAATTATGAATTACAACAAGGTGGCTGTAATCCTTCCCTGTCAGTCAAGAGTGCACTGTTCGCAACCTAACCGCTCACCAGTGGAGGGAGTCGGAAACTCCACATTTATTATAAATGTTCATCAGTAATTATGAAAAATAAGACATGAGTGGCTCGGTGTAAACCAGAATCCTACACACACACCCTCAGTTTGAACTGCTTTTATAAATGCCCTCAAGCTTCGGTCTTGGGGTTTATGTAGCATCCCACACCTCGGATGTGTGTAAAATTCTGGTTACACGCACCCACCCATGTGTTATTCTCTGTGTAATGCATTTGTTGTTAACATTTTTGGGCCATGTTTCTTTCAGATTGTTTATTTCACTGCCATTTTTCCTTATGTGATACTCCTGGCTTTCCTGATCAATAATGTGCAACTCCCAGGCGCTATGGAGGGCATTAAGTTCTACATTATACCGGAGTGGGAAAAACTTAAGGATATACAGGTAGGAAACCCCTTAGTTTGTGTTTCTTTTCTTCTATCTAATTTTTAATGAAGTGTAAGAAAGTACGGTTGAGTAAGAAAGTACGGTTGTGTAAGAGCTTACCGTAACAGTAGATCTTAAAGAGTATCTCTTGCAGCAAGTCATAACACATGGAATATCAGCCGCAGGCAACATTTCCCCCAGATGACTTCTCAGCAGTCAGCCCTGGGACCTCCCCCTACACTACCACGTGGTGTCTGTATGGCAGGCATAAAAGGGGAAGGTCCCAGCTACTCCTCAGTTCTTTTCCATTCTGGTGATTGAATGTGAAAACATTTCCTAGGCCTCCAATGTTAATCGAGGAGGGAAAATAAGGCAGCAGCTCTTGGAGTCATAAAAGACAGCAGCAAGGAACCCTTCTGAAGTAACAGCAAGGGGGAAGGACGGCGGGGCTGCATGACCTGCTGCAAGAGATACTCTCGAAGATCTAGTGTTACAATAAGTTCTTACTCAACCGTACTACCTTCTTTGAGGCAATCGCTTGCAGCAGGTCATAATACGTGGGAGGATTCCCAGACAGTTATTATGCCAAGTGGGAGGAGGAAGTGAACCATCAGGACTTAGGACAGGAGGCCTTGTAGGATGGCCTGTACAAAATTGGTCCGCTTTTTAGAAGCGATGTCCAGACTGTAATGCTTGGTGAAGGCATGTACATTAGACCACGTGGCGACTTCACAAATATCCAAGGCAGAGATGCCCAGAAACATACCGTACAGGCGGCCATGCCTCTGGTAGAATGGAGTTTTACAACCCCTGTGAGAGGTTTTTCGTATTTTGCATAGATAAACATAATGCAGTTGGCCAACCATGTAGACAGGCACTGCTTCAAAATCTGAATGCCCTGGTTTCCAGGAGCGAAGGAGACACAAAGTTGCTCAGTTGTTCGCAACTATGAATTGCAGAGAAGATAAATTCTCAATGTGCTATGCACAGCAAGAGAATGAAGCGGGGATTCCCCTGGATACTTTGGCTCCAGAGAAGACACTGGTAAGTGAATAGCTTGATTTACAATAAATTCAGAAACAACATGTGGCAAAAATGACGTAGTTGTGTGTAAAGACACCCTACCATCATGAAATGGCAGGTAGGTTGAGGTTTGCACAATAGTGCCTGTAATTCTGAAATACGTCCTCCAGACATAATGGCAACTAAGAATATAGTTTTTCAAGAAAGCAAACGGAGGCCGCTGGAGTCAGCAGGTTCAAAAGAACTCATAGTCAATTTTTTAAACACAAAATTCAAATCCCACACAGGGAATGAATCCCGGATAAGGGGATAAAGGTTTGAATCAAAGTTAACTAGGACAATGGTTTTGTGCCCACAGGTAAATGAAATGCGGTAATGGCCAAAAAGTGGACTTTACAGTAGGAATGTCAGTCCACCCTCCAACAAGGAGAGCAAATACGAAGAGACGCTCTGAGGGGAACACTCATAAGGATCTAAATCCTGTGTAGACGCCCTAACGGAGAAGTGTTTCCACTTCATAGAATAGGAAGACCGTGTAGATGGTTTCCCGGCAGTCTAGAGGACTTCCGCAACCTTTTGGGACCCTCCAAAGCATGAGAGGACTATGTCCTCAGGAGCCAGGTGTGCAGATGGATTTGGGAGTGAAGGTCCGGTTGTAGCAGGGAGCCTCATGCCTGGGACAACAGAGCCCGGAAAATCGGCAGAGGTAAGGGATCCGGTTCTGAGAGCTGTAGAAGCAGAGGGAACCAAATCTGTCTTGGCCAGAACAGTACTATGGGAATCATAGATGCTCCCAACCCGGACCAGTTTGAGTAGTATTCTCTGTACGAGAGGAAAGGGCAGGAAGGTGTAAAGAAATCTTCCCATCCAAGAAAGAGATAACGCATCCCATTTTGTGGCGAGGCAAATAGGTCCAACTCCAGCCAGCCTCATTGGTGGAAGACATCAGCAAGTCCGGTAAGACTTCCCACTCATGGGCTAGGGCAGTGGATCTGCTTAGGGCATCTGCCAAGGTGTTGGATACCTCTGGTATGCGTACTGCCAGAAGATTAATTATTTCTCTGGATCGCCCAGTACCAGACCCTCATCGATTCTCTGCAGAGAGGGCATGAATGGGTGCCACCTTCTTGTTTATGTAGTGAACTACCACAGAATTGTCTGATTTCACTTGAAGGCGACCAGGTGGAAGGCAAATCTCGAATGCCTGTAAGAAATAGAGGACTGCCCTCATCTCCAAGACACTGATGTGGAGGTGGGCCTCCACTGGGGTCCATGATCCTTGGGACTGGACGTTGAGGAGATGAGCACCTCACCCTTTCAAGGAGGCATCTATAGTTAGAATGAGATACAGGACAGGAGAATGAAATGGCATTCCTCACATTAAATTGTCCATGGACTTCCAGCATTGTAGAGCTCAAAGAGTCTGGGAAGTCAGCAGGATCGGGGCATTGAAATCGTCCACCTTCTGGTCCCATTGGACTCTCAGGGGCCACCGAAGGACCCTCATATTGAACCTGG
This sequence comes from Neoceratodus forsteri, assembly GCA_016271365.2. Lineage (NCBI taxonomy): Eukaryota > Metazoa > Chordata > Ceratodontiformes > Ceratodontidae > Neoceratodus > Neoceratodus forsteri. The sequence continues at coordinate 94,257,207 of JADMNL010000030.1, forward strand.
CATTGGGGGACCTTCAGAATCATGGCCGCCAAGTGTACAGGAGGTGCAGGAAGTCTCGTGCCGAGACCAATCTGCTGGACTCTAGTCTGTGTGTCAAAGCAGTCAAGGTGTCTGCCCGAGTTATGGGCATTTATGCTGTCCCCACAGAGGCGTCTAAGATAGCTCCAAATTATTGGAGGCATTGTGCAGGGTCCCTCTCAGACCTCAGTCCAGAACCGGTAATGATGACCCTGAAACAGAAAACAGAGAAACTGTCTGTGAGCAGGGTACATCAGGATATGGAGGATTCAACCTACATATCGAGAGAGCAGAGCCAATGTCCCGTCGTTCAGCAAGGGGAGAAGTGACGGAAAAGACACCATCCCAAAGTTTGGTATTTAATACAGAGGTTAAGACTCTTGAGATCCAAAATGGGGTGTAAGTCCCCTGTTCATTTGGGAACCAGGATGAAATGGGAAGAAATTCCCACACCCTTCCATGGAAGGGAAACTGGTTCGATGGCATGTGTGTTGAATGAAGCATTGAATTCATCTTGTAAGACTAATGCAGGAACAGGGTTCAAAGAGAGTGGAATATCTGAAGTAAACCTCCTCCCACCCTGGGATGGGCAGGGGGAAACCTGCTCCCGACGGTTGTGTTATTAAGGGTCTCCCGCCCTATGACTGGAGAAAAGCTGACAGGCCAAAGGCTAACCCTGCTAGGTGGTAGCAGGGCCATGAGACATCTGAAACTCAAACAAGCAAGGAAAGCTGTGCAAGTGTAAGATGAATCACAGCACAAACAGAATAGTACAGCACTATCCTCCACAATAATCCAAAAAGGTTTATTACTTACAATTTTTTGAAGCCAAAAACCAAGCAGTGCCACACAGGTGACGACTTTTCCCTCACACATAGGTAAAGGCCCAACAGGTTTTGTACATGCACGAAACTGGTCGGGCCTTTACCTAAGTGTGACGGAAAAGTCATTTGTAAGGAATAAACCTTTTTGGATTATTGTGGAGGCTAATGCTGTGCTATTCTGTTTGGACACCTGAAACTCAGCCAACTTGCATGGCATCTGAGACAAACATCTGCAGAGGAGGCCCAAGTCGATGTATCAACTGTGTCATATGTGGCCCGAAGCAGCTGGCAGCATACCATCATCACAGCAGACAACTTTGCAGTAATAGCATCCTGAGGAGGACCAGTAGGAAGGGTCCGAACCAAGGGTGTAGAGGCCTTGATTAGGGGACTCATGTAATTTAAGAAGAGCAGAACACTCCCCTCTCCATGACATCTAATTTTTTTGGAGTCTCCGGGGATTGTCGAGGTTTAGCAGACCAATCATGTCAGGGGCCGGCCCATCCTTTGGAAGATGCGGCTTGTTAGGTCTTAAAGGATTCGATAAGTCCCTAGCCCTCAGATGTAATCTGGGGAAAACAAGGGAAGAGCCGTCCACCCCACAGGAGGCCTGAAGGAAGCAGAGGCAGGGACCTCCACCTCACTATTTTGGGGCAGATTGTCAGATGGGCCAGGATAGTGTGCCTCAGAGCTCGGACATCAGTCATGGCCAGTTGCCCTGCAAACGTGGTGAACTGCATGGACAATGTGAATGGGAACCACTGAAGGATTAGAGGAAGGCAGTGGTGCCAACCTGACAGACCCCAGTGAGGGACAAGTATACAGTGGTAGTTGCAGAAAAGCAGAGTGGCAACACAGTATAGTGCCATTGTGCAAACGCGCAACCCATTTATCATACCTCTGCCACACAAAAACTTGTGTTGTGCAGTCGACGAGGGAGTCAACATTGAGCTCTGAAAAACTCAGGCAGACGGTGACAAGAGGATCGACAATGGGTCAAAAGTATGGCAGTAACGTAGTATACCACCACAGCCCAAATGCACAACCCATTGAAGAATAGGTGGAGCGCCAACATGCAATTCCACACAGTGCACAGAAAGTAAAATACATTTGCGCGACTACCACTGTATTACCCCAATGGTGTTGATGAGGCAAGGCAACAGTGACTCCCAGAGACCAGGCTGGTCATTGACGAGACAGTCATCTGTGGGCCAGAAGCTATCGTCAATGGACAATGGCACTCCGTGAAGGGAGAGGTAGTCATTCTGGAAACCGCAGGAAAACCCCTGAATTCACCGTAGATGGAGGAGCCGTCGATGGTGGCAAGAGAGGAGTCAGCCTGTCGTTGACATTGTAGAAGACAACCAAACAGTGGCTACCTTCCAGGTACTCCTGAACTCACTGTCAATGGAGGAGTCATCGACGGAGGTAAGAGAGAAGCCAGCAGTTGCCAACGGTGTTAGAAGATGACATTACAGTAGCTACCAACTCAGCTACACCTGTACTCACCGTCGATGGAGGTAAGAGAGGAGCCAGCAGTCGTTGATGGTGTAGAAGATGACATAACAGCTGCTACCATCTCAGGTACTCACCATTTTGTAGAGCTCGGGGTACTTGTCGTCCATGACTAGGGATCAGGGGAAATGTGCATAGTCCTTTTGCTAGCATGGTTCCCACCCGGACCCAGGGCCGTCGACGAGGAGGGGTCACCAGCAGAGCGGTGAGACCCCGAGGAGGTCCTGTGTTGAACTGTTTTCAGAGATACAATCCTAGATGCCATGCACAGGGCCAAGCCACTGAACAGATATTCTGGAGGTCCTCTGAGGTGATCCGATTATCACAGGTACACTTTTGGAATAAGGGATCCAAAGACATCAGTAGATGAACCCATTGAGAATGAACGTTTGGTTGGTAGAATCTCTTCATCAATGGCTGGTAAGCAGAGCTCTGAAGGAGGACTTGTTGCATGCAGGTCGCAGTTGAAAAGAACTGAGGAGTAGCTGGGACCTCCCCCTTTTATACCTGCCATACAGACACCATGTGGTAGTGTAGGGGGCGGTCCCAGGATCGACTGCTGAGAAGTCATCTGGAGGAAATGACGCCTGTGACTAATATCCCATGTGTTATGACCTGCTGCAAGAGATTGTCTCGAAGAAAATATTTAAAATCTTGGTTGATCTAGGACATAAAGAAAATATCTGATCATGTTTCTAAAGACATGAGGCTAAATTTTCAAGAGGGGGCTTCCAGTTGCACTGCTCGTGCCAGTCCTCTGAGATGTGAGACATCAGTGCCATTATCAACGCTGCTCATTCAGGGGACAGAAGAGGTATCACCATCCCCTGTGCAAGCACGTTAATGAAGCCCACCAGCTGTGCCCCCACAAACTGCCTGCTTTAAGGAACACAGGGAGCTATAAATATACCCTCCCACCCCCTGTTCACACTGGGTCATTGGCTCTTATGGACACATCAGCTTAGTCTGTTATCAGGGCCCTTTGCACTTGCCTTGATCTACACTGTCCAAAACTCTCCCCAACTATCTTTCTTATCGATTCATGCCTACTCCTCACTGTCCCTGCCCTGTTTGTCACACAAACCCTCATTCTTTCCTTATCCCCAGAAAAGTGGGGCTGGCAATACAACCTAAAGGTTAGAGTAATAAGTTGTGAATGAACTTGATACATCCAGCAGCCTTGGGTTTGATTCTCACAAGCTCCACTTGCATACTGTGTGACTCTGAACAAGTTACGTAACCTCCCCCCCCTTCCCCCAGTGCTTCCAGGTCACCCCTGAAAACAGGCACTTGTGCCTAGTGGGCCTTACTTGGTTACTAAAGAATAAACAACAGCAAAGATACCCCCTGTCTGTACAAGCCATTTTGCTGGAGGCCTCCTGCCCCTAGAACTTCAATCAATCAATCAATCAATCAAAATCTTTATTTATCCAGGCGATCACCATTGAGCATGGCTCATTTACAAGATGGACCTGGTTAGAACAGGAACAGAGGATTTACAATTTATAAAAAACAGTTACAACACAACATCCAGATAATACTATAATAACAATAAATAAATAACAGAGGCACAATGGTTGAGCGGGGACACAAATGAATGACAAATGAAAAGCAATGATTCAATACTTTCAAAATGAAGAAATGTGTCTACCCAGTAATGGTATATTGAATATTCAGTCAGTGAATCAGAGTAGGAGGGAGAGAGGGGGTGGCGGGCAGGGGGGAAGGGAAATATAGGCAGAGTGGTTGTAGGTACCAAGGGGAGAGATAAGAGCTGCAGAGGGGACACAGGATAGGGGGAAGGAGAGCACAAGAAAATGTCAGAACAGTAATATTCAAGTAGTAGTGTGAGATACAAGTAGAGGTGTGGGAGAGAAGCCATGAAGCCAGGCATAACAAGGAAAGCAGATACCAACAAGATGAGCAACAGTTGCAGGGGAGGTCTAGGATCAATGGAAACAGTCACAGCATTCCTTGACCGAATGGGCATATAGTGACTTAAAGGAGGCTAGACTGACCAAAGTACTCAGCTTTAATGTTTTTTGTATATTATTCCATAGAGATGGCAGTGGGTAGCTTATAGCCATTCTTCCAAGGCATGTTTTAAGCTTAGGTACCATTAAGGAAATAAATGAGTAGCTTCTCAGGGCATAATTTCCTAACTCACAAAGCAGAAGACAATCGGAAACATAACGGGGGAAGTTTTTTGATAATAGCCCTGTACGTCCAAAATACAGCATTTCTGTTTCTCCTGTATTGAAGAGAGGGCCATCCCACTGCAGCGTAAAGGACACAATGGTGAGTGGAAAAAGGTAGATGAATCTCAGGGCCCTGTGATACAACGTATCCAATTTAGCAAGATAAGAGACATGGTAGTGACTATAAAGGAAATCAGCATAGTCAATCAATGAGAGAAATGTGGTTTGTACCAGCCGCCACTTGGCATCTCTAGTAAGGTAGTTGTAATCCTGAAAAAAGTCCAAGCCTCTGCCTCAGTTTTTTTAACAAATCCTCGATATGGACTGTATAGGAGAGTCTGTGGTCAAGCCACACTCCCAAATACTTGAATTTATTGACAAATTCTAGATTTTCTCCCAGAATTGTGGTGATCTGTGGAATAGAGCCAGCACTGACTGGGTTTGCTACATGGAGAAGTGGAGAAAACAGCATAGCCTTAGGCTTTTTTGTATTTAGTAAAAGCTTTTTATTTAGTAGTTGTTTTTGAAGTAGATTGAATTCGGATTGTAGATCTCCACAGGCAGCTTCCAGAGACGGATGACTTAGATAGAGTACCGTGTCATCAGCAAACAGATGGATATTGGCCTTAGTTATGTTGACGCCGATGTTGTTTATATACATAGCGAACAGTAGGGGCTCGAGAATCGATTCCTGGGACACCCCTCTTTGCAGGGGTTTGAGGGGAAAAAGTTCACCTTCTGCCTTAACTTGCTGCCACCGGCCAGAGAGGTAGTCAACAAACCAATGTAAAGATAGTGGGTCCAGACCTATCAATCTCTAGGAGGAGAGGAGCAGGCCATGGTCAACGGTGTTGAAGGCCTTGCTTAGGTCTAAGAACACTGCACAGAAGAAGTTCCTATTCTCCAGGTCTCGCTGTCAGTCGTTGGTAACTTTGGCTAGGGCTGTAATGGTACTGTGCTCTGCTCTGAAGCCAGATTGCATTGGGTTTAGCAGGTTCATAGTTTCTGCGTAGGTTCTCAACTGTTTACTTACAATTTTTTCCAATAATTTGGACTGAATAGGGAGTAGAGAAATTGGCCTGTAATTGTTAAGATCACAGGGGCCCCCAGATTTAAACGGGGGATGACATGGGCTGTTTTCCATAGGGGTGGGAGAATTCCCTGAGACAGTGAGAGATCGAATAGATGGGTGATTGACACAGCTAAAACAGTAGGCGACCTTTAGAAAGTTAGGGTCCAAGGAATCAGCACCAGCGCTTTTTTTGATATCCAGCTGTAATAGAAGTTCTTCAACCTCTTTCAGTAAAGCAAGCTGGAGGGGAAAAGACTGAGCTGGTAATAATAGGTTCAGTATTTTGTACACCAATCTGGTAATGTAAGAAGCATGCACGGGAGTTGTCAAATGCTAGCGCCGCTGTGGCAAAATGGTTGTTAAGTACATCCAGGATCTCCGTTTTGTTACAGATGGTGGCACTGCCAGAAGTGATCTTTGCAGGCAGAGAATTTCCTGATGTATGGCCAGACATGTCTTTAATAGATTTCCAGAATTTAGATGAGCTCCTGGCAGCAGAGTCCAGTTCCGAGCGGTAAAAGGAGGCCTTAGCTTCTCTTGCCATCTTAGTGCATGTATTCCGAGCTCTCCTAAAGTGACACCAGTCCATAGGGTCCTTAGTTTTTCGTGCATTTTTCCAGAGCTTTTCCCTGCCCAGCAATGCTGTATTCAGTTCTGAGGAGAACCAACAGCAGGCTCTGCTCCTAACCCTGACTTTTACAATAGGGGCATATTTGTTTAAGGCCCCAGACACAGTTTCAGAAAAGATAGCATATGCCAAGTTAACTGAATTAGCTAGATAAAAGTCCTGCCAGTGCAACGAATATTTTAGCTCATCAAGGTAGGCAGACTGATCAAAGTTACATCTGGACCTCTTAGAGGAGAATCTTGATGAGGACAGAGGATTCTGAACTAATCTTATGCCTCCAATAACGCAGTGGTCACTAACATGAGAGAAAAAGGTACCGGCATGGGAGAACAAATGGAGTTTGCTTACCAGGATGACATCAAGCAATGTACTATTAGCAGGGTTCTGTTTATTAGGGCACGTAGGCACACCAATGAGTTGCATCAGCCCATGGGCATCACAGAACTCCTTAAGTGGTGCAGCAGCCTTGGACCTCCAATTAAAGTTAAGGTCCCCAAGGATAACTGTTTCAAGGGAACCGTGTCCCATAAGAGAAGTTAGGTGAGTGAGGATTTGAGAGCCAGCAGACGAGGTCTATAGCAACCTATGACTCAAAGCATAGTGGAGGAAGATATCTCAATCTTTAATGATAGGCATTCAAATTGTCTTGCAACAGAGGACTCCTACCCCTAGAACTTCCTCCCTCCTCATCTGCAGTTCTCCACATCAAGGTCTTGCCTTAAAACCAAAGCCCTGGAACTGTTCAGCCCTTACCTGTGATTGCCCCCCCCAACTTGCAGCTGACTATGGACGTGGACTGCACACACCTCAACTCACCACCCAAACCCTACCAGGCAGTCATATGTTTTCCCGTGCTTACCTGTTTCCTACATAGCGTGCCTCTACATATCTGCAGGGCTGTTTCCAACTTATTTGTTTTCGTGTCTCATCTGTATGCAAATGCTATTTTGTCCTTTCCTGTAAATACGTTTTATACTGTACTCTGTAAAACATTTCTGTTGTGATAAGTGACTATTGAGACAGCTGCACATGGTTTACTGTTTTTCCTACTATGTACCCTACACCCCCCCAACCCCGACACACCTGAGTATGAGCTGCTTGCAACTCAGTGTGTTTATTTTGGACAAAAAAATTCAAAAAAATAAATAACAATACATGTGGCTATAAATCAGGGCTAGTACATCTCTTGTAGGGCCCCTGTACATGGAAAATACAGCACATAGATCCAAAGAAGTGGGGGTGGCAAGGGTCCCCTTCCCACCCTACTTTGTCTTCTGCCACCAAGTGCCACAACTTTATTCCGTTTGTGTGTGCAGATGGTTGTCATGCAAATTGGCACTCACCCCTCCTCCCCACAGCTAGAGAACATTGACGGGCCCATACCTATTTTTATCATGGCCTTCATAAGCTAAAATATTGTGACCCCTCCCCTTTTGCAACAGCAACATTTTTAATACAGCACAGAGCAGTACATACTAGTGCTACCCCCAGCTGTTTCTACTGTCAGTACGTGCTCACTCCCTGTCACTCAAACGGTGGCTGGCCGAGGTGGTAAGTGGAGGGGCTATGCCAGTGGCCATCTTTAGACAGCAGAAGCTGCAGATGACTGTCATACAGGATAAAAGGGGAGGCCATCAGGAGGTGAGGGTAGAGGGAGCTGACTGTGCAGGCTGGGGAGGTGGTGTTGAATGATCATCGGGCAGGGATGGGGGGCCTCTAGACTACAGGAAAAAGTGCTTTGACATTGGGTGACAGTTCAGACTGGGGATCGGATGGGGTGGGGGTCCACTAGGCTACCAGAGAAAAAAGTTGTGGCATTTTGTGACAGTTTGGACTGGCATTTGGTCACGGGTGGGGGTCTAACAGACTTCCACAGAAAAGGACTGTGGCATTTTGTGTCAGTTTGGAGTGACAAGCAGGGGATGTGAGATCACTAAACTAAGAGGACTATAGGGCAATTGCCACACTGTGACAGATTGGGCTAGATGGTTGGTGGTGAGGGGACACTAGACTACCCGGGACATAGAAATGTAGAATTTGCCAGCAGATAAGGACCGCTTGGCCCACTTAGTCTGGCCATTTTCCCTGCCTGTAGTATCACCACAGATCCTACTTGCTCTCAACCTCATCCCCCACCCTTCCCTTTCCCCTAAGATTCCCTTATGCCTATCCCATGCATTCTTGAACCACACCACTGTTTTCACCCCATAGCCTCCACTGGAATACTGTGCCAGAAATCCACCACTCTTTCTGTGAAGAAGTGCTTCCTCAAATCTCTCCTGAATCTACCCCCTCCAGCTTCTTAGCATGGCCCCTTTGTCCAGGAGCACCGTTTTTCAGAAAAATACTTCCCTCCTGTGCCTTATCTGTGAGGTATTTAAAGGTCTCTATTACTCCCTTTCTCACTCCTCTCTTCCAGGTGTACATATTTAGGTCCTTGAGTCTCTCCTCATGGGGCTTCTGATGTAGACCCTATACCATTTTAGTTGCCCCTCCTTGGATCCCCTCCACTCTGTCTGTGTCCTTCTGGAGATGGGGGGCTTAATTTTCAAAGCTCCATGAATGCTGTAAGCCCCCAGTGCACCGATCATTTGGCACACGGGGCTTGCAGCAGTCACCCGGCTGGCGATCAGGATTTTTGATCCCGAGAGCCAATTGCCGCAAGTAATACCAGGTTTTCCCTGGTCTAACTTATGCCACTGGGGCACCTGTTTCACAGGGCTTGAGCCAAATATTTGGTGCAATCTGCTATAAAGCATGGAAAGTGTTGCAACTGCACCTGATGTACTTAAATCAGGTGCAGTTGTGTCAAAGGAGTTTGGCACAGCTGCGCCAAAGAATGGGGTTCATGCAAGGCTTGATGCAAGTCCTTCATCAACATTTGAAAATTGGGTCCTTGGTCCCCAGAACTGGACACAGTACTTTAGGCGAGGTCTTATTAGTGATCTATACAGAGGCAAAACCACCTTCCTCTTTCTGCTAGTGATACCCCTCCCTATGCACCCCAGCATCCCACTAGCCCTAGCAACTGCCCTTGTTGCACTGCCTGGCCACCTTTAGGTCATCCAATATGATTACCCCAGGTCTCCTTTCTGCTTGGTGGTCGTCAGTACCACTCCTCCCATTTTGTGCTCCGCCCCTGGGTTTCTGTGCCTCAAATGAATTACTTTGCACTTTTTCATGCTGAAACCCAGATGCCATACACGTGACCACTCTTTGAGTTTTCTAAGGTCTCTGTTCATCCTTCCCATCCCTCCTGGAATGTCCAGCCTACTGCAGATTTTGGTGTCATCCACAAAGAGGAAGACCTTCCATTCCAGCTCATTTGACACTGGGCAGTTGCCACACTCTTACAGATTAGGCTGGGAACTGGGGAAATGGGGCCACTCAGAACTCATACTGGGGGAGTATTTGGGGATATGGCATATAGAGAGTTTTTAAAAATATATATGCTTGTTTCAGTCCCTATGTACCCACAGCAGCCTTTCAAGTCTGATTGGAGCATATTTCCAATTTTTCTCCCCAACTTCAACCTCTGGGGACACCAGACTACCAGAAATGTATGGCATTTGCCACACTCTGACAGATTGGACCAGTGATTGGCGGGGGGGGGGGGCGATGGCTCCTCACAATGCCTCTGCACAGCTGTTCATGGCAGAATTGTGTAGAACTGCTAATGAGCATATAATGGCCTGCAAATGGCCCCTTAGTGCCTTGCATGCCATGTGTGCTTGTTAGCATGCTGGCAGCGGAACGTGGCTCACAGGGGCAAGGCACTATCCTATTTAGGAAACACTATCTCCCTTTGCCCCTGTGAGTCACTTTCTTGTGGGGAGCTGTGTTAGTGCAGCACATAGTCCCTGTGCACTGAGATCCCACTGCCTCCATTTTCAGACAGGCAGTGTGCAGTGGGTTGGAGCGTGCTGCCAGTCTGAATATATCCCCCTGGCTGGTTGTGTGTTATCTCACATGCACCAACAGTGGGTGTGTGGCACAATTGTTTGGTTCTGAAAACTGGGTCCTACATCAGCATCTATAAATAAAGTGTAGGGAAGGATTGTGTAATGAGATTTTACATACACCATCGGTGTGGGGTGCTTTTATAATGCCCTGAGCTTCACTCTCGGGGTTTGTGCAGTATCACACACTGCAGGCGTGTTTAAAATCTCATTACACAACAACCCCTTCCCATACATTATTCTCTGTGCTGTATGATAAATTCCTAGCTCTGTTCCTAGCCAGCTTTCGGAAGCTGTAGATTGTCGTTATACATAGGCATGACATCACAAATGTGATTATACATAGTTGTAATATCCTTCCCATGTATAATGACATTTTTTGGAATGTTAAGAAAACTGTCTGTTGGCTTTTCATTATTTTCTCCCCCCCCCCGCCCTCTTTTCCCCAAATACTCAGTATTAAATGTGACCCTATTAAATACCCCCACCCAGTTGTGATTCCCAGCGTTCACTGTGGTCTATAAGCGTGATTTTGTAACGTGTCTCCTTCTGTTTTTAAAAACTGAAAAAAGAAAAAAACAGTTATATAAAATATGGGGGGTAGTGTTAACTGGACTTTTAAAACACCTTTGGTTTGTGATGACCTTGTAAACCCCTTGAGATTCACTCTCATGGTTTCTGAGCCCATCACAGATCTCAGTTGTGTAAAAATGCCTCATTAGAGAGGCTAGCAATGGCCTAACAGAAGTGCTCTTTGGATCTGTGCTGGCGACCCCACTTCCGGAGCGAGCCTGAGGAGTTGGATCAGTGCAGTCCTGGGCTGGGAAGTGCTGCCGAATGCAACGCAAGCCAGCCTGGGGAGGGAGGTGCCCGTCATCCAGTGCTGCAGTGGCCTATCACAGTGGGCTGTGGACCTTGCCCCTTCACAAGGGGTGGTACATGCCCAAAGTGTGTTGTGGCATGTGAGGCCAGCGGTCAGCTGCATCAGCACCATGGGGAGGTGGGAGGGTCCCAGGGGAACCAGGGAAGAAAAAGACAAAATACGGTAGTTATGTGTACCAACCGCCTGAATGCCGCCACCAGCACTTTTGAGTTCTGCCTCATGTGGATCCTTGTCTACCTCGACAACAGGGGGCATGGCAGATGGGACTAGGAGGTCACTAGAGACATGCCTGAGTGAGAGGCGTGCATGGTGGACCAGGGACCAAACAGCTAAATATATATATGTATATAAAAAAAAAAGCTTGTTTATACATGGCCCCCGATACATTATTCCATAAATAGTTTATTAGAAGTCTATTGTATTGTATAAATGAATAACCACTTTCATGTATGTAACCTTCATTTTCTAGAGACATGGTGTGACTCTTCCATAGGTTGACACACCCATGCCTGTCTTTCTAATCTCTCTGGTGTACTTGTTGACAGGTGTGGGTCAACGCAGCAGCCCAGATCTTTAATTCCATTGGTATCGCATTTGGCTCATTGATGGCTATGGCCAGTTACAATCGATTCAACAACAATATCCTGAAGTAAGCATTCTCCATAAGGCATCTATCTCACCACAGGACGTTAACCTAATGCTGAACCCTGAAAGAGCTGTAATGTCAAACTGCTTGAATCTTTAGATTTTCCATTAAAGTGCCGCAACTGTAAGAGTTGTCAGTTGCAGCTGTTGCTACTCGAGACATGTAGGAAGGGTAACATGGCCCACCACAGAATGTGTTGCTGCTGTCACTATGATGTGGAGTGTGACACCTCACGTAAATGCATCCGGACATCCAGTCCCATGTCAGGAGAAGGGAGGGCTGGTGCGATATGAGTGAGCTTGGTTACAACCCACTCCAACCTACCTGCAGAGCTTCTGCTACAGGCTGCTCCCAATTGTGTGTGGGGGGGGGCAGTAGGTTTGAAAATGGTTCAATAGGTGGAATTCAGGCAGAAAATACTGCCATGCTCCCTCATGAGACTGTGGTGCTCAGACCACCAACTCCCCTGTTCCTCTCTCTTGTTTGGAAGGTTCTGGCTCCCTTCCCTGCTCATCTAGTTGGCCCACACCTAACCCTGAGAGAAATGTCCACGGCTGGAGGAGATCAAAGGGTACAGAGAGGTTGCTTGTGGAATGGACAGAGAGGGAAACTGATACCAGCATAAGGGAGGGTAAACAAAAAGGTTAAAAAAATTAAAAGTATAATATTTTGGTTGGATTATTTTTAACAAAGCAAGACTCTTCTCTTGGTTCACTGTGGAAGATGTCTCATTCTGTACAAGTCAAAGAACTAGGACAACAACAAAAAAACATTTTGTTTCATTTTCACAAATACTTGTCACAAAATGTTCTTCTTTTAAAATAAAGAATAATGTTCACATCTACTACAGATACAGCAATATAACATTTCTAGTGAACCATAATAAATAGAACCATGGTTACGGAATAAAACTATGGGACTTGAGAGTCAAAGGTGGCAGTTGCCTGAACCGTTCAACTAAAGGGAAATTGGAGCAGAGGTCAGACTGTGCTTCTGTCCCCATTATTTTTATGCCACCTTGTGCATCCTTCTATGAAACCAACTGCCTTTGGTTCATCCATAGACTGGAGACCCAAAACTGCCTCGGAGGGAAAGCTTCTAGTTCTTGTGGTTTGCATCTGACTATACCAAAGCCTCTGGGTGTAACCCTGTTGAAGCAGGGCCTCCTCCAGGACCAGTCTTTCAGCCTCTTGGTCACACTACTTAAGGAAGGGTAAGAATCAGGAAGGACAGGAGGGTGGGCTAGGTGTCCAAGTGCCTCAACTTGTCGTGCGGGGGGGTTGGGGCATGATGGCATCATCTGTTGGGAGGGACTCCACAGGTTTGGAGTTAGTGCCCTAGTGAGCAGATGCCTGGAAGGTAGAGGGTCAGCAGAAAAATAAGAGGAAAAAATCATAAATTATGCTGTTTCAGAATTACATTACAGCACAGCTTAATTAGTATTGATTAGATAGTGCACAAATAAAATGTAAATACAAAATCACACATGCCCCCACAATGCAAAGCATCATGAGCTACATATGCAAATCACCACAGAATGTTATGCTGGTCCAACTTTAAGCAGAATTGCATGGTACTGAAAGGCCTCTCACACAGTTTGCAAAGGGTGCTAACAGAAGACAAAGACACGTGTTTCGTCCTACCAGGACTCAAGCACCCTTTGCAAACTATGTGAGAGGCCTTTCGGCACCATGCAATTCTGCTTAAAGTTGGACCAGCACAACATTCTGTGGTGATTTGCATATGTAGCCCATGATGCTTTGCATTGTGGGGGCATGTGTGATTTTGTATTTTCTTGAAACTTGGCTTCCCAGCCAAATGCCCTTTGGGGTAACCCTTGCCTCGGTGTTTGCGCACAGAGGTTCTTTGTCTTTTAAATAAAATGTATACTGGTAGCAAGTACAGCAAAAGGTAGTAATGTATAATTTGGAAAAATGAAAAAAGTGGAAACTTGTCAACAGCAATGAAATAACATACCCTTTTCCCAAATTTATTAATGCTGTATTTTTGGGATAAGTTAACAGGTCCTAGAGATACTAAATAACTCCACACTGAGTCTGCAATCACTTCATGGTCATTTTTGCTTCACAGGGATACCTTGGCTATCTCACTTATTAACTCAGCCACCAGTATCTTTGCTGGGTTTGTAATTTTCTCTGCATTCGGGTATATGTCCTACATCCAGAATGTTCCTGTCAGCAAGATTGCAATAGATGGTAAGAAACGGAGTACAATCATTTTCTACCAGTTACATTGAACAGCGCTGACAAGTCCTATATGTTATAGTTACTGAAGTTGTTTCAGACCTTCAAACAAATGCCTGCCTCACCTAGCAGTAGTAGCAAAACATAGAAACATAGAATTTGACGGCAGCCCAGTTAGTCTGCCCATTTCCCCTACCTAATGCATAGGTTGCAGATCCTAGTTGACCAACAGCCTACTTCCTCCTACCCCCCACTAGAATTGCCTTATGTCTGTCCCATGCATTCTTGAATTCTTCCACCGTTTTTGAGTCCATTTCCTCCTCAGGAAGGCTGTTCTATTGATTCCCTTGATGTACTTGAAAGTTTCTATCATGTCCCCCCCCCCCCCCTCGAGTGTATACATATTAAGCTTCTTTAATCTCTCTCTTCATATGTCTTCTGGTGCAGACCCTGTACCATTTTAGTTGCCATCCTCAGGACAGCCTCTATCCTGTCTATGTCTTTACGGAGATGGGGTCTCAAGAACTGGATGCAGAACTCCAGATGGGGTCTCACCAACTGTCTGTACAAAGGGATAACAACTTCTTGTTTTCTACTGGTGATGCCTCTCCTTATGCATCCCAGTATCCCACCAGCTCTTCTTACTGCCTTCTCACATTGCTTGCCCACCTTAAGGTCATCTGATGTGACTACCCCCAGGTCCCTTTCCATTTCTGTAGTTTTTATTATCTCACCCCGATTGTGTACTCTTCCCCTGGATTTTTGTTTCCCAGGTGCATTACTTTGCACTTCTTTGCATTGAATCTAGGCTGCCATATATTTGACCATTCCTCCAACCTTGCCAAGTCCCTTTGCATCCTCTCCACCCCACCTTCTGTATCTACCCTGTTGCAGATCTTTGTGTCATCTGCAGAGTGACATATTTTTCCTTCTAGTCCCTCTGCGAAGTCACTTTTAAAGACATTAAAGAGGACTGGTCCCAGTACTGAACCCTGTAGTACCCCACTAGTAACCCCCCCTTTCTTCAGAGTAAACTCCGTTTACTATTACCCTCTGTATCCTGTTGTCCAGCCAATTTTTAACCCAGGCTACCACCTTGGGACCCACTCCAAGGCTGTCTAACTTGTATATTAATCTTTTGAGTGGGACTGTGTCAAATGCCTTGCTAAAGTCTAGGTAGGCCATGTCCACTGCCCCTCCCTGGTCTACCACATTGGTCTCCCAGTCAAAGAACTCTATTAGATTCATCTGACAGGACCTTCCCTCTGTGAATCCATGCTGCCTTCGGCAGTAGCATAGCAAATTCCCAGAGGGCCTGGGTGCAAGGTGATGTTACAGGGCCCCTTCCCAGTTTTGAATAAACATCAAAGTTATGATTTGGGCCCCTCAAACCTCATGGGCCCGGGTACCACTGCACCCTTGTAGCTACACCCCTGGCCTTGGGTCCTGTGCCCCACTGGCCTCTAGGAACTCAACAATTGTTTCCTTTAGAAGTGATCCCATCATTTTCCCTACCACTGAGGTCAAACTAACAGGTCTGTACTTTCCTACCTCTGTCTTGCTCCCACTTTTGTGAAGGGGAATCACGTCCGCCCTCCTCCAGTCCTCCAGTACTACACCATCCTCCCATGATTTGTTAAAAAGGGAGGTCAGTGGTGTCACTAATTCTACCCTTAGTTCTTTTAGAATTCTTGGGTGAATCCCATCAGGCCCCATTGCCTTGTCCTCCTTCAGTTTTAAGAGTTCTTTCAGGACCCTTTCTTCTGTGAATGGACTGGTATTGACTTCCCTATCCAGAGTGCTTCTATTCTTTGATTTAGGTACCTCCCCCTCCTCTTCTTTTGTGAATACTGAGCAGAAGTATTCATTCAGTATCCCTGCTTTTTCACTGTCATCCTCTGCCCACCCTCCCTTCCCTTTAGTAAGCTTCACTATCCCTTCCTTCATCTTTCTTCACTCCCTAATGTATCTATAAAAGGTTTTATCCCCCTTCTTAACTGAGTTGGCTATCTTTTCCTCAGTTTGGGCTTTTGCTATTCTGATTGCCTTCCCCACTTCCTTCTGCTTTAACTGATACAGTTCTCTGTCCTGCTCCTTCTGTGTTTCCTGATACTTCCTGAAGTCTTTTGGGAATGGTTTTGGGGAGGGGCATATTTGATAGATAGATAGACAGACAGACAGACAGACAGATGTAGACAGACAGACTGCTCTTCAGTATATTGTGTCTGCTTTCTAAATGTCTAAGTATGTAACCCTTGCCCTCTTTGGCCCATCTATGGAATTGCCAGTCCAGTGATAGAAACACAAAACAATACAGCAGATAAAGGCCTGGTGGCCCATTCATTCTGTCCAAGCCTGTCCAATTTTGGGACTGCTCCCTTGTCAGTTCTTCCTACCTCCCTCCCTCCCTCCAGTCTTCCCCCTTTATTCACAGTTCCCATATACCTGTCCCATCCCCTTTTGAACCCTCCCATGTTTTTAGCCCTGATTACCTCCTCCAGGAGTTTATTCCAGGCCATCACCACTAGAATGTACAGTGTGCCCCTACAGAAGGAGCAAAGCATAAGGGGGTCTGCACTCAGGTATGATGGTACAAAGCAAGGAAAAAAATATATACTCACAAAATGAGCAAATGTAGAGCAGGCGGCAGCAAAATTGATTACATTTATTTACTCCAAGATGTGAGCTCCAAAAAGAGAACGAGACAGTGGTGTAAAATCCCATTACTCTGAGTCCAGGTGTGACTCTTCATCAGGAAGAAGCAAGCTTCTTGGCCCACCTGCAGATGTTGCAGTAATGCCAGAACCCACTACCAGCCCTCTCTGGGCAAGGCACACTTGTGTCCAGCAGCTGCTTGCATCCTGGCCCACCTCCCGACATGGCAAACAAAGTCTGCTCCCAAACTTTGGTCATCTCTATGGCCATTGGAACAGCCCATCTTTGAAATATTCATACTATAAAGAATAATACATGGTCAACCATACACAATGAGGCTGTGTTTCCATCCTGAAGCTCGAGTCCATGATGTCGGTTCAGCCCCAAGATGGAAACATGAGCAGAGTTGAGTATGGTTGCCCAAGTTTTATGCTTTGTAGAATTATGGTTTTACTGAATGTCACAAGTGAAAATTTCAGTTTCTGTGCAGCAGTAAGCAGTACTCATCCACTCTCACCTACCTTTCATTGTTTATAGTCAGTAACTATGGTAAAGATAAAGTATATTAGTGGGGAGGCTTAACAAGAGATAATCACATACGGCAACTTTTTTGTTACATTTGAACTATGAACAACAACTTCTCATGACCTATGAACTGTGCACATCAGCTTTGTATGACCTTTGAACTGTGCATAGCAACTTTTTATGACCTTTGAACTGTGCAAAACAACTTTTACCCTTGCACAACAAGGATTTTGCACGTATGGTAATCCATACACAACAACACTTAGTCATATACTGTAAGATGAACAAAGTGGGTGATTTGATACCTTTCATTGGACCAATAAAAGACTTACACAACACAAGCTTTCAGGCTACACAGAGCCCTTCATCAGGCAATGGCAGATTCTTAAAAAAAAAAAAAAACTTAGGGGCTGGCCCAGTGACGCTGAGGGTTGAGGCGAAGGATGCCACACCTCGCGCTAACGAGCCTGGACCACCGAGGGTCGGCAGGGGAAGGAGAGGATCGAGTGTCCGAAGGACAGCTCTCCTCTTCTGGGAGGGGGAGGAGGGACCCCAAGGTCGGAGCTTGACTACCCTCTGGTGGAGGCCAGGGGCACAGCATGTTCCCTGTCTCACAACGTGGGGTAAAGTGTACGGCGGACGTCAGCAGGGGAGGGCCTTGACATCAGAGATGCACGCCAACACAGGAACATTGGAAAATCACCCTCTAGTCTCCTGGAAGATGGAGCACTCTAGCTCAGACCCCACAGCCCACCTGCCTGTCCCAGTCTGGTGCCCTGACGAAATAAATATAGTTCAGGGCTGTAGGTGCCCCATCCCTGTCCCCACCCAGGGGGCAATCCGAGGCTACATGGAGGGAATACCGTGGTGCAGGTAGGATGAGGCTGGGGCAGACGCAATTAGTGACTCCCAAGGCGGCAAAGTCTAGGGGGCAGGGGAGGGGCATAAATAGCAAGTTGAAAAAAAAAACACTTAAATAGGTTGGGTAGAACTGAAGAATAAACTTTTACACATGTGTGACAGTTCTGTTGATAAGGAAGTAAATAATTGGATATGTGCAGAGACAAAAAAATACAGTCTCTGAAATACTAGGTGGTTATAAATCTGATTAGAGATGCAGGCTCTTCTCCATGGGTGGAATGTGACAGCAGGAGGCCTATAAACTGTTACATGGTTATGTTCTAAGAGCCTCCCTAAGGACATACTGTGTGTGTGTGTGACCTAAAAAGCACTTATGTATATATCTATGCTGCATAAAAACACATATCCAGGATGACACAGCAGACACACAGTATGATCAAACATACAAATAAAACCATGTTAATGTATAAGGCAAACTAAAAATATATATCAAATGTAAGAGGTAATGTATATAAATATATGCACAGGAAATTAAACTTGGCACCTGAAGCAAGGGAAGGCAGTTGTCAAACTAAATTTTCCAATAGGTCATGAAGCGAAGGTCTACATTCATGCCCTTATTGTTAGTGTCAAGAAGAAGAAAATAAGCATAAGCTCATAACCCCACCTTTCTTGTGTATTTTTTTTTATTTATATTTTTGTGCGTTTTTTTCTCCCAGTTTTTGCCCTTGCCCCGCCCTGGTTGCATGTGCGTGTGTGGAGGCACAAGCACACCGTGGCTCCAGGGTACCCTCCCAATTCTTTGCCCACCCACCTGCGCTACCTGTCAGACCTCCACCTGATGGGAGTGGAACTATGGCGGGGGTGACGGAGATCCTCCCCAGGAGAGGAGAGCTGCTAGTATGGCTGCTCAATCCTGCTCCTTCCCTCCCCCCCCACGCTGACCCCCGATGACCCATTCCCGAACTCAGGTCGCCGGCACAATGTGAGGTGTGACATCCAGCTCCTCAACCCTCAGCACCACCAGGCTGGCCCTTTCTTGTATATTTCTGAGGTGTCCTTTAAGAACCAGGACAGAGCGGTCAGAAATGGAGTGATCAGATTGAGAGAAATGTTGACCCACTGTTTTTTCAGTCTTTTTCTCCTTTATGTCATGCTTGCATTAGTTCATTTGGGGTTGAAAGGGCTGCCCAGTTTCACCCACATAACCTGTATGTGGACACTTCTTGCACTGGATGTAACAGACAACATTCTGGGATCTACATGTATAACTCCCCTCTTGTTTGGAGCTACTGATAAAGTCTGAAGTGGAAATGTGCTCACATATTTTACATTTAGGAGTATTGCAGGGTTTAGTGCCTCCTAGTGTTGTATATAAAAGAACTGATATCACTCCTGGTGACCTTAAGCCAGGTACATTCTACATGCTGCCCAAAATCCATAAACCTGGGAATCCAGAGAGACCTATAATATCTGGCAATGATAGCCTGACAGAAGGGAGTGCCAGCAGTTCTGCACCTAGCATGAGCACACATTTTAATCATAATAGTTATGATAAATTACTTAGACTTGTTTTCCTATTGAGTTACCATTTACCTTTTCCTTCTCCTTCTCCTTCTCCATAACTATAGGTCCCGCACTGGTATTCATAGTTTACCCACAAGCCTTTTCTACAATGTCGGTAGCCCCTTTGTGGGCAGTCTTGTTCTTCTTCATGCTATTATGTTTAGGACTGGACAGTGAGGTGAGCACGTTTCCTTGTTCCCGTAATGTATGGTGATAATAAGGATGTATGATATCTGCTTTGTTTTTGTTTTTTGTTCTCAATCCCCAGCCTGCCCTTCTTCTGCTGTTCCCTACTCCCAGCCCTGCCTTCTTCCAGCAAAACCTTCCAACAACTTGTTCCTCCCTGGTTAACCCCCCCCACACACACACACACACACACACACACATGATGGAGTTGCTGCAGGTCAATGTTTGGTCCAGAGTTGCAGCGCAGGAGTGGAGTTATTCTGCTGACTGGAGGGTCTTTCCTTTGTTTTCTTCCTGCCCTCAAGATGCCAACAGGTCATGAGCTGTGTGATGCATGCACTGGAAGTGCGTCATGCATCCAACTCCACTGACATCGCCCCTTCCTGATGCTGAGCCCCTATCTGCCCCACCACCTCTGGTCACCCAGGGGGTGGGCATGAGATGGCAGCTATGACTCCCCCCCCCGGGAGGAAGAAGAGGAGAGCATCCTCTTGAATGGATGCTCGATCCTCCTCCTCCCTCCCAACGGCACCCAATAACTCACGCTCATTCCCAAACTTGAGTTGCATGCATCACGAGCAGCAGCAATACCGCTGCACTGAGGAGCTGGATAAGTATGATATATATGTCCATTAATGTGCTCTTTTTTATCATCAATGATCAGTCTGGCAAAGCGTCATTAAATGACGTGCGGACTAATCTCTCCCTTCCCAATATACACTAAACAAGGCTGTCAGCTGACACTGAAAAAAAGACAATTTCTATATCCTGTGAGCTGTGGGTTACAGAGGGGACAGTTGAGCAGCTGTTATAATAATGCCTACTATTGTCCCCCCCCTCAACCATGGATCAGGGAGCAGGAGGTGGGCCAATTGACTAATATGGCCCTTTGGGGCCAAGGGAAGTGGGAAGAGGGACTGACGCTACCAGGAGGTATGGAAGAGCTGGAAGGATGTCAGCATGGGATTTCTGTAATTTCTACCGACTGTATGTGAGGAGAGGGATCTAGAGAACAGAACATGGTGGGGTTGACCATGGGACTAGCCCTGACCTCCTGGGGAGGGATAGAAAGGGTTCTTAAAGTTTGTTGACTTAAGTGATAACATTCAGTCACCCAGAGTATACGAAGGAGTAACCAGGCGGTGTGCATGATTAATCGCCAGAGGGCAATGGCTCAGGTGTTTAGTTATGTGCAAAAGTCAGTAACTCTGAGTATACTCTTAACTGAATGTTCTTAATATTGTATGACAAGGAGTTTTGAAATCTGAGGCCCAATATTGGATTATGTGCAAAAGTTTGCGCCGCGCTTGCAAATGCCAACGACCCTGAAGATGCTATATTCAGTCGGACAATGCACTGGCACTATCTGACTGGATACAGGGGCATGTCAGTGCAGTGTAATGTCAAGAAGCACTGCACCAACAGGGATCTGGGCTGTATCAGCCCAAAGGGATAGACAGAGAACAGCGCCACCAAACCTAATAAGGCTGGGAGCCCCCGTGCGATATTCGGCCAGCAACATGCAAATGAGTCCATAAGGCATGCACAGCGCTAATATGCCATACGTATGCCCATTATGTTCCAATTTCCATGGGAAGCAGTGGAAGGTTGTGCCCATACAGAAGCCGCCCACCATCTCAGGCAGGGTGGCAAGCAGCCCCCTCACACCCAGAATGCCCTTTCCCACAAGTTAAACAAACTACCTGGTGTCTAATGGCACCCCCACCATCTGAATCCTGTTCCCGTAATAAAGTAGTTATTCCCTGGTGTCTAGTGGTGCCTCCTGCCCTTCGATCCCCATAATAGAGTAGGTATTCCCTGATGTCTATTGGGATCCCCTGCCCTCTAAACACCAGCCCCATAATAGACTAGGCATTCCCTGGTTCTAATGGCACCCTCACCCCCTGAGCACCCATCCCAGCTGAGATACTGTAGTCCCTGGTGTCTAGTGCCCCCAGCACCGCCAGCACCAAGCAAATCACCCTGCCACCCCCCTTATCTCTGTCACTGGATGGTGCTGCATAGATCTGATACAGCGACCAGCTCAGCCCTCCTCTAACCACCTCGGCCTGCTACTGTATGGAATGGCAGGGAGCCAATGTATTGTCTACAGGATAATAATGCAAGCCAAGTGATTTGCTACTTGCATCTGGGTATAATTTGTTTTTTGTATCTGCCAATCTGTAATGTCTTGGCACTGTATGAGAAGAAAATAAACTAGCTGGCACTACAGCTTTCATGACACCTGGTCCTATGTAGCATTACTCTCACCACCTATGTCTTGTCTATGTCATTTCCCATTCCCTGGCTGCTGAGCAATTACACACTTATGTATATTACAGGCAAGTCACCTCTCCTGTGTTTTGGTGGAGGGATTCCAGCTTACAAATTCCTGCACGCTCACAACTCCTACTTCATGTATTCACTAAATATACTCATAAAATGCTTTACCTAGGCCCTTGCTAGGGTGTCACAATATCAGATTTTGACTATTGTGATATTTGTGTAAAACTAATATCATATAGCATATACTGATTATCATGATAATTTGCTGCATTTCTAATTTTAAGAAAACCTGAAAACTGGTTGGAGGGAAGTTGGGGAATTTGGAATCCGGTCGCACTCGAAGAACGTGCTGCCAGAGCAGTAGAGATAAAAACATCAACATGGTTTATCATGATATATTGCAGTATGTTGTACTTCACAATAATCATGATAATGCTTTTTTACAGCAATAAATTGCCAGGGGAAATTATTGTGATAACTCATCATACTGAGTTATCATGACATCTAGCCTTGCCTTGCCTAATTAGACCGCCCTCCCTTCTTTTGACCAGGACATTGTAGTGCAGAAGATTATTTAGCTTTTGTCATTCAAGCTGCCCCCGGTCAGCCATCTGGAGGAGGTTTTTGCAGTGTGGGGCCTAACAGTACCCACGATGGCCATCCAGAAGGGTTTATATTTTTTTTCCTGTTCCCTCCGTTCCCACCCTCTGCCTACATGAGGACATCACTTAGCCATCTACTGGCTTCAGAAGCTGCAGGAATTCCCTTAGTGGAACAAGTTCCATGGCCTCTGACAGGGATTGCCATGGTGCTAAATGTGATAGAAATATAGAAACATAGAAGTTGATGGCAGATAAGGACCAGAAGGCCCATCTAGTCTGCCCATTTCTTTTTCTACCTTATGAATGCACCATCAGACTTTGCTCTTTCAATGGCCTATCTATTCATACTCATCTGTATTGCTCCCTTTTGCCTATCCCATGCCTGTTTGAAGCCCTGCACTATATTCATATCCACCACTTCCTGAGGTAGGCCATTCCATGCATCCACCACCCTTTCTATGAAAAAGAACTTCCTCACATTACTCCTTAATTGGCCTCCCTCTAATTTCATGCTGTGTCCTCTTGTCCTGCTATTTTTCTTATATTGAAACATGTTAGACTCTTTCACCTTGTTAATGCCCTTAAGGTGTTTGAATGTTTCGATCATATCACCTCTCTCCCTCCTTTGCTCTAGGGTATACATCTTGAGCTCTGTTAATCTGTCCTCATATGTTTTCTGATGCAGTCCCTGCACCATTTTGGTTGCCCTTCTCTGGACTGCCTCAATTTGGTTAATGTCCTTGTGAAGGTGTGGCCTCTAGTACTGCACGCAGTACTCCAGATGGGGCCTAACCAGTGTCTTGTACAGAGGGATCATTACCTCCCTCTTCTGACTTGTGACACCCCTACTAATACACCCTATCATCCCCCTAGCCTTACCTATTGCTTTAGTGGTCTGCTTGGATGATTTCAGGTCATCGGCGATGATGATGCCCAAGTCTCTTTCTTCCCTTGTGACTGCCAGCAACTCCCCTCCCAGCCTATAGGTGGCTTCAGGGTTTCTCTTCCCTATGTACATGATCTTGCACTTCTTTGCATTAAACCCCAGTTACTACTCTTCCGATCATTTTGCTGTTTTATCCAGATCTCTTCTCATTCTGTCCACCCCATCTGGATCATCTGTTCTGTTGCAGATCTTGGTGTCATCTGCAAACAGACAAACCTTGCCCTCCAGTCCATCTGCAATGTCACTGATGAAGATATTGAAGAGGACTGGCCCCAGGACTGATCCCTGAGATACCCCTCTTGTGACTTGCATCTCTCCTGACTGTATACCATTTACCACCACTTTCTGTTTTCTGCCCGTCAACCAGTTTGCAGTTGACCAACTTCTGACCCAACCCGAGCCTACCCAGCTTATTAATCAATCTTCTATGTGGAACAGTATTGAAAGCTTTGCTGAAGTCAAGGTAGGCGACATCAACTGCTCCCCCTTGGTCCACCACTCTGGTTACCCGGTCAAAGAAATCTATGAGATTAGTTTGACAGGACCTTCCTTTTGTAAACCCATGCTGTCTTGGATCCTATGCGCTTATGGATTCCAGGTATTACACTATTCTTTCCTTAAGGAGTGCCTCCATAGTCTTGCCCACTACTGAGGTAAGACTGACTGATCTGTAGTTCCCTGCCTCCTCCCTGCTACCACTCTTGTGAAGCGGGATCACATGAGCCCTTCTCCAGTCTTCTGAGACCTCTCCTGTGCTTAGAGACTCACTAAACAGTTCTGATAATGGCTCTGCTAGTTCCAAGCTTAGCTCCTTTAGTACCCTGGGATGTATGCCATCAGGTCCCATTGCCTTGTCCACCCTGAGCTTATTGAGCTCTTGTAGGAGCCTTTCTTTTGTGAAGGGACTAGTGCTCATCTCCCTTCCCCTTGTGTCCATCGTGCTGAGCTGTGGGCTCTGCCCTACCTTCTCTTCAGTAAATACTGAGCAGAAGTTTCTATTTAGGATACATGCTTTTACATGGTCCTCCTCCTCACATGCCCCCTTATCTCCTTTGATCTTAGCAGTACCCCATCTGGACTTTCTCCTTTCACTAATGTATCTACAGAAAGTCTTGTCATCTTCTTTTACTGTTTGTGCTAGTGTTTCCTCTGTTTGGGCCTTTGCCTGTCTTACTGCCTTCCCTGCTTCCCTTAGGGAAGTTTGGTATGCTTCCCTATCTTCATCCCGCTGCGTTCCCTTATATTTCCTGAAGGCCAGCCTTTTGGCTCTGACCTTTTCTGCTACTGTTTTTGAGAACCAAAGTGGTTTCCTTCTTCTTTTGTACTTCCTTTTCTCTCTAACACAATGGGATGTTGCTTCAAGTATTGCATCCTTAATGCTTGCCCACTTTGCCTGTACCCCCTCACCTGTATTTCTTTTTGCCAGGGCTAGCTTAACTCTGTTGGCCATCTTATCAAAGTCAGCTCCTCTGAAATCCCATATTCTTGACTTGAAATGGGATGATTTAGTTGTAGTGGCCAAATTGAACCATACCATGTGATGGTCACTGGCCCCCAGGTGACCTTCTACCTGGAGATCTGCCATCCCCTCCTGGGCTAGGACATGCTGTCAACAGCAGTGCTATCTCCCAGTCCTAGATGCCCACGCACACCCCCAGCCCTCTCATGAACATGGGTTGCTGGCATGACAGCACATTTTGTGCTGTCACTGAGATATTGTCCTGCCTTGCTGCAGAATTCCTCGGACCAAGGGGGCAGGAGCTATAAGGTGAGAATGGATATAAATGGCTGAAAATGGATCTTTGGATCCAGTCCATTTTCTTTGTAAAGTGTCAAATAAATAAAAATATTCAGGTTATTTAGCCTAAAGAATCAAAGGCCGAATGGAAACATGGCCAAGGTGTTGGGAATACTAAAAGGGATAGACAGGGCAGAATATACACAGGTGTTTGAGCCCCTGATGCCCTTGCTTAGAATTGTTCATTGTTTAATTGTGTGCCACACCTTAAATACATGCACTGTCCCATATCTCCCAGCATGATTACATTATATACGGTATGCATAATTTATGTAATTATGAAATTATTCAGAACATATTTTACCAGGTATGCAGAGTCCAGACAGACTTATTTCCAGTTGCAGAAACACACCACAAAATCCAGTGCAACAGATAGCAAAGGAGTAACTTCGCAAACAAATCCAGACACAAATATCAAAAAGATGCAAGCGCTCACTGCATGAAAGAATGTACACAGACGGAGCTGCAAACAAACAAAGTGCAGTTTAATGTGGGACAAACACATGTTCAGGGTGTGAGATTTCAGATCTCAAAAAAGTGTCACCAGAGCTTAGTTTATGATATGTTTCTGTAATGACTACCTTGTGGTCCAAAACTAAGATTCAAATCTAAAATCTACTTTAAAGGTAAATCATAGGTTTAAATCATTGTAATTTAGCAAACTTACAAAATCAGCTGCTTCTTGAGCAGTACCCCCAAGATGCACAATATGTATTTATTGCTATTTATATGAGTTAACATCAATATTAATGCAAGATTTATATATTTAATATATTGATAGCATAACTTATATTTTTGAAATTGATTATATGCATAAAAAGGACCCCCTTTTTTTTGTTTGTACTCCCATCATTTTTCTCCAGTGTTTGTAGGTCTTTTTAAACAAAGCACCTATTGCTCTATTTCACTTATGCACTTTAGTTTGAGGGTGTTTTTTAGGTGTTTTCTCAACATGTGATAATGTGGTTTATTTCTTGGCAGTTTTATCAAATATTTGGAATTACCTTACTGTCTCTTTAAATATGTATTTTAAAAGAGATGTACTAGCTGCCTGGAGCCACCACATCCCCCATGAGGAAGAACTCAAATTGAATTTGAAGCCCTGGGGAACTGTGGACTTGTGTTTGTAACTTCTTGGCTGTTTGACCATCATTAAACTGCACTTTGTTTTTTGCAGCTCTGCCCATGTGCATTCTTTCATGTGGCGTGTGCATGCATCATCTTTATATTTGTTTCCAGTTGCAGCCTGGGGGGAAGGGGTACAGGGAGCATCATGGATAATGAATAATGAACAAAACAGGGTATGCAATAATACAGATCCAAATACATATACAGAGTCAGACTGTACAACAAATAATGGCGGTTTATACAATGAGGAATACATAGACGTCTATGTACAGGGTCCTGGACAAGAAACTCTGCACTGCAATATTGCACAATCTAGAAACAGGCTAATAAGCAAATTTAGAGTAGAGTCAGATACCTGAACAGGATATCCATCATCTTTGCGGTGTCCAGGCCAGAAGATGGACCCTGACGGAAGATAATGTTTAAGAGGTTCTAGGGGTTACAACTAGGGACCGCCCTGGGAGCAACTATAGTATGACAGATGAGCCTACAAATGCTCTTTTGTCAGGGCCTTACCAGAGAGAAAGCTGGTGAGGTAGTAAGTGAGGGGAGACTCTTCCAAATATTAGCAAGTCTGTACCTGATTGAGGCTTGACCCGCATTGAGTCGCCATTAAGGAATTTGCAACCTACTGCCATCCTTAAAGCCTAAGTAATACGACAAGGCCACTTCACTTCTATAGCACCCTATCCTAAAGGCTCAGGGCACGTAACATAGAAACATCAAATAACGCAGCAGTAAGATAATCAAATTCAGTTATAAAATCAACAGAGGTATGAATACAGCCTAATCTGTTGTCAGATCAAAACTTAATTCAATCAAGTGAGTTTCAGGCCCTGTTTAAACGCCTCCATCAAAGGGGAACTTCAAAGGTGGTATCGTAGAGAGTTCCATATTGCAGGTGCCACCATCGAGAAAGCCTTATCTCTGGATTGCTTCAAATGGGATCTCGGAATGG
Organism: Neoceratodus forsteri; assembly: GCA_016271365.2. NCBI lineage: Eukaryota > Metazoa > Chordata > Ceratodontiformes > Ceratodontidae > Neoceratodus > Neoceratodus forsteri. The sequence goes on from JADMNL010000030.1 coordinate 94,284,665, forward strand.
CTAGTAAAAACTCCTTGATGGAGCGGAGGGAACAGACAGAAGCAGACCAGGCCAAGAGCTTTTTGAGATAGGCAGGGCAGGATCCATGCAGGGCTTTGCATGTTAAAACAATCTTGAAGGTAGTGCGCCACCTTATGGGATGCCAGTACAGCTGCCGCAGCACAGGTATAAGATGATCTCTGTAGAACACCCCCACCACCGACCTGGCTGCGGCATTCTGCACCAGTTGTGGGCAATGCGTCAAACCTCCAGATAGCCCTAGGCACAGAGCATTACAGTAATCAAGTCTTGGGGTCGCAAAGGCTTCCACTAGGGTCACCAGATTCTCTTGCTCTAGATAGGGTCTGAGCCAACGGATTTTCCTCAGTTGGAACAATCCATTATGGACCACTGCTGACACCTGGTGTTCTAGTGTCAGCTATGAATCCACTATGACTCCCTGATTCTTAACCCTATCTACAGCTGTCAGATGTGTGCCACTACAAGATGGTAATCTGATAGCATCACACCTTCCAGCTGACCCTCAAGGATCTGGTAACACCAGCAGCAACTCCATCTTGGCTGGATTAAGACTCAGCCAGGTGGAGGCCACCTGATCAACAATTTCATTAAGGCAGTGCTCCAGCACAGCAAATGCCTCCATCCCATCCAATGTAAAAGACATATACAGTGGAGAATCATCTGCATAGCGGTGAAAACCCACACTGTTCTGTCTGATAACCCATGTCAGAAGCAGCATATATACCGCAACAACATGGAGGAAATAACTGACCCCTTGGGAACCCCACATGTCTACTACAGGCTGCAACAAGAAATGTTCTGTTACAAACTGCTGCATCCTGCCGGTATGGAAGGACTCAAACCATTTTAGAGTGGTCCTCGCAAGTCCACCATATTCTCCAAGGTGCCCCATCAAAATCATGTGGTTCACAGTGTCAAATGCCCTTTGATACCCACATCTAAGGTCTCCTGTCTTCACTCAATACCAGGATTGGCCTGCTATACTGGCACAAACATTTCCTCTCTCCAGAGGCTCTCCACCTGGCAGTATCATCATTTGTTTTCTCTTTCTCTAGTTGACTATGGCCTGGTGATCTATGGTTCATTTGACCAGACATCCCTTTCTCGGATAAAGACTACCCTGAACAAAGCATGTAGGCTGGTCACTGGTCACGATAGGCTGACTCACACCTGAAACTTATATAATTCTGCAGGTCGGTTAAATCTTGAAGCCAGACATAAATTCACTACTTGCATCCTTGCTAAGAAAATTTCCCTCAGAACGACCCCTCCAGGACTTGACTCCCTGGTCTCAATCGCCCACCCTGCCCGAATCTGCAGAAGTGCTTCTAGACCCTCCCACCTTGTTCCACACTGCAGAACCTCACAGTGTCAAAGAGCCTTTTTACACAGGGCTCCTAAGTTGCTTAACAATCTCCCACCATCCAGCTCCCTTTTACCCACCTTAGGTCCTTTCAAATCTGCCCTCAAACATTATCTTCTGCAACAATACACCTGTGACTATCTCTAACCCTTACTGTCCGGATCTCTGCATCTGGACTGTAAACCCCCCACCTATGTCTCCTACTCCTAGACTTGCAGGTCTATTTGTTTCATTAGTTATCTGCTCTCCAGCTTTGATGATGGGCTATACTCATCTTGAGATACTACAGTCATACAATTGTTCTTACAGTCTTAACTAGAGCCCACTAGGCCTGATTAATTGTCATGTATAACCTGTGTTTACTTGTATATATCTCAGCTGTATAACTGGGACCCTCTCGGCCTGCTTACCTCCTCTGTATTGCTTGCATAAGTCAGTGCAACTGTGTATAGCCCGTTTATACTTTGTTTGACTATGTAATGCTTACCATTTATGTAATTATGAAAGTCTCGTCCTCTCTTGCATCTGTGACGAGGAGCCTTTGCCAAAGAGTCTTTGACTCAAAGGTTATATTCTGATGATTTTAATAAATAAATAAATAAATGCTGATGAGAGATTCATGAGAACAACTGAGTACTCCTCTCTATCTCTCACTGGAAGCAAGTCTTCAAACACCTTGATGATCACAGTCTCCATACTGTGGCGAGGTGTGAAACGAAATTGGTGTGGATCATAAATGTCAGAATTCTCATGGTGAGCCTAAGCTGTGCCACCACCACCTTCTCGATAACCTTCTGTAAGAAAGGAAGATTCGAGAAAGGCCTGTAGGGTGCCAGCACCTGCAGCTCTATAGATGGTTTCTTTAGGTGAGATTGGAGGAGGGGATGAAAATTTGACTGAGGTAGTCTTGTCATTTACCTGCCCAGTATTTAGCCCGAAACAGGGTAATGTGGAAAGAGTGCCTTGTGGAGGGAGGGACCCAATGATGGGTTTGGGAAGGACAGACCAATACAAGTCTACAAAGGGCACTGAAGATGGGGGTGAGTTTACATAAGGCAGTATTGGAGGCTCCAAAGAAGACCACATCAATATAGTCTAGTAAGAGAAAGATCACATGTTCTGGTGTTGATCTATAAACTGTACGACAGCTGAAGCAGGTAACTCTTCTGTGTCAATTAGTATAGGAAATGGGGTTGAAATAGTGTCATATAGGGTTTCTGCCCAGTTGTCCATGGAAAAGTTCAAACGGGTTGCTGTTACATTGTGCTCCTGAAATGCTCTGCCATAACTAAAGTCTGAATCTGGCTTAAAGTTGACTACAGATTTCTCTTCTGTCTTGCAGTTTGCCATGGTGGAGGTAATGATAACTAGCCTTATGGATGGTATTGGGAGCTGGCTACTGAAATATCTGAAATACAAAGAGGTTGTCGTGCTGATCATCTGCCTCGCAGGCTTCTGCTTAGGAATCCCCAACGTTACCCAGGTGAGGCATTTTCCAGAAAAAAAAACCAAGTGTGGTTAAAGTAGCAAACCTGTATAGCTTAGGCTTTGTTTTTATGGCCCATGTCTCAAATAAATGAACTGATCGGCAAATAAATGTACTTCTAGCTGTACCCACCTAATATTTTTTATTTGTAATTGAGTGTATTTGGTGCCATTGTTTTATCATCCAAGAGAATTTGTAACCTAACCAGCTAGTAACAATAAAACCGTGCCAGTGTAGTGCACCAAACGACCTAACTACTGTACCTGACATCCATGGGTGCCGAGTTGTATGGGCCCATGGGGCATGGGCCCCAGCAATATTTTGTGACCTGGACTGAGCCCCAGCAGTATATTTGAAAGCACAAACATATTACATAATTATTTTTTTTTTTACAGGAGCAGGCACTGCTGACTGTGTGACTTGTGTGATCCCCCCCCCCGTCATAATTTAATTGGGCTAGCGCGGGCTGTTATTATTTAAAATTGGCGCCTTGCCTTCGACCTTCGATCTTGAGATCCTGAATTGAGTCGACCCGCACCTCCCCCATTCAAAACTTGCCACACTGTGATTGGCCATGGGGGGTGCTTACTGGATGCGAGATGCAGGCATCGGCCCGTCGAGGAAGGTGATTGTGGGGTGGCAAGGACAGGGAGGTGAGTTAGGCGACAAGAGGGAGATGGGTTAAATTTTGAGGGAGAACTTGGAGAGCACTGGCACAGGTGGCAGGACATCAGCAGCAGCCACTGCAGTACAAGACAAGCAGAGTCAGTGAAAAGGGAGGGTGAGAGCCCGGGAAGTGGGACTGTCAGTTCACCAGTAGTGGGCAGCAAACAGGCGGTGCAGTGGGGTGGACACAGCTTGCAGTGCACTATGCGGGTTGGTGTGTGGTGGAGGTCATGAGCCAGCCCAGGGGCAGCTGCGGTGCCACTGCCACCAGCAGAAGGAAGGAGTGGTGGGTCTGGGATTGCATGAGGCAGGCAGCAGAATAGTCCGGCAAGACTCCAAGTCCTTAGTGTGAAAAAGTGTGGCAGCGCCGTGGCTGAGCAGATTGGGGTTACAGACAGCGAGTACACCGGGACCGGGGTAGGACACAGTCAGGGTGAGTGGGTGATTGTTTGGGTCCTTCGGTCAAAGCGGCACCAGAAGAGGATAAGGAGGAGTCAAGCAGGTGGTCCAGCAAGTAGCAGGAGTGTATGACTGAGCGATGGTCACAGCGTTGCACCAGCCAGCCCAGCAGTCGGCCCTGATGAGAAGGCCGCCGCCCAGCCAGCAAGTCCAGAGAAGCAGCACCGGCCTGGGCGGTAATATACCCCCCCCCCCGAGCCTGTCAGCTCAACCATAGTTTGTACAGGCCCAGGCAGCAGCAGTGCACACACTACTGCTAACCAGGTAAGGTGTGGTGGGAATGGGGAGAGATTCTGGCTGCTGAGTCCACGGACTACTAGGACTAGTAACTATGAGTATTGTCTGACTACTAACTGTACTGAGTTTCTTCTGACTCATGTCTGTCTCTGAACTGCGATACATAGGGCATGGGTGTAGAAACACATATGACAAGTAAGCCACCATGGCTTACAAGTTGATTGGAGATAGGGTAGCAGGGCAGTCTGTGCCTGCAGTGCCTGCCTTGGCCACTGACATCAGTAACTTATTGTGTCTGCTTTTCACCCCATACTGGAGTGATAAGAAGGGTATGCTCTATTTCACATAACGATAAATACAGTGCATAAGACAAAGTACTGAGGTACTTGTTGCTCCTATTATACAGTTTCTGACATATACTATTGGGCATATAAAGGTCTGAGTAACAAATACAATCATGTCAACAGTTTGTTGGGGATGGCAGATAGGCACCAGAGAGGTCTAGTTTACAAATTGTACTTTCTTAGCTACACCACTGCGTGGGGGACCTAAACTCTGTCTCTACAGTGAGAAGAACAGGAGGAGCTAAATGGCTTTCCTCATTGCACTGCACAGGGACAGGGAAGCATGAAAAAAACAACAGCTTGGTTACTAGGGTTCTACACTCTTGTAATGTGGCTACTTAAAATATTATAAGTAAGGTTTTAGTGTATATGGCTCTTGGTTTGCTAGGACAGCACAGGTGTTGTTGTTCATGTTGTAATATTGTGGACTGTGGTGGTGGTGAACTTGCCTTAATGTCAATGTGCTGCTGCATCATGGGTTTTACAGTGCATCCTCCAGGGGTTGAAATTGGCACTGGGCCTCTAGCTAAATGGTGGTACTATCAGGCTATTCCCAAATTAGGCTTTTCGACTGTAATAAAAACAATTTCTCCCATCAGAAGTTACTTTACATTAGTTTGTAAAAGTCTGCGCTGTCCAAATATGGCGGACACTGCGCGGAATCAAGATCCAGTTCTTATGAAACTGCTATGTCGCACCACTCACCTGCTGCACTTTCAAAGGAAATGGATCCACAGTGCATCCGCCATGTTTTGAGCTTGCAGACTTGTACAAAAGAAAGTAAAGTAAGTTTTGATGGGAGAAATCTTTTTTATTACAGCTGAAAAGTCTAATTGGGTGATTAAGCTTTGTGGGTTGGGTGGGTTCTACATAAGGACTGCTTTCCTTTAACTGGACCAGCGGACTTGTACTGAGGAAGGCAACACTTCAGTTAAGAGTGTGTAACCCCTAGGTGGCACTATCCCAAGGGCTACTACCCCTGCCTGTTTGACTACGGACAGGTTGAGGGGCCTAGGTCCTATGGCGGGTGCCTCCACCCAGAGGTCAGGGTTTGTAGTGGTTAGACTAGCTTGGTCACAGCCCTGTGGGACACCGAGACCTCCTTTTATTCCCTCTAGTGGCTCACACAGTACACCGGAGTTACAGCCCCAATACCCCATATACACACTGTTCACTCATATAGATACCACTTACCCTCGAGACTGATCCTGCAGCACGTCTCTGAGGACACCCTGTAAAATAAGGTTAAACAACATACACAGCAAAACACAATACTGTTTCTATAAGTACCAACACCACAGACAGTTTATAGTACAACAACAACAAATCTGATTTATTTAGGGGGCAGTAACACAGGAGGGGGAAATCAGGTTAATTGGTGGCATTAAATCACAGTACTGTGCACACACACACGGGGTCTGAAAAGTCACACTCTGGGTGCCCAGGTTGGGGGGGGCTAGCCAGGTCCGTTGGCCGGCAGGTGCAGATGGATGGGGCCCTGTAGAAGAAAATATTACAACACCCAATTGTAATCCGGGCCGGATGGCTCAGTCCATGAAACAGGAAACAACAAGAATTAGATGACACACTGGTGATTGAAAACAGACTGCAGGGGAATACCTGATTTGTACTCAATACCCAAGCTGAGGACCGGATGGTAGATGTTCTTCTGGATTGCCAGAACAACAGGGCATGGAGACAAGGTCCTTGTGACTGGACCCCACTGCAGTTGATAGCAAACGTATTTAGTGCAAACTAAGCTGGGGTTTGCTTCCAGCTTCAGCACACAGCACACAGCACGGGGGATTGGAAATAGTGATTCCCCACAAGCACTACACACATTCATATGTAAAAGGAAAGCACTATACCAGGCAGGCTGCTCTTCAATCCCGATCGCAATTACTGCAAAATACCCGGGAGCACACACAGCAGCTTCAATTCCTGACAGACCGAGCGCGTTTCAGCAATTTCTCCAGTCTTCTACAGGGTGAGCCTGGTTTCCACTCTTCAGACTTCCTTCTTTCTCCTCACAATTGGATTCAGTCCAAACAGGCACTTGAAACGGCTGCATGCCGAACCTCAGGGCCTCACACACGCTTCCCGCACGAAACTATACACCGCAGAAGCACAGAGCTCCTTCTCTCTTCACTCTCACAAACTGATCTGACTTTCCAGTCACAGAGCAGGGCATTTCCTTTAGCTCCACACCATTCTGTTGGTTGGTTTGGCTGTCACTCACAATAAGACTCCCTCTGTTGGTGGAAAAAGGCGCCAAGGTCAAAACTACATTTCCCAGAGTCACTGCCCATACAATCCCCTTGTGGCTGGCTCAAAATTAAGAGTCCAAGTTCTGATTCATCCAGAGGCTCCATTTTAGGGCTCCCTTAACACAATTTGCCCAGCACAGCAGTTCAGGACCAAAATGAAAGAGCTACACTGAAACAGTTCGTGCTAAAATAAAGACAGGTTAGCCAAACTACACTTTCTCAGTCACTCTAAATTATTTCTGGCAAACAGTTATATCTTTCAACAAGGCCCCCTCTGCACACGTAGTGGCGGCAGAAACGGAGCAAATTGGCAGCAGCTCAGGCGGGATTCAAGCATTAAATACACAGTCCCCCATACAAACTAATTAAGTCTGCAAGCAGACAGTTCTTAAAGAGACAGTACGTGGAGGCTCAAATAGCACTCACTTGGAACCACATTTAAACAGCTCAGACACCGAATACTGCCCAGACTTGGAGCATTCAGGCGAGCTCCTGGAAGACTTTTGGGAACCCCCATTTGCAGGGGGGTTACAAATGTACACCAACTGGGCCACTGGAAATGTCTGCTGAGCTGCTGATGTTTTTCCTAGTCACTAGCCCTGCTGGCTAGTGGCAAAATGTTAACCCTTGGTCTTTCATGTGCCCATGCCATTGCCATGTTCAAAAAAGTATATATAATAAAGTAACTCTCAGACTCTCTTCTCTGTCTGTAACCTACCTACCTGGTGATACTTGCATGGCATATGCTGCTGCAGTGAAATGCAGTACTGACACCATTTGTGCCACACTGTCTCCTGACCTCTGCTAAACAGATAGGGCAGCCGTCAGCCAGGAAGGGGGTGCACTGTGCTCAGAAATGATGTGTGAGTGACTTGATGTGAGTGACCTGGAATGTTGAGGGGGGCTTCTCTCATGTCTGTTGCCTCCTCTACTAGCCTACAGATAACAAAACCTGGTGTTTCCTGCTGTTTTGGACCTTGTTCATTGGTAACTGGTTAATGTGGTGCCAAGTCTCCAGCCAAAGGAATGCAACTGAACTATCTGCTATTTTGAAGTCTGTGGGGGTGAGGCAGAACCTACTGGGGAGGAAATGAAAATTAATGTGGTCCTTATGGACAAATGGGGGATGTCTCTGACCTGCAGCGTTACCTTTATCTGCCATGTAGGTGTTTCAGCAGGCCTTGTGTGTTGTGTTATTATGGGAGCATGCCTGGTGAAATGTCACCAAGGCCTAGTAAGCTTGTGGGCTGGATCGGGACACTGCTGGGCGGCTGGACCACACAGCACAGTTTTTCATGATCCTGAGGATATATTACAGGTTGTGTAATTACAACAGGGGAGCAGTAAATTACAGTATCTGGAGGGATTTTCTAGACTAATTTCATGTCCTCACATATGCACGTGCTTTTACAGCTCTTCATTGGGACTTACCTGATGTGGGGGTTGAGTTAGGGGGCAAGGGAAGAGAAACACAGAAACATATCCTTTGATGGCAGATAAGGACTGCTTGGCCCACCCAGTCTGCCCATTTCCCTACCTATTGGATAAGCTGCAGAGCCTAGTTAACCAACAGCCTACTTCCTCCTACCCCTCACAAGAATTGCTTTATGTCTGTCCCATGCATTCTTGAATTTGCCCACTGTTTTTGACCCCACAACCTCTTCAGGAAGGCCATTCCATGCATCTACTACCCTCTCTATGAAACAATACTTCCTTACATTGCCCCTGAGCCATCCCCCTTTATCTTCAAATTGTGCCCCTTGTTCTTACACATCTCTTTTTCTGAAAGATGCTACACTTTTGGACTTTATTGATTCCCTTGAGGTACTTAAATGTTTCTATCATGCCCCCACCTCCCTCCTTTCCTTGAGGGTATACATATTAAGCTCCTTTAGTCTCTTTTCATATGGCTTCTGGTGCAGACCCTGCATCATTTTAGTTGCCCTCCTCTGGACTACCTCCATCCTGTCTATGTCCTTGCGGAGATGAGGTCTTCAGAACTGCACAACGTATTCCAGATGGGGTCTCACCAACTGTCTGTACTGAGGGATAACAACTTCCTGTTTTCTACTGGTGATACCTCTCCCTATGCATCCCAGCACCCCCCAGCCCTCCTTACTGTCTTCTTACATTGCTTGCCTACCTTTAAGTCATCTGATATGACTGCCCTCAGGTCCCTTTCCATTTCTGTTGTTGTTAGTACCTCCCCTTACATTGTGTACTCTTCCCCTGGGTTTTTTTTCCCCCAGGTGTGTTACATTGCACTTCTTTGCATTGAATCTAAGCTGCCATACTTTTGACCATTCCTCCAACCTTGCCAAGTCCCCTCTCATCCTTTCCACCCCCTCTTGTGTATCAACCCTGTTGCAGATCTTTGTGTCGTCTGAAAGAGGAATACTTCAGGCGGATGAGGACGTTGCATGGCCCACCCTCCGGGGGTAAGTAGGTAAATTGGGGATTAAGCAGCAATAGATGATAGTGGAAGTCCCGGGGCCGTGACCAGGGCTGAAGATTGACAGTGGCCCTGCCAAGGAAAGAGGAGGATTTAAAAAAAAAAAAAAAAAGGAATGCTTTCCCTTCCAGTCCCATTGCAATGTCACCTATAAAGACATTAAAGAGGACCAGTCCCAGTACTGAACCCTGTGGTACCTCACTAGTAATCCCCCTTTCTTTGGAGTGGACTCAGTTTACTGTTACCCTCTGCATTCTGTTGTCCAGCCAATGTTTTACCCAGGCTACAACCCTGGGACTCACTCCAAGGCTGGCTAACTTGTTAATAAGAAAGCCTGGTTGATCACCTTCTCTTGTTTCCTGATTGTGCATGTGTTGTGGGTACCTAACACTTGTTGTTTTATTGTACAAGATGACATGGTGGCAGCAACAGATGTGGATAGTTTCATTGGGGAGGAGGTTATGTTTCACATTACCCTTCCATGGCATTTGCTGCTTGACGGTTCAACACTAAGGGGTTGGAGATGGGACTTTGTCTTACATGCATCCAGTGTTTCTGCTTGAGTGCTGCCTTGCTTTAAAGGATAACTGCACTGAATATGTAACTCATCTCTCCTAGAGGCTGTTTTCAGATACTTGTTCAAATTCTGTTATTGCTTCAGCTAGCCAGGCTTTTTAGTTTTCCTTGTGGGTGTTTATGACTGTTAAAAGCTATTTTAGAACTGTATGATGTAGAAATATGTCCCTGTTCTACTCTTCTGTTCTCTATTCACCTCTGACCCCCTGGGCCAAGGAGCGGGGCCTGGGTCAGTGTTGGGGGCATGACCCCTGACCCCGGGGCTCCACCAAAAATTTTACAAACCCGGCTCCTATGCTTACATCCTTCAGTATTTATTTATTGTCTGACCAATAGGTGGACAGGGTCACATGGGTCCATTTTCAACCATGCCTGGGTCTGATCTAAGCCATGTTTACACAGCTGCAGTGCTCTGAGATTTGCGCTGCTCCATTCCTGCTCTGATCACTCCAACAAGGTCAGTTACATCTTTACACAGCCCACCCTTGCGCTGGTGCAGGTTGCACTGGAGAGGGGCTGTGGGGCCGGTTTCAGAGTACTGGAGGAGTCTGGGAACAGCTGCTTTTATTGGCGCAAGCACTGCCATGCATTTACACTGCCATATAATACACTCGCTCTGATAAACGTACCCACTTCTGTGATGGAACAAAAGGCTCTGAAGTACTCCTTGCATGGTCCAGTAAGTGTTCACACTGCCTGCTTTGCAGAGCATCACACTGTGAACACGGATTGATGCATGGCAAAGGTGGCAGTGTAAACATGCTTTAAGTCTGGTTTTGCAGAGACTCAACATGCTACAGTAGTTGAATTGCTTGGGGCCCAACTACTGTGTGATAATGTAAGTGAATTCCTGGTTCAACTGTTTACTTTGTCAAAATGGTAGTAAGGCTGGCTAAGTTTCACTACTGGCCTTATCCTTGATGCCAGTATGATGTGCCATCATGGTGGCCTTCCACGGTCATGCCCCATGCCAAAACACTGTCAGTCCCCACTCCCTGTTGGAATGCACATGACTGATAAGTCACCAATATGCACAGTTAGACAAGAGGGATGGGTCTAATCCAGCGAAAAATTAATTTGTTTCCATTGGTGATGTATCTGAAGTGGTAATAACCAGAGAATACCGGTTGGGCAACTATGCACAACAAGACTGTGTTGCCACAGAGGGGTTCTGATTACATCAGACTTTGAGACTGAAGCTTGAGAGGTCCGATGCATTCAGAACCCTGAGGTGGCAACACAGGCTGGTTGGACATGTGGTTGGCCAACCAATATTTTATAGTATATAGTCTTTTGTTTTAGTTATTAACAAAAAAAAAAGTGTTTTCACAGCACGCACTGCAGCAGCAACAAACATGCCAGCGGTTTCAGTTCAGAACTTGAACTCTTTGCTGTGCGCGTGGTAGTGCTGTGAAAAACACCAGTTTGCTCAATGATTTCTGATCATTTGGAACCTTGTTGGACCACAAAAGTGTACAACCACATTCCATGACCTTTGAACTGTGGTACAACAAGGTTTCAACTGGCAGAGAAATCCATGCAGAACAAACCCTCACTATACACTATATCATTATAGTGGATGGTGGAACACTGTTCTTGCTTGTTTTTTATCTGTGCTGAAAAGCTGTTCAGAACAGCTAAAAAAGTTTATAGAATGCTGTTCTGCCCATACATGCAGAACAGCATTCTACTCTTTCAAAAGCTCACAAAAGTTACTGTGCGCCAAACACTTTTGAGAAAAAAACGAGGCAACAGTCCAGGCAGCAGGCCCCACAGGATCAACCAGATAGAACGCTGTGGTGCAACAGATAAGTTAACAAAATGCAGGATCAACAAGATAAATTCGTAGTTTGAAGTACTCATACTGAAGATTCTTTCTAAATTTAGTCTTTTTCTCGCTTAGCAAGACGTTCGGCCGTCAGTTTTTTTATTGGAAATCCCTCCCACACTAGACTGCCAACCAATTGGGGGGGGGGGTGCTAACGTAGGAATGCCTAGTCCCTAGCAACCACACAACTCACCATATCAATAAGCCGCCACTCCAGAGATGACAGTTTCTCTTTCAAAGAAAACATTTAAAATTTTACAACATTTAAATAATGTGTGGGGCACCACACACTATAAAAATACTAGATAGGCAACCCTATGCAGAACCAATGTATGCTGCCACATCAGGGTCTGATTCCCATGGACCTCTCAAGCTTCGCTGTCAAAGTCACAGGCAATCAGACCCCTCTGTGGCAGAACACACTGGTTGTGGATAGCTGCGCATCCAGTATTCTCTATGTTTCCACTCCAGAAGCTTCGTCAATGTATATTTCCACTCCAGGGGCATCATCAGATTCCAGAACACCTGTCAGAATTCCTAAATGATTTCAATAAAATTTAATTATAAAAAAAGCATTTCTATATGATGGAAGTCTTTATTGGGACTTATTTGGAATGCTCCCTTTTTTCAATTTGTTCACTAGAATGTGTTCATTTGAATGTGCTTGGCAGTGGTGAAATGATATGCCAGCAGAAAAAAAATCCACAATCAAACTTTTGAAAGTATTTTTTTTAATAAAATACTATGATTTGAGAGATACAACCTACTGTACTTGGAAGAGCCACAATTGTATAAATTACATATATGAATGTACGAAGAAGCCAGCAGAAGAAGGCCATTTGGTCTATCAAGTCTGCTCATATTGCAGGGTCCCTAGCTAGAGCTAATGTCCCTGCCCTCCCTTCCTACTCCTCCCATTCTCCCAACATATGCCATAGGCTGGCTAAAAATATCACTTTTATTTTTATATGCAGAGTCTGACCTCTGTAGACTTCACTAATGGTTCCATGGCTCGTGAGCTCCAAAGAGGGCAAAAGCTGCAGATAAATATAAATGGGATATTTTTAGTCAGCCCAAGGCATATCTGATCTACAATGACACACATATTCTCAAGGGCCCCAGAAGATTGAAAACAACTCTTCAAGGGGTGCACACCACGTGACTACAGAGTATGGCTCTAAGTGCTTCACACTTGGATTGGGAACAGCAGGGTACTTTTGGGGGGAGCACTGAAGAGGCCCTGTGTTGGGACCTTCTCTGGCCATTTTGAGTCCCTTTTTCTTTGATGTAATGGATACATAGCAGCCATATCCCACAGATGCACATTGTGCCATGACCTTGCACTACCAGGAACAACCCTAGTAACCCTAACAACCCTAGCTAGATCAGAGGCTTCAATTTTGAATCCCACTGTCTGGCCATGCTCTTTCCACAACTCTATGCCTCTGGTGTAGTGGACCTTCTGTAGGCATGCTTTGGGGACAGAAAGAGCCTGGGATGCAGGAAGGGATCAGCAGCTAAGAAGGTTGGTAAGTAACCTTTTGGATCATAAGAAGCTAAAAAGGGGAGAGAAGAAGCAACTGAAGAGTCTACTGATTCTAGAACAATGTTAATCAACATTCTCAGAAGAACCTGAAGACATAGAAAGTAGAGACAAAAATATTCAGCTCATGGCTTTCTGCAGGATGTGGATTCATGATTACCGTATATTAGAAAGGGTTCCTGACACCATTGGGAAAACAAGGCCAACACATTGAGACATCTCTACTAATCGTGTAAATACTGTAACTGCTGTGAGTGAAACACTACCCCATTGAAAAGCCCTCAGGTTAGCTGGGTAATTACCAAACTTTTATATAGCACTCAAACACAAGCTGGTGCCAATTCTACCAGAAGTCTGTAAAGAGGTTCTAGAGAGAGAAGCACTTCCAGGATCAATGACGGAAAGGCTGATTACACTACTACTAAAACCAGAAAAAGGAGACAGTAACTGCATGAGTTATTAACCGATTACTCAGCTGAAGATAGGATGCCAAAATACATGCTAAGATCTTAGATAATCGGCTACACATAGTCATGCCAAGACTTATAGGATCACACCAATCCAGATTTATGCAAGGGCACCACATAGAGGACAATGTGAGAAAAATATCACATGTATTATTTAGGGTATACAAAAGCTAAAATCCAGCAGTACTGATAGTACTGGATGTGGAGAAAACATTTGACTGAGTGGAATGGTCGTACCTCCTTCAAGTAATAGAGAGGTGTGGCCTTACCCTGGTCTTCCAAAAGATGGTGCAGCCGCTATACATGTCACCCTAAGCAGCTGTCTGTACAAATGGTTTAATCTCCAAAAATAGTCATTTACAAGTAGCATACAACAGGGGTGCCCCTCTGTCTGGCATGATTTAACCTCGCCCTGGAACACTTTAATTTATAAAAATGGCCGAGCAGTCATATAAGGCAACCACACACGCAGTTAATGTTCTGCTCTCGATATCAAATCCTAGGACTGCCATACCACCACTAATCGGTTTAATCCAGCAATTCTCCTATCTGCCCAGCTACAAACTAAATAAAGAAAAAACAGAGGTGCTAGCACTTAGAAGAGAATGCTACAAGAAAAACATAGAAGAAATGGGACTGAAATGGGCCCCTGAGAACATGAAATATGCTAGCCTGAATCTATACCCCTTCCCACAAGAAACAGCAACCATGAAATAGAAAATCCTAGCTGCAACAATTGCAGCAGATTTAGAGTGGCGGCACACATTGCCAATGTCTACAGGCCAACGAACAGCAATGGTGAAAATTAATATCTTACCAAGAGCAATGTTCCTGTTTAGTACGCTAAGAAACCCCGATACTTATTAAATAAATGAAAGAAATGTAGACACAGGTTAATAATTTCATATGGAGAAAAAGAAGACCCAGGTGTTTACTGCAAAAACTTGCAAGACTCACTGAGAATGGGGAAATAAAAGTACTAATGATGGCTATGCTGCAGAAACTTGATGGTGACAGCGTAGAGAACTGATTACTGTAAACTTCAGCACTCATGCATGAATTAGCTCACTGGCTTTACATGGTTTTAATATATCTCAAGTTTCTATACCACTCAAGCAAATGTATTGTTTATTTCAAGTCAAGAAGAAATTTTGATAGCTTAACTGCGGGATAAACCTCTTGGTGGTGGTGAGCTGTATCATAACTGCGTGCTGTGCTTGTTACTGTTAACATACCTGGTTGCCTCTTACGTTTTAAAAAAGACACAGCTTATTACAAAGGGTGATGCTGCATGAATTGTTTTTGCAAACAATTTGAAATTCAAAATGTATTTGGCCTTGGCTGCTGTATGCATGTTTTGGTGGCATATCATGAAAATGTGAACCGTTTCAAGTGAATTAACTGATATGTGATTGCACCTAAAATTGATCAAATAATGTGAATGATGCTGACCTGCTTGGTGTGTATATGTGCATTCCGCTTTACATTTAACATGTTTTGGCCCTGGGTATGTGCACACACACTGGTATGGGCCGCTGTTTTCTGTTCTGTGTATTTTTTTGAACAGTAGAATCTGACTGGAATACTGTAGACATCTGAATTCAACATTCCAGCATGTGCTTAGTTTGGCAGATCTTGAGGGATCCACTTCTTTAAGATTAGTGTAACCCTGGATCAAACATTATGACTAATTAGATCACTCCATTTAAAACACCACTACGATAAATATCACTACAATGCTTTGGAATTCTCAGTAACTGTGACAGCTGGGAAAAACCAAAAAAAATTCAACTAATGTCCTGGGCAAACCCAACTGTTTGGTGTGAGAACTGATTTACCAGTGATGAAGATTTATTTATTTTTAATTTTAAATATTATTTAGTCTTGTGTTGTTCGGGTTTTTTTTGTTATTATTATTCCTGTGCCATTTTATAAACACAATAACACACTTCAGGGCTTCTGGTAATTGGGTAATTATCATACTCCACCCACCCTATGGTTCAAAGGCACTGACATAACGCCTCGTGCCTCCAAGCCACAGAGTGAGGTGGGCATGCAGTAATTACCCAATAACCACACACCCTGTCATGTGTTATTGCTTGCATAAACAATCCTGATTGGCTAAGAACAATATCATGATTTCTAAAATAGTTAATGGCCATGGGCTGTCTGGCCATTTAACTAAACTAAATATAGTACAAACTGCAACCTGCCAAGAACCGTTTTCTGAGCTTACTGGAATAACACACCATGTTTGCGTGTGTGTGTGTGTGTGTGTGTGTGTTGTGTATGTTATGCATTGAAACAGAAAATTCAATAAACAGTTGAGTTACCAAAAAAAAAAAAGAAAGAAAAGACCAATGTAAAAAGCATGGATAAAGAAAAGTTTGTCATTATTTTTTTGACAGGGAAGGATTTACGTTTTTCAGCTGCTGGACCATTACAATGCAGTTGTGGCTCTTGTGTTCATTGCTTTCTTTGAAGTGACTGCGGTGTGCTGGATTTACGGTATGCTTTTCACAGATTTTTTTGTTGGGGGTAATTTCATAATTGTAGCACACTAAAATGTGCATAGGTGGTGGACAAATCAGTCCCCAAGTACTTAACATGAGTCTTGAAGTAAAACAATTTGTACATTCTGTTTGCTAATCATTTTATGGCCATGTGGGTGGAGCTTCACAGATGTTATGCCATTATAATATCTTTAGAAGAGCACTGTGGAAGCATGTGACCAGACTGCTGTCCGGTGTGCTTCCACAGTGCTCTGGCAAATGTCCACTGGTGCTGTTTATGCAGCCCTTCCCCTCCGCAGGCCATATAAATGCACACCCTTTGCTGGGCACTGCATTTTCTTCTGCAGCTACAGAAGTGACAGCCACTGTACCCAAGATGATGGCATGGACTCAAACTGAGCATGTGCAGGTATCGCGCTTGCGCAGTTTTGTCTGTGGTACAGCATCTGGAGTAGCACTGTCCCCTAACAGAGGCTGGGGAACAAGTGCACTGAACAGCAGAGGAGTGGCAAAAAACTGGTGCGCTATGCATGGTGCCTCCACTGACATCACTGCATGCTGCTCCTCTGTGCTACAAGTGGAGGAGGGAGGCACAGGGGGTAAAATTCCTGGCTGGCATGGATGACTGCCACCCCTTGCAGGCCCCGCACCCGGAGACTCTGGCATGGCCACTGGATCCTTGACTGGTGAATTAAGCACACTCCCCTCCACCCTGCCATGGGGGGGTGGTAAACTGCAGAAGCAAGGCCAGATAAGTCCCAACGGCAGCCAAGGTGACAGAGTTGGGGGGATGTTGGCGTGATGAGAATCCATGCCGGGAGGAAGGGGGGGGGAAAGCACTAACTGAAAAAAAAGCCTTTAAAGACAGTGACCTTTGTTCTGCTGAAGCCTTATCATCCTGCACCCTACACAAAGATTTGCATACCCATGATGCTTTGAGCTGGATTAGAGGCTGTAGAATGCATGTATGCGGTTTGCAGAGATAAACAAAAATAAAACAATTTGGAAATGTCTTCTCTCTGTGTGTCCATTTAAGGATCCTACACACTTCCAATCAGTTGCTCTGGTATGCTACCTCCAAGTGAATTCAGCAGGCAGAAGGAAACAAGGATGCCCTGTAGGAGGCGGGGAACTACAGACCAGTCAGTCTTACCTCAGTAGTGGGCAAGATTATGGAGGCACTCCTTAAGGAAAGGATAGTGCAACACCTGGAATCCATAGGGGCACAGGATCCAAGACAGCATGGGTTTACAAAAGGAAGGTCCTGTCAAACTAATCTCATAGATTTCTTTGACTGGGTAACCAGAGTGGTGGACCAAGGGGGAGCAGTTGATGTCGCCTACCTTGACTTCAGGAAAGCTTTTGACACTGTTCCACATAGAAGATTGATAAATAAGCTAGGTAGGCTCGGGGTGGGTCAGAAGTTGGTCAACTGGGTGGAAAACTGGTTGACTGGCAGAAAACAGAGAGTGGTGGTAAATGGTATACAGTCAGAAGAGATGCAAGTCACAAGTGGGTACCTCAGGGATCAGTCCTGGGGCCAGTCCTATTCAACATCTTCATTAGTGACCCGCGCAGATGGACTAGAGGGTAAGGCTTGTCTGTTTGCAGATGACACCAAGATCTGCAACAGAGTAGATGATCCAGATGGGGTGGGCAGAATGAGAAGAGATCTGGATAAACTAGCAAAATGGTCAGAAGAGTGGCAACTGGGATTTAATGCAAAAGTGCAAAATCATGCACATAGGGAAGAGAAACCCTGAAGCCACTTATAGGCTGGGAGGAGTTGCTAGCAGTCACAAAGGAAGAAAGAGACTTGGGCATCATCATCACTGATGACCTAAAATCATCAAGCAGACCTCTAAAGCAGTAGGTAAGGCTAGGGGTGTTAGGGTGTATTAGTAGGGGTATCACAAGTTGTAAGAGGAGGTAATAATCCCTCTGTACAAGACATTAGTTAGGCCCCATCTGGAGTACTGCGTGCAGTATTGGAGGCCACACCTTCACAAGGACATTAACCAAATTGAGGCAGTCTAGAGAAGGCAACCAAAATGGTGCAGGGACTGCATCAGAAGACATATGAGGACAGATTAACGGAGCTCAATATGTATACCTTGAGCAAAGGAGGGAGAGGTGATATGATCGAGACATTTAAACACCTTAAGGGCATAAACAAGGTGAAAGAGTCTAACATGTTTAAATATAAGAAAAATAGCAGGACAAGAGGACACAGCATGAGATTAGGGGAGGCCGATTAAGGGGAATGTGAGGAAATTCTTTTCACAGAAAGGGTGGTAGATGCATGGAATAGCTTACCACAAGAAGTGGTGGCTATGAATACAGTGCAGGGCTTCAAACAGGCATGGGATAGGCATAAGGGAGCAATACAAATGACTATGAATAGATAGGTCACTGACAGAGCAAAGGCCAATGGCACATTTATAAGGTAGAAAAAGAAATGGGCAGACTGGATGGGCCTTGCGGTCCTTATCTGCCGACAACTTCTATGGTTCTATGTAATCAACAGGACTCACTGGACATTACAGCTTTAATATTTGGCCAAGATAAAAAGAATGTTGATCCTTTGGTATTTTTGCATTGCGAAAAAAGATCAGATTATTTTATGTTATGGGAGGTTAACATAGAGGTTTTAGCCCTGATATTTCTCTGAACAAAAGATGTAAGTTGTCCCCACCCCCCTTATTTTTACCTCCTTTGCCTCTGGATGCTCCTCTCCTTGAGGCACTCCTGAAGGTTGTTCCCTGCTGCCCACCGGACTCACTCCTGTGCAGACATTGCCCATGGCCAGATCCAATTATGCTCCTTACTTGAGCACTGGATCTATCTCTATCAGAGTCCCCCCTCCACAGCTTCTGGAGAGAATAGTACCTTGTGACTGAAGCTGGGGCTAGGTGGTGGGCACATTGCCATGGAAGGTCAGGTGGTGTGGGGGAACGTACACGACTGCTGTCATCCCTTGCGTTCCCAAGCCAGCCAGTTTCACACTCACTCCCTGCCCCCTTCCACTTGTGACGAGTATGCTGCGGCTGGTCTGGTCTGGGGGTGCCATGTGGCATGTGGTCACTCATTCTGCCTCTAGCCCCTTCACCATGTCTTCACCAGGAGCCACTAGCTAAGTGGTGCTTTGTCCTCCCTCCCACCCAAGAGGACAGCATCCATATGGATGCTCCAGACCCTCCCTGCTGGCCTTCACTCCAGAGAGAGGGCAAACTCAAGTTGCCAGTTTACCACAGTGGTACCCTACCACTCCATGCCACAGAGATGGCAGTATGAGTTCTTCTCGTCATTTGAGCCTTTGATGGGAAACATTTTTTTTACCTGCTGCTCCAGAAAAATCTAAAGATCTCTACCTATTTATTGTTTTTGGCCTTATAACCTGGAATACAGAGAATATGGGCAGCCTAATCAAGAAACTGATTTGCAACTAGATTATACACGTAAAACCTAAAGGTACTGTTTCTTACATTCTTATCTAAGGTGTCCGACGACTCTCCCAGAATGTGAAGGAAATGATGGGGAAGAAGCCCAACATCTTTTTACGGATTTGCTGGTTGATTATATCTCCTGTTTTTGTAACTGTATGGGACTTTTTATTCTTATTAATGTAATGATGAATAGGGGAATATGCCACATTATCCATAATTACTACTGTTATGCACATGGACATCATGCTAAAAGAATTTTGGAGGGAGCACAACATTTCAAAATTAATTAACAGGTATATGCTTTTTCAGCCCAAAATGCACAATTTGATGGGAATTGGGGGTAGGGCACATGTCCCAGTCCATATGGGCATGATGGCCCAGGCAACGAGTAGCTCCGCATTACAGAGCACTAACCAAATGACTGAATGGTTAGCAGTGCTGCCTTTAGAGTAGGGCATTTGTTTCAGATCCCAGATGGGTCCCATACAGCTTTAGTGGATATCTTTGTGAAACAGAGGGAACCGGTTTCCAGTTACTTAATTCCCTCATCTTTCATGAGTACTATCAGTCATTCACAAAGTATTAGCTGAGCTCTCCAGAATGTAGACCCTCCAGACAGACAGACAGAGATAGAGAGACAGATAGACAGATAGACAGATGATAGACATAATAGCTAGATACAGACAGATTTATACACAGATACAGTAGATATAGATAGATAGATACTATCTGTAGATAGACAGAAGTAAGCAGAGAGACAGACTCATCCCTATGTATATAAATGTATAGATATATTCAGTGAAGGTATGCAAAGTTAATAAGTGACATAAAACTGCACACACTGTTATTTTCCCAGTTCATAAGAAATACATTAAAGCCCCACCCCAAAGATAAGACTCTCAAGCAGAGACACTAGAACTATTTAGTTCTACAGATCCAGGCTTACAAGCACATATTTTGCTAGTTTCCTAATTATTGTATCTGGATATCTGAAATCTAAATGCCCTTCACCATTTTCAAATATCCTTCTAACTTCTGTATGCTTTTATTGAGTACATGAGCAGAATTATGTGTAACTTACAGCTCCAGTATCATTCACATTGCTATGTAAACAGTTACAAGTGTAATTATAGATTTATTCCTATTTCTCAGGTCATAATGGTCTTCACTATTATTAAACTCACACCCGCACGATATGGGGACTACGTGTTCCCTGACTGGGCACAGGGCATTGGATGGGCTATATTCCTTTTTTCTGTGATCTGGATTCCTCTTGGAGCTGTTCACACTCTCTGCACCCTCAAAGGCTCTCTCTGGGAGGTAGGTTTAATTATGCAGATACGTATAGCAATTCAAGGCACTGCTTGTTTATTTGAATATTGGTGACTGTGAAAAGCAGATTAAGTTGAGACTCCTTTCCTTAGGTATACCTCCCCGACAGTGACACCACTACAGCGAACTACTTCGATGCTGACAACATCGACAGTTCCCTGTATTGGTGTGCCAGAGACCCGGGCACACTGTCTCCCGGTCCTACACCCCCTCCCTGAATCAACTCTGACTTGGAGTTGATTATATTTAGAATGGGAGGGTGCTGGGGGCAGAGATCCCCACATGAGGAGTTTAGGGGGTGAAGCCCCCTTGATAGAAAAAGAGACTGGGAGTCCTTCTGGATTTATGTTGACCGCAACTTGCGGTCGACATAAATTCCATCACTGTGATGCTGGTCGACTAAACTGTTGTCGAATTGGCATCATAGATGCCTTTCCTTACTACAGGGCATGTAGCTAATATCATTAAAGAGATCTCCCAGTTTACGCAAAACAATGACAATTGACATCAGCTGTACTCACTGTTGTAACACTCCATAACAATTTGAATATCATGGCAGTCCATTCACTATTATTGAAGACACTTGAATGAAAATACTATCTATTCTACTTCATCTGTGTCCTGCTTATACCTCCCAACGTCCGTTGCAAACCTTATATGTGCAGCAGTGTACTGTAATGTATTTTAAGTTGCCTGTGCATAACTCATACCTGACATAACTTTATACATTTCTTGATTTTTACACAAGAATATCTGTATTATGAAAAATATCTATTATGCACGTACAGTATGCAGACAGGTATGCACTGTGTGTAAGTATGTGTGAATCTATATATATCTATATATATATGTGTATGCATACAGGTATGTGTGTGTGTATATATATGTGTGTGTGTGTGTGTATATGTATTTAGTAGGTATGTGTGTTTATATGTAGGTAGGCATGCATGTATGAACAGGATGTATATGTTCACCATGTACTGTATTTTATTTATTTATTTAACTGGAAAAGGGAGGGCTAGGCAATTCTGCCTATTTTCAGCCTCAGCCCTGGGGTTTGGGTGGGGTTGTGTGTGTGTGGGGGGGGGGGGTACAGTATGTATTGTCTTTTTGTGCAAATCTCAGATATGGCTGAAAGTGGACTGGTGGCTCTGTCCACCCACCTGGTTAAAACAATAAGATAAATATTAAATAAAGACCTAATCCTCTGCTTTTGACAATAGAATAATTCCCACAGCAGTGTGATGAGATGTCATTTTGACTTCAGGACAGGTATAAGTAGCAGGAATAGATGAAGTCTTAGATAAAACATTTTATTTTTCATGAAAACATCTTCAGTACAGTAGTAAAAAGTGGAATGCCCACAAATTCAAAAGTACTGGGAATGCTGTACAAATGGGTTCTGCTGATGCTAACTGTGAAGTTTGTTTTCCCTGGAAACCAGAAAGTCTGTTTAGTGTATCATATATCCCCATACATAAAGGGTAAATCAAAAGGTTAATCTTATATTTCATAGCTCAATGAACTGTCAGGGGGCATTATGGTGTGTTATAGCTGCCTTCCACATAATAGATCAAAACGTATGCTACCATACTCTCTAAGAGCCCAGTCCTTGAAAGATAGGTACCTGATGGGAGACACGCTGCCTAAAGCAACTAGCGCCCTTAATGAATTGAGCCTTGAAATTTTATGGGAGGTGCTGCTAGTAGGCAACTTCAATCTGGCAGGCATGGAGTGGAGCCTTCCAACTGTGGCTTCAGCAAGGAGCAGGGCTATCCTTGACTCCATACAAGGGGCTTTTCTCAGGCAGCTAGCCAAAGAATCCACTAGGGATGGGGAAGTGCAAGACCTGGTCTACAAATAGGGATGGCATTGCAGATGTCACAGTGGGCAATCCCCTAGGTACTGGTGATCACCATACAGTGTAGTTCAACGTAAACATGGGAGCAGAGGCAAACCAAATAAGGACGAGGGTCCTGAACTTTAGGAGGGTGGATTTTAAAGAAACAGGAGACTGCTCAGAAACTGCCTCGGGGGGGGGGGGGATTCCATGGAGGGGTAGAGACACAGTGGGGAAAAATAAGGGCAGGCATAATTAAAGCAACAACCTCCGCATGAAATAATTGAGTAAAAGCAGAATGAAAAAGAAACTATTATGGTTCTGTATGGAAGTGGCAAAGGTGCTGATGGAAAAAGGGGTGGCATTCAAGAGGTTTGAGGAAACAGAGAGGCAGGAGTACAGGGAGGTATACATAGTAAAGCAGAAGGAAGCAGGCCGGGCAGTGAGGGGAGCCACACATTTACCTATCTCTCCCATTGGAAAATTATGGAAACAGATTTGCGTGAACAAGAAGGTAGCTCTCTCAGGGCACTACCCCACCTACCATTTAGCAAGCTGCCCAAGGCCCTCAAATGCACTCCAATTGGCAGCTCAGTACGGGAAGCAAAGCAACTTCACACACTCCTAGAAATTAAACCATTGTTTGACCCTTCCCAACCCTTGAGAGGGAACCCTAACTTCACGGTACAAAACAAGCCCCCTCCCACAAACATTCCTGGATCAGACTAACCTGCATACCTTGGACGACATGATAGTGGGTAATGCTTTACTTACCTTCAACACCTTCTCTAGACACAACAGAGTGGGAGCTGGTCCAGCTTTCAATTCCATCAAGTGCAGCACATGCTGGCAATAGCACTAGGTCCCAGACTGTGGACATTCCATCAAGGGGAAGGGCTTCAAGTTCTGATCAACGTCATGCCTCCTCTCTCCTTTGTCAGAAACTTAACCAAATCTCTACACGTAGAAAGCAAATACATGCAGACACTGGCAGGGAGAATTCCCAGAACTGGCCACTCAGGAGACCAGATTTATGTTATGGAAAGACCTCCAAAAATATCTGAAAATAGATGGGCTTAGGCTGATGCAGTACAAAATCAACCATAACATGTATTATACACCCACCAAAAGTAGCCGGGATGGGGCTTCTAAGCATGAACATGAAAACAAGGTGTTCAGAGCAAATGAGTACCCCGAAACATATCTTATGGGACTGTCTGAAAGCAAAACCATTATGGTACAATATGTAGGCCAAACTGGATCCTTTTCTTGGTCTGGAAGCAGCCTTTACCCCACAGATTTGTCTACTGGGACTAGGGTTGCAAAATCTCATAGGCATAAGGAGGTATCATATAATGTTAATATCAGCCATGGCCAAGAAACTAATCCTGAAGCACTGACTAGATGACATAATACCAACCTGTAAGGAATGGCACATGGCCATACTGGACGCCTTGAAAGTTGAAAGAATGGTAGCCAGTACTGCGAACACCTACGAAACACACTAAGCCAGGTGAGAGAATCTGCACACCTTGTTGCTAGTAGATAAAACAGCATAATATTATAAAGCCTTGATTTAGTGACCACATCACATTTATTTATTTTATACTTTGGTAACCGGGTGAGGCCCACTAGGCACAAGTGCCTGTTTTCAGGGGTGGCCTGGGAGCACTGGGGTGGTTAAGTGACTTGCTCAGAGTCAAACAGTATGCAAGTGGAGGTTCAGGGAACCCAGCCCAGGTCTTCTGGATGTACCAAGCTCATTCACAACTTGTTACTCTAACCTCTAGTCTATACTGCCAGCACATACCTTGTACATTGTAGGGCAAGATTCACCTATGCTTTATAAGACTTAAAACAGCAGAGCTTAAACTGTTGATTAAAAAGTGTACCCACATGTAGATTCTGATGGTAAAGCCTTACCCTTCCGAAATGGTGACGGGAGGTACAGGTGTCCCTGTACTGTGCAGTGGTTATTGAAAAAGTTTTCAATAAAGTATACTCATTTAAAAAAACAGAGGGAAACACAAAAGAAGAAAAACACCATGCCTAGCAGGAAGATCACCGACCTCCGTAGGCCACGCACTGGTAACCCAGGCACCTCCCAGTTCTGGATCTGTTGTTCAGCAGGTCAAGGGACTTCCTGCCAGTTTGCCACAGAGGGAAAGCCATGGGGGTCTTAGGGAGAGGTAAGACCAGGAAGAAGCCAGGTGACTGGCTGGGAGGATTGACGGGAATAAGGGCCAGCCAGGGGTGTAGGAAAATATAAAAAAAAAACAGAATGGACAACAGGAAAGGAGGGGGTGTGACAGTGCAGTGCCACTTTATAAGGTACTGGCCAGATCACATCTGGAGAGTACTTTGTACAGTTGGGGGCACCGCACCACAAAAAAGGACACTGTAGTATCAGAGGTAGTAGCACAGCAAGCAACATAGTTAATCAGAGAACTGAAAGAGTGGCTGAACGAGCTGGGGACATAGAGAAAAGGAGAATGAAAGGGGAAGGGGAATTTAACTAAAGTGTTTAAAGATATGAAGAGCCATCACAAGACAAGCAAAATGTAGCCTGTTCGCTACAGCTTAGGGTCCAGCACAAGGGGTCATGCTTTAAGGGGGATGGTAAGCATTGGCAGAGTTCTGAATTTGTATTTGCTTAACCTTTCGCCCAAAACATATTTTTCTGTATGTCTGGACCTTAAAGGGGAAGTAAACATTGCAGACGTCTTTCAAATTGTGAAAGCACATTAAAAGATATTTCAAACAAGGTATGGAACTTCCTTGTAGGTGTCAAGAGTCCTGAGATAAGAATATCTAAATACTCTGTAAATCAAAACAAGGCAGCAGCCATTTCATGGGATTCTGAGACAGAAAGTGATGTCACTGAGGGGCAAGTTGTAATTAACACCACAGAGCTGGCCCCTCCGTGACATCACTTCCTGTTTTAAGATTACATGAAATGGCTGCTGCTTTGTTTTCATTTACAGATAATTTGATATTCATATTGCAGGACTTCTGACACCTACAGCTAAGCCTAGTACCTCGTTTGAATGGTCTTGTCTTGTGCTTTCACAACTTGAGTGACCTCTGCAATGTTTACTTCCCCTTTAAAACCAGCTCTGTATGTAGCCCCCTTCTGCATCACTAGAGGGGCTCCAGCCACTGTGACATCATCGGCTACAGTCAGTCAGTAGCTAACCTTTAAAGGTGAGGGAAGAAATGTTCAGACAGGATGCAAGGAAGCATGTTTTGTTCACACAGAGGGTTGTAGGATCTTGGAACAGGCTACCATAGGGTGTGATGTGTGCTGATTAGAGATGTATCAAATTGACAAACCACTTCAGGAATTACTTTGCATCTTCATGCTATCAAAAGAAGTAGGAAGGCTACTGCACTTTAAGGTTATACATCACTACCACCACACTCCTCAGAAATTTGCAGATATATTGGGCTTGCTTTGAGGGGGTCAATGTTGGCAGAGTAAGGAACCGCCTGCTAATAAGATACATACGGTGTGGAAATGTAAAAAGATCAGAATACCATTACATGGAGTATTAAAAGTAGGTATGGAAGTAACTCAGACCACACTTCTTGAAAACCCAGAACTTTTTGTTCTTGGGTTCTTACCTAACAATGCAATTCTGACATACCATCAAAGCTTGTGGCTTTCAGTAGCCTCACTTGGAGTTAAAAAGGTTCCTCTTTTGAAACTGGAAGTCTAATAGAACCCTAAAATTAAGGAGTGGCTGGATTACATGTGTAGTACTGCTAACAATGAGAGAATTAGTCATTTATTACTGGACAAGTCGGATATCGTTAGGGCTATATGGTTTCCATTCCTAAACTATCTTGGACAGAAAAGACAAGCTGTTTAATTATTGAAACTTACAACATTTTACATAATGTCCATAGGAGACCTACTTTTGAATGTGCTGTACCTTTCAATAACAGGTTTTAGCTTTAGAAATGAAAGATGGTACTTTATTTTGAAATGTTTTCAAGACACATTGTAACCCCTTCCTAAAAGGGGGCTTGCCTTTGGCTCTCTCCGTAACACTGTTCCTTAACCTCGGTCCTGGTCTAGACAGCAGCTGCAGGACCCTGGGCTGGACTGGACACTGTCATTTTGTTCTACAGGCTTGTTCAGTGCCTTTCTCACCATGGTTGGTGTGTTGCACTTGCCACTTCTCATCGCTCAACCGGACCCTAGACTGCACTTCAGGGCCAGAGAGTCCACAGCAAGGAGGTTGCTCAGTTTTTTTTACACAGCTCTCAAAGTTGCATAAAGAGTAAAACAATAGTACATCCCATTTCTGTGAAACTGACAATTAGGAGACTAGTTCAGCTCTGCAAAACAATAAATAAACTTTTAATGGAAAAAAAATTAACTTGTAAAGTTTGTCAACTTTGCAAACTGTGAAATGCCAACCTCTTAAAATTTTTGGCATGTGAAATCGCACAAATTCACTGGCAAAGTTGTCGCTTTACGATGACTTTGAACAGTGCTACTTTGCTAGCAAAACCTATTGTGAAGTACAAAGTTTGGGTGAAGTGGAAACTTTGCAAAGTGATTTGTGAAGATGAATTCTGTAACACTGTCAGAAATTCTCTGGCAAAGTAAAACTACAACATCTCTTGTGCAGATAACTGCTGCAGCATAAATCAGACTATGTGAATTCTCAGGGGACAATACTTCAGATTACTATGGTTACTATAGAAGGGAGAGAGACTAAGTGGATCAGTGGTTTTACTGTGTCAGAACCCACTAATATGTACCCATGGCTGAGAGTATGCTCTCCATGACCCCATCCAATATACACCTTCCAATTAGCAATTTGCCTGCATAGCCACTTCATCTGCTCCTTTCCTCAGGTTTTGAGCTTCCATGTCCTTGATCCCTTAACCTATACACATAACTTAATGAAATCATTAATTACTTGCGATGTATTCTTTACCCCCAAACTAAAGCCTGCTCCGCTAGGGATTAAGCCTGATTAAACCAAAATAAAATAAAAATACCCTAGTGGTATATTTTATAAAATCTTCCTGTGTAGCAATGACTAACCATAAAATGCATTTATTTAATACAGAGGCTGTCTAAATCCATCACTCCATTTGCACTGGACAAGCCGTTACAGAAGACGTATCAGGAGGGAAATGTAATGGCAGATGGACCCCCTAGTTTGCCATCATTGTATCCGGCAGCTAAAGCAGTTTCTGAAGCACTGGACACATCTCCACATCAAGGCACTTATTTCTAACTTGTCCAGTCTGAGTAAAGTCTGAAGGACTAGATCAAAGGTGCTGCAGGACTTTTCAAATGAACACTGATGTGGTCTAACAGCAAAGCATACTTTCTCTTCATAGCCCAGCTGAATGGAGCAATTCTGAATCAATGTTGTGTTGGTGTTATTGAGCAACTCTGCAAATCCTAAGCCCATTGCATTCTTCTGTTACGTTAATAAATTTCAAACAACATGAAGTCTTGCTATATTATGACATATGCAGTGAGTACCAACCTTCGAACTGCTCCAGAGGTGAAAGAGTTAACTTTCCACACCAGGCATGAAATGCTGAGCTCGAGCTCGGTTGAAACTCTGTCTGTTGTTTTTCAAACTCAAAGCGTCAGATTCTTTACTCCGACTCACTGAACAGTCGCTCCGGAGATTTCTCCTTCTGCTCGGTTCATTTTGTCGGTTAAAGTATTGTTTTTCTCGGTTTTTGACCGAATTTAAACCGCAACCGGTCGGTTCAGACTCTGTCTGTGGTATTGTGAGTACTAGATAGGTTTTACATTAATTTCTATTCTGTGTGGAACTTGTAAACGGTTTGTCGTTTCGGTTTGAACCGATCAGGTTGTTTAAAATATATTAATCTGTCATTTAGAGTGTGGTTACTGGTTCTTATTGGTTCTAAAAAGAAACGGATTTTATTACTTTTTTTCACGACCCGTGACACGGTTGGGAATCGATAAGAGGGTCTTACCTGGCGGATTGCCATAAATGGGTAAGTTTGGTTAGGCTGGCTTTATGTCTGAGAAACCCAAAAGAAAAACCAGGCCCACTGGGTTTCAGCACTGCAGTGTCTGTGGGGAAGTCTTTGTCAAGGCTGACCCCCACACCATCTGTGTTTATTGTCTGGGGTTTGACCACCTCAATGCAGACTGCCAGACTTGTAAAAATTTTCCTGCAGCTACCCTGGAAAAGAGAGTTGGTAGGCTCAGGGAAAGGGAGGCCAAAAAGTCAGCCAAACCGGATGGCCAGCCCGGTTCGGTTCCAACCGAACCGGAGGGAGTGCCCTCTGACCAGGGGAGACTTCCTCGGGCAAAAGGAGATCTGACTCTGAGGAGTCGGTTCCAGCAGAAAGGACTAGCAAATCAGCTGGTGTGGAGCCAAAACTTTCCTCTACAACCGCTGAAGAAATAGCCAAAGCGATTAAAATTGTCCAGTCGCTTTCCCCGGTTCCGACCGAACCGGCACCATCAGGTAAGCGTACGGTTTGGTCAGTTCCACCGGTTCAAGAGTATGATTTAGAGGAATATTATGAACCGGAGGAGGGGGAAGAGGAGTATGAGGAGAGTGAATGTGGATTTGAAAGTCTGGATGTGCCCATTGACCCGGACATCTCCCCAGACAGACCTTCAGGAGTGTCTCCTCCTAGGCTTTCTGAGTCCCCTTCTCATTTTATGTTTTATAAAAAAGTGGCTGAAACCCTCCAGCTCCCTATGGAGGAAGCTGTGGATGATCAAGAGGAGCCTGACTATGTGGAAATGATGGATATCCCAGAGTCTAGGAGACTGTCTATTCCTTTGCATAAATCTTTTGGGAAACAGACAGTAAAATTCTTAAAACTCCTCACATTATACCTCCTGTGGATAAGAGAATGGACAAGAGGTATACATTGTCAGGCTCTGATCACGGAGTTCCTTACACAACAATGCAGCCATGTTAGTAGTGCAGGCTGCAGCCCAAGCATACAAGCAAATATTCCCTTGGCTTCACACCCCTGACAAGGACTCCAGGAGGATTGATGCCATGGCAAAGAAACAGTACATGGCAGCATCCTTGGGACTCAGACAGGCAAATTATATGGCTTATGTTGCTAGATATCAGAAATCCAGATGGGATACTGTTATGGCTCTAGCAAAACAGGTCTCTGGCCAGCTTGCCAAGGAGCTGGAGCAGGTGGCTGCTGATGGTATTGAGGCATCCAAGGTGCAATTCCATGCTGCAGTGGACTCTAATGATGTGTCATCAAGAGTCATGGCTACATCTGTGGCAATTCGCAGAATGGCTTGGCTCAGATGTACTAGCCTGTCACAGGATACCCAGACTAAGGTCATGGATTTTCCTGTTGTGGGTAATTCTCTGTTTTGGGAGCAGACAGAGAATTACATGAAGAAAATGGATGAGTATAGGACCACCTATAGGAGTGCACAGGCCAAGGAAAGGCAGGCCACTCCTCAAAGGCAGCTTTCCAGGGGCAGGGGCAGGCCTTTTCATAGGCCTTTTTACCGAGCCCAGGCCTCCTCTTCTGCTTACGCCCAGAGGGGGTTCTTTAGAGTGAGAGGCAGACGGGGTACAAGCAGGCCTGCTTCCACCCCTCAGCCTAAAGCCCCTGCCAAGCAGGCACCCTGATGGGGTTGCCAAGGCTGATTCTCAGCTACCTGTAGGGGCAGGCTGGCTTACTTTGTCCAGGACTGGAAGTCTCTGACATCAGACAAGTGGGTCCTGGAAGTAGTAAGCAGGGACTGGTTCTCAGCTTCAAAAATTTCCAAAGATGAGAACCAGATCCTTTCCACCTGCAAATCCACCAGAGGCACTTGCCCTAGAGGCAGAGGTCTCTTCCCTCCTGGCTCTCAGAGCTGTGGAAAGGGTTAAACCCCTACACCAGGGCAAAGGATTGTACTCCAGGTACTTCCTTACCCCAAAAAAGACAGGAGAATGGTGGCCCATCCTGGATCTCAAATATTCAAACAAGCACCTTTTAAAACCAAAATTCAAAATGGTGACTCTGGGAATTATTCTACCCTCTCTAAGGCCAGGGTACTGGCTAGCGTCCCTGGACCTCAAGGATGCCTACTTCCATATTCTCATCAGAAGCTCCCATCGAAAGTACTTCAGGTTCGAGCTGCCTCAGGCCATTACCAGTTCAGAGCAATGCCCTTTGGCCTCACCTCTGCTCCAAGGGTATTCATAAAATGCCTGGCAGTAGCAGTTGCTTCCCTAAGAAGGCAAAAAATTGCCATCTTCCCTTACCTGGACGACTGGCTCATAGTAGGCCAGTCTCCAGAACAAATCAAGTTACATCTACAGATAACTCAGCAACTGCTCACCTCTCTAGGTTTCCTTCTGAATCTTTCAAAGTCAGTTCTATAGCCTGTCCAGCTCCTCACCTTCATAGGCGCAGAGCTGAACACAGAGAAAGCCAGAGCCTTCCTTCCTTTGGACAGGGCAAGGACCCTGGTCTCTCTGGCCTCCTCATTCACCCTGCAGGTCTCTCGACCAGCAAGGCATTTTCTACAGCTCCTGGGACACATGGCTGCTTCTACAGCAGTAGTGCAGGGAGCAAGATTTCAAATGAGGGACATCCAGTTCCATTTGAGAGCCTTTTGGTCTCAAAGGAAAGACCCTCTAACCAAATTGATCCCAGTAACTCAAACCCTGATCCAAACCCTACAGTGGTGGCAGGATCAGAGCAATCTGAGACAAGGGGTTCCCTTTGTCACTCAGTCTCACTCCTTAATCCTTACTACACATGCATCCCTCTTGGGGTGGGGAGCTCACATGGGCGACCTCACTACCCAGGGATTGTGGTCCCCTCAGGAATCTCTGCTCCACATCAATCTGTTGGAACTCAGAGCAGTTTTTGTAGCACTTCAAGTTTTTCCAAATCTGTTCAGAACAAAGTTGTACAGGTCAGAACAGACAACACCACCACAATGTGGTACATCAACAAGCAAGGAGGCACTCTGTCCACGGCCTTGTGCACCGAAGCAATGAAGTTGTGGTCTCCGGCTTACTCC
This sequence comes from Neoceratodus forsteri, assembly GCA_016271365.2. Taxonomy (NCBI): domain Eukaryota; kingdom Metazoa; phylum Chordata; order Ceratodontiformes; family Ceratodontidae; genus Neoceratodus; species Neoceratodus forsteri. Next base: position 94,316,527 of record JADMNL010000030.1, read on the forward strand.
CTGAACACCTCACTTACGGCAGTTCACCTCCCAGGCAAGTACAATGTCCTGGCAGATGCTCAGCAGGATTTCCAGGCCATCACGAATGGTCACTGGACCCCCTGGTCCTGGAGGTAATATTTGCCAGATGGGGCACCCCGCAGATAGATCTTTTTGCAGCCCCAGACAATCACCAACTTCCCCTTTTTTGCTGCAGGCCCCCAGTGTTGGGCTCAGTCCCTCTGGATGCCTTAGTTCTCAATTGGGAAGGGAAGTTTCTCTATGCTTTTCCCCCCTTCCCTCTTCTGTTCAAAGTGTTAGTCAAAATCAGATCTTAGTCCTGCAAGATGATCCTGATTGCTCCAGATTGGGCCAGACAACTCTGGTATCCACTCCTACTCTCCTTAGCAGTCCATCTTCCCCTGTGTCTTCCCAGGAATCACAATCTGTTAACCTGTGCTCAGGGGAGGGTTTGGTACCCGAACCTCAAATCTCTCAATCTCAAGGCCTGGCTCTTGAAGAGTTAGAGTTTGCTGATCTACACCTCTCCCAAGGTGTAATGGATATATTGAAGGCTTCTAGGAAACCTTCCACCAGGGCTACCTGTAATTCCAAATGGAAGAGGTTTTCCATATGGTGCTCTGGGAAGCATATTTCCCCAGAATCTGCTGATTTACCCACAGTCCTGGATTATATGGTCCATTTAAATACCTTGGGGCTGAGACCAGCTACCCTAAAAGTACATTTGGCAGCTGTGTCTGCTTTTATTTCAGCAGGTAAACCCTCTTCTCTTTCAGCTCATCCTGTATTCTCCAAGTTTTTTAAGGGATTGCTTCACATCAACCCTCCATTCAGGGACCCTGCCCCTGCCTGGGATCTTAATGTTTGCATTGCTCAGCTTATGCAACCTCCCTTTGAGCCCTTGTCTTCAGCAGAGCTTAAGTACTTGACTTGGAAGACTGTGTTTCTGGTAGCCATCACTTCTGCCAGACGCATAACTGAATTACAAGCTTTGTCAGTGGAGCCTGATTTTTATCTCCTTTCATAGAGATAAGGTGGTCCTCAGGACTAACAGGAAGTTCTTGCCTAAGGTGGTTTCAGATTTCCACCTTAATCAATCTATATCACTTCCAGTGTACTTCACTGACCATTCCTCCTCTGGCGAGAGGAGGCTGCACAGCTTAGATGTGAAGAGAGTCCTTAGTTACTATATAGAGCGTACCAAGGGTCACAGGTTTGACTCCCTCCAACTGCTCCTCACTTATGGTGAGGTTAGTAAAGGGAAACCTGCCACTAAAAGATCCATTGCCAGGTGGATTGTCTCTTGTATCCAATTCTGTTATGAAAAGCTGGGTAGGTTCCTCCCTCAGGCCTGAGGGCTCACTCTACCAGAGGTACAGCTGCTTCCCTGGCTGCTGCCAGGGACATCCTATTCTAGAGATATGTCAAGCAGCTACCTGGAAAACAGTTCACCTTTTTTAAGCATTACTCCTGGACATCCAGGCTAGGAGTGATGCTCGGTTTAACACAACTGTGCTTCAGAGTCTATTTCCTAAGTAGGTTCTGTCCCTCCTCCATGGAGGTACTGCTGTGTAGTCTGCATATGTCATAATATAGCAAGACTTCATGATGTTTGAAGAAAAAATTACTCACCTTAGTAATGTTGTTTCTTCTAATGGAGTCTTGCTATTATGACCTCCTACCTGCCCCTCTCAGAACCTCTGTTTTGGGATGTGGGTGGGCAGCAGTGTTGGAACTTAGTAGATGCCACCTTGTTGTTTTCACCCTCATTTTTGGGGTGACTTGGTGGTGTGTTTTCATTTTTGGGTCTCCTAACTTGAGTCTTTGTTTTGGGACCAAAAATGTGTTCTTATGTTTAGTAGCCAGTTGGCTAGTGTAGGTTTACAGCTTCCACACAGGACCTCAGTGAGTTTAGCTCAGAAGATCTGATGGTTTGAGTTTGAAGAACAACAGACAGAGTTTCAACCGAGCTCGAGCTCAGCGTTCCATGCCTGACATAAAAAGTTAACTCTTTCACCTCCGGAGCAGTTCGAAGGTTGGGACTCACTGCATATGTCATAATATAGCAAGACTCCATTAGAAGAAACAACAATACTAAGGTGAGTAATTTTTTCATCCTGGTTAATCTGACAATCAGTCACTTGTGAAAGATGTCCCGCACATCATAGCATGCCCTCTGTATTCACCTTCTGTGATGCCAATTCTAAAGCAGCAGGCGAGAAAGCTCCAGTGTATGATCAGTAATGGCCTTGTGGTTTAAGGGTCCACCAACAAGATTAGTTCCTGGTAGTGCCTCTACCCCTCCTACTTAACTTTGCTCAGGTTGAGCAGCCTAGCAGTGGGATCTAAACTGGTGAACTGGATTAGAAACTGGTTAATGGATAGGCAACAGAGGGTGGTGGTTAACAGCGCTCACTCTAATGATGGGACACTGACCAGTGGGGTGCCGCAGGGCTCAGTACTGGGACTGGTCCTTTTTAATGTCTTCATAAGTGACATTGTAAAAGAAGTGGATGGGAAGGTATGCCTTTTTGCAGATGATATCAAAATCTGTAATAGGGTGGACACACAGGAGGGGGGGTAGAGAGATTGTGCAGAGATCTTGGAAACTTGGTCAAGAGCATGGCAGTTGGGGTTTAGTTCCAAAATGTGCAAAATCATGCACCGAGGGCATAGGTACCCAAGGAGCGGAGTATAGGATGGGGGAGGTACTGACAGTCACTAAGCAGGAAAGGGACCTTGGGGTCATCATAACTGATGACCTCAAAGTGGCAGATCAGTGTACCAAAGCAGTGGGTATGGTCAGTGGGCTGCTGGTGTGCATAAGCAAGAGTATCTCCAGCAGTAGGAGGAAGGTGGTGTTGCCACTGTATCACTCGCTGGTGAGACTCCATCGGGACTACTGTGTCTAGTTTCGGAGGCTGTACCACAGAAAGGACATAGACAGGAGGGGGGCAGTCCAGAGCATGGCAACTAAAATGGGGCAAGAGTTGCCTGAGAAGCTCTAAAGGTAAAGACTGAGGGATCGCAACATGTACACCCTGGAAGAGAGGAGCGTGAGAGGGGACATGATAGAGACCTACAAGTAGTGTACCTCCTAGAGGTGAACACGGTGCAGGAGAAGAGTCTCCCTCAAATGATAGTGAACACCAGGAACAGGGGGCATATGATAAAGCTGGGGGGGGGGGTTTAAGAGGGATGTGAGGAAGTATTACTTCACTGAAATGATGGTAGATACCTGGAACGGACTACCAGGAGAGGTAGCAGAGGTGAAAATAATGGGGGCTTCAAGCATGAGTGGGATGGACATAGGGGAATATTAGTAAATAGGCAGGGAGGGGGGGTGGTCACCGGAGACCAGTTAAGGTCTGCTGAGACAGATTAAGCAGGGAACATCTAGGCAGACTGAATGGGCCAAGCAGTCCTTTTCTGCTAACAAATTCTGTTTCCATGTTGCCAGTGATTGATTGGGCCATTCCTTGACAAATAATTTCATATCATCATGGTACTGCATCCAGAGACTCTCTGTCTTGCTCACCGATGAGCCTAATATATTGCCTTAACAAGGAGAGTCTAATGAATGTGCTCAAGAGTACAAGATAAAGGCTACAGTGAAGCAGAACATAGTGACATCAGCTCAGCTTACTGGTTCCGCTTCATTGTAGTCTTTTCACCTCAAATGATACTACTGAATCTGGAACTGCTACATAAAAAAAAGAATATTGGGCGAGAAAAAGGCTGCATTAATATAGGACCCCAAATAAGGAAAAAACAAGACTATTTTAAAACAAACACAAAAAACAATACATTGGGTTGATTTAACAGCCTTCATATATGTCCAGTATCTACAATATTAAAAATACAAACATTGTTTATGTTCCCTTTAATGCTTCAGGTATTGTTTTCATACCATAAAGGTTAGGATGCAGTACAGTTTGGTTTCACTGGCAGCGGATTTTGTATACGATGTATCTCATAGTGCTTCACTAAACAATGAGTTAGGTAGTGCTAGTGCAGAAACGTATGAAGTCAATCAGAACAGGCATCGTGCCGTGAACATTCCACACACAGTCAAGGACAGTTGCAATCGGAACCGTTTCCTTTTGCCAGGACTCCAAGGAAATCTCCAAATCTTTTCAAATGTGTCATGGGATCCTTTGCCTCTTACTGGGCGATTACCAGAAATGGCCAGAAAGGACCTTGGTATAAAGCAGGATACGGTTTTCCCAACCTTAGAACACGTTTATTTCTTCCTTTTTTTTAATTGTTCATTTTTATTTCCATTTTTCTCCTCATTACCTCCACACCTCCCTCACACCAACCCTACTACCTGGTGTTACAATGGGTTAACCCCGTCCTGTGGCCATGTCTGTAGTCTCTCATCTTATTACCCAGAAATGTCACTGTTAACTGCACTTCCAGTGTTGGTTAAATTCCTCTAAAGAGAACTGGACCAATCCATGTTGTGTGGTCAGAAAATGTGAGAACAGGTGGTGGTGGTGGTGGTGTGGATGTTAATGAAGGGGGAAGGGGCATGCTATGATGGGCAGGGCCTTTTGTGTACAATATGGGAACTTGAGCAGGGCTTCCTGTGTATAGTGTGGGATCTTGGGCAGGTCCTCCTCAGTACAATGTGGGATCCCAGGTGAAGCCTTCTGAGTATAAAGTGGGATCCTAGGCAAGGCCTCCTGAGTACAATGTGGGATCCTGGGCGGGACCTTCTGTGTACAATGTGGGATCCTGAGAGGGACTTTCAGTGTACAATGTGGGACCCTGGGTGGGGCCTCCTGTGTACAATGTAGGATCCTGAGCGAGGCCTCCCATGTACAATGTGGTATCCTGGGATTGTCCTCCTGTGTACAATGTAGGATCCTGGGCAGGACCTCCTGTATACAATGTGGGATTCTGGGCGGGACCTCCTGGGTACAATGTGAGATCCTGAGATTGTCCTTCTGCATACAATGTGGGATCCTGGATTGTCCTCCTGGGTACAATGCAGGATCCTGGGAGGGGCCTTCTGTGTACAATAGGGGATCCTGTGTGGCACCTACAGTGTGCATTGTGGGATCCTGAGCGAGGCCTCTTGTGTACAATGTGGTATCCTGGGATTGTCCTCCTCTGTACAATGTCAGATACTGGACGGGACCTCCTGTGTACAATGTGGGATCCTAGGCAAGGCCTTCTGTGTACAATGTGGGATCCTGCGCGGGACCTTCTGTGTACAATGTGGGATCCTGAGAGGGCTTTCAGTGTACAATGTGGGACCCTGGGCAGAGGCTCCTGTGTACAATGTGGGATCCTGAGTGGGGTCTACAGAGTACAATGTGGGACCATCCTCCTATTTACAATGTGGGATCCTGGGTGGGGCCTCCTGTGTACAATGTAGGATCCTGAGTGAGGCCTTCCATTTACAATGTGGTATACTGCGATTGTCCTCCTGTGTACAATGTGGGATCCTGGGCAGGATCTCCTGTATACATTGTGGGATCCTGGGAGGGACCTCCTGGGTACAATGTGAGATCCTGAGATTGTCCTCCTGCGTACAATGTGGGATCCTGGGATTGTCCTCCTGGGTACAATGCAGGATCCTTGGCGGGGCCTTCTGTGTACAACAGGGGATCCTGTGTGGCACCTACAGTGTGCATTGTGGGATCCTGAGCGAGGCCTCTTGTGTACAATGTGGCATCCTGGGATTGTCCTCCTGTGTACAATGTCAGATACTGTATGGGACCTCCTGTGTGCAATGTGGGATCCTGGGTAGGGCCTTCTGTGTACAATAGGAGAGCCTGGGTGGGGCCTACAGTGTACATTGTGGGATCATGGGCAGGACCTCCTGTGTACAATGTGGGATCCTGGGCTGGGCCTGCTGTGTGCAACATGGGATCCTACAGTGTGCATGGTGGTATCCTGAGCAAGGCCTCTTGTGTACAATGCGGGATCCTGGATAGGGCCTTCTGTCTGCAATGTGAGATCCTGGATGGTGCCTTTTGTGTACAATGTGGGATGCTGGGTGTGGCTTCCTGTGCATAACGTGGGATCCTGAGCAGGGCCTTCAGAGTACAATGTGGGATCCAGAGAGGGGCCTGCAGTGTGCAATGTGGAATCCTGGGTGGGTACCTCCTACGTACAATGTGGGCTCCTGGCCAGGCCTCCTGATTACAATGTGGAATCCTGAGTGGGGTCTCCTGCGTACAATGTGGGCTCCTGGGCAGGGCTTCATATCTACAACATGGGATCCTGGGAGGGGCCTTCAGTGGACAATGTGGGATCCTGGACAACACCTCCTGTGCACAATGTGAGATCCTCGGTGAGTCTTCCTGCGTACAATGTGGGCTCCTAGATGGAGGCCCCCTGCATACAATGATTGATCCTGGCGGGCCTCCTGTGTAAAATGTGGGATCCTGGGTGGGTCCTTCTCTGTACAATGTGGGATCCTGGGAGGGGCCTTCAATGTACAATGTGGGATTCTGCATGGGGCCTTCAGTGTAGAATATGGGATCCTGGGCGAGGCCTCTGTGTACAATGTGGGATCATGGGCAGGGTCTTTGTGTACAATGTGGGTATCCTGGGAGGGGCCTTCAGTGTACAATATGGGATCCTGGGCGAGGCCTTGTGTGTATAATATAGGATCCTGGGAGGGGCCACTGTGTACAATGTGGGATCCTGGGAGAGGTCTTCTGTGTACAATGAGGGATCCTGGGAGGACTTACTGTGTACAATGTGGAATCCTTTGGGGGGTCCTCTTGCGTACAGTGTGGGATCTTAGAAGGGACCTTCTGTGTACCATGTGAAAGCCTGTATACAATGTGGGATCCTGGGCAGGGTCTTCTGTGTACAATGTGGGATCCTGGGCAGGGCCTCCTGTGTACAATGTATGATCCTGGGCAGGGCCTTCTGTGTACAATGTGGGATCTTGGACATGGCCTTCTCTGTACAATGTGGGATCCTGGGCAGGGCCTTCAGTCTACAGTGTAGGATCCTAGGGAACCTCCTGTGTACAATGTGGGATCCTGGACGGGGCCTTCTGTGTGCAATGTGGGATCTTGAGTGGGGCCTTCAGGGTACAATGTGAGTTCCTTGGCAGGGCCCTCCTTTGTACAATGTGGGATCCTGGAAGGGGCCGCCAGTGTACAATGCGTGATGTTGGGTAGGTCTTCTTGTGTACAGTGTTGACTCCTGGCCGGGGCCTCCTGCATACAATTTTGACTCCTGGGCAGGGCCTCCTATGTACAATGTGGGATCCTAGGTGGGGCCTCCTATGTACAATGTGGGATCCTTGGTGGGGCCTCCTACGTACGATATGGGATCCTGGGCGAGGCCTCCTATGTACAGTGTGGACTCCTGAGCAGGACCTCCTGGATACAATGTGGGATCCTGGGCAGAGCATCCTGCATACAACAGGAGAGCCTGAGAGGGGCCTTCAGTGCATAATTTAATGGGGCCTTCTATGTACAGTTTGGGATCCTGGTGGGGCCTCCTGCATACAATGTGAGATTCTGGGTGGGGCCTCCAATGTACAATGTGGGATCCTAGGTGGGGCCTCCTATGTACTATGTGGGATCCTGGTGAGGCTTCCCACGTACAGTGTGGGCTCCCGGGGGGGGGGGCCTCTGTGTACAATGTGGGATCCTGGGTGGGTCCTCCTGCGTACAATGTGGGATCCTGGATGGGGCTTCCTGCATACAATGTGGGATCCTGGGAGAGGCCTTCAGTGTATAATGTGGACTCCTAGGTGGGACCGCCTATGTACAATGTGGGATCCTGGAAAGAACCTCCTGTCAATGTGGGATCCTGGAAGGGGCCATCAGTGTACAATGTGGGCTCCTGGGAGGGGCCTGAAGTGTACAATGTTGGATCTTGGGTGGGTCCTCCCTGGGCAGGGCTTGCTGTATACAATGTTGGATCCTGGGTGGGTTCTTCTGCATACAATCTGGGCTACTGGACGGGGCCTCCTGTGTACAATGTGGGCTCCAGAATAGGGCCTTCTGCATACAATGTGGTATCCTAGGAGGTGCCTTCAGTGTACAATATGGGATCCTAGATAGGGCGTCTTGCATACAGTGTGAGACCCTGGGAGGGGCCATCTGTCTACAATGTGGGAACCTGGGCAAGGCCTCATGTGTGCAATGTGGGATCCTGGTTGCGACCTCCTGTGTACAATGTGGGATCCTGGGCAGGGCTTCTGGCATTCAATGTGGGATCCTTGGAGGGGCCTTCAGTGTACAGTGTGGGATCCTGGTTGGGGTCTCCTGTGTATAATATAGAATCCTGGGAGGAGCCTCCTTTATACAACGTGAAATCCTGGGAGGGGCTTCCTGTGTACAATGTGGGATCCTGGATGGAGCCTACCGTGTACAATGTGGGACCCTTTGGGGGAGCCTTCTGTCTACAATGTGGGATCCTGCAGGGGGCCTCCTGTGTACAAAGTAGGATCCTAGGAGGGGCCTTCTCTGTACAATGTGGGATGCTGGGCAGGGCCTACTGTGTACACTGTGGGATCCTGCGAGGGCCCGTCTGTGTACAATGTTGGATCTTTGAAGGGGCCTCCTGTATGCAGTGTGGGATTGGATCTCCTGTGTACAATGTGTGGTAGCACCTACTTCATGTGGGAAAGAGTGCTTCGTAGGAGTAACACGGGGAAGTCATTTTTTTTCATGTGGGACAGCTGAGAGGTACACGTGGTGGTACTGTACCTGTAATGTGTGACCTTTACACAATGGGCAGTCTCAAAAGATAGATACAATTCATTTTGCTGCAGGACCACCAGTGGCTATGGTGACTGGTACGTAGCCATGACTAACCAGTAATCTTTCCAAGGACTACTTCACAGTGTCAGCACGTAAGATTTAAAATATACATATATATTATAAGTGAAATTATTTTTATTGCAAAGAAAAAGAAAATTGTGTTTTTAGCCAAGATTATAATAGTATAAAAGTACTCAGAAGTTATCTAATAAAGGAAAATAAATGTGAATGTACTACTTAATCCCTACTCAAGATGCTTACCATGAGATGATTGTTCTAGTGTGTGTAACAGACTGTACCCTATTATTAATATTTTTCTTCTTTGCTTTTATGGTATGTGAATGTTGAATCTGTATCTATTATGTATTATGTAAATGGCATTCTGGTCGACCATGAAAATGGATCTTTGGCCCATGGACTAACCAGAATGAATAAGCAAATCAAATCAAATAATCCCTGCTCTAATAAAAAATGCCATCCATGACAGGACTAAGGGGGTTTATACAGATTCCCTTAATACGCTTAAGTAAGAGGTGGTATGTGGCAAGGATGAATAAGACCCTGTCTCAAGTGATAGTTTGCAAACATAACTGTGTTAGATGATAAACAAGTCAGGTTGCTAGGGCCCTCATTTCTTATTCAAGTATGGAACCACTGATGTTATAGTGGATCCTTGGCATGTGCGCTCAGAGAATAACAGGCATCCTCAACAGTATCTAAGACTGAACAGACTAGCTGGCTGCAGTCCCGCTGGGTGCTGGCCCAGTGCACAGCTCCACAAGGTAGTACTAAGCAGTCACAACCTACTTCTTTGCCTGACTGATGCAGAGAAGTAGAAAGACCTTTGAGAGCGGAAACGCTTTCTTTCTATAAAGCATGGGCGAGAACATAATGTGCTGCACCAGCAGCTCTGAAACAGGGCCTCGAGCACCCAGCAGCTCCCTCATGGCCAAGGACAGACACAGTCTAACGGCCAGCTTTGCTGTTTTCCAGTGCTGCTCCCACCTGCTTATAGGATTTGGAAGGAGAGGGGGCTAAGTGCTGGGGTCCAAGGTCAAACCTCTTGTTAATTGCACAAGGCAGGGATTGGACAATGCATGACCCCATTTTGTCGCTCATCATCTTTGTATCGTCATCCCTTATGTGAAATAGGACTGGTGAATGAAAACTACGTGTAGCAGCTTCTCAGGTTCTTTCCTTCCATAATGCGCGTATAATATCACTGTTATATCCTCTCTAGCACACTGCACTGACAATATAAGCATACACATTGTATAATATATATATTTCTATATAACAAACCACTCACACACACACACACAAAGAAAAAAGTAGATAAACATGTGGGGAGTAGTACAATGTAATGGCTGTGGGGCAGCAGTCTTCTGGGAGTCTTTCTGGAGGCTGAGATGCTGCCCTATTTGCAGACAACTCTGCCCTGAGGGAGGAAGTTGCCCATCTTAGGCCATGCTGGATAGTAGTAAGGAACCTTCCCCAGGCCACACTGGACGGTAAGAAGGAACCTCCCCCATCCAGGGAGCACCAGAGCTACCACCACTACCTCAGAGGTTGCGAAGAAAATACAGCAGTTGGACCACAGTGGGCTCAGGAAGGGTGAGGATGGTGGAACAGAGGCACACCCAGTCAGTTGTTCCACTCCACAATCCATACACCATTCTGGGGGAGCATAGCTCCCCTATGGATGCACCCACAGAGGAGACTAAGGAGGCTGAGGACAGCTATCACAAGGGAGGCCCACAGGAAGGAGACAGAGGACACCACAAGGAAAGGAAGCAGCTCCTGGTGGGGAACTCAGTTATTAGGGGATAGAACTGGGGGAGCAGGGAAAACTGAAGTAGGTGCCTGCCTGGTGCCATGGCTTGAGGGACAGGAAGCGCATCCTCAGGATCACGGGAACAGCTGCATGGGAGTTCGAGCTGGACGTCATTGTCCACCTAGGGACAAATGACTTGGCTCATCATGAGATTAGAGCAGTGCAGAAGGACTTTTTAGAATTGGGGAGGGGCCTAAGACAAGTAGCACACACAGTATCCTTCTCAGAGGTGCTGCCTGTCAATGGCATGAGTGAGGCGAGGGTACTTTGCACCATGCAGTTTAATGAATGGTTGAAAAAATGGTGTGGAGCACAGGGGTTTGGCTTCATTGGGGACTGGGGTTCCACCTGGAGGGACACCAGCCTATACTGGCAGGATGGTCTGCATCTGTCCAGGAAGGGAACAAGTCTTTTGAGCAATCGGTTTAAATGCTTCATTGGCAAGCTTTAAACTTGTCAAGGGTCAGGCACTGATAAGCAGCAGGAAAATCCGGCCTCCCCTACAAAACAGGGTACTAAATGAGAAAAGACCAAGGTAGAAAGGTCAGTGGGGATGCTGCAACAGAAGGTAAAGCATATCAAAAATGGAGAGCAATGAGTACCAATGCCCGTAGTCTGAGTAACAAGCTTCCTGAATTAGTGGCCTTGATGGAGGAGGAACATCTGGATACTGTGGCAGTCACAGAAACATGGTACACACAGAACCATGACTGGGATGTAAACATACCAGGACACACTATCTACAGGAGGGACAGGGAGGGTAAAAGAGGAGGAGGAGTAGCTCTTTACATAAGGGAAGGAATCAAAGCAACAGAACAAAAGGGTAAACAGGGAGGAGAAGAAGCACTGTGGGTAAATTTGGAGACCGGCAATGGCACCACAATACGCACAGGGGTTGTATACAGACTCCCTTCTCAGGGGGAGGAAATGGACAAGGAAATGATAGAAAGTATACTTAGAATGGCAGAAAAAGGGGAGATATTGCTGATGGGTGATCTGAATATGCCAGATGTTAACTGGAGTGCAGTTGCAGCAGCCACTTCTAAGAGTGGGGTTATTCTAGATGCCCTACAGGGGGCATGCCTTAGACAACTAGTATTGGAGTCCACTCGAGAGGGAGCAATCTTAGACCTGGTTCTCTCAAATGGAGATGAAGAGAGGATCACAGATGTAGAAGTGGGTAGCCATCTGGGAACTAGCGACCATCGAACAGTATGGTTCATAATAAACACAGCAATAGAGTCAAGCCATACAAAGACAAAGGTACTGGATTTTAGGAGGGCTGACTTTGCCAAAATGGGTGAGTGCCTAAGGAATGCACTAGCAAATGGGCAGGAAGGAGGGGTGGAAGAACAATGGGGAATAATAAAAACTGCCATCACAGAGGTATCAAGCCTTTGTGCAAAGCAAATAAACAAAACAAAACGAGGTAAGAAACCACTATGATTCTCGAAGGAAGTGGCAGTGAAGGTTCAAGAGAAGAAGAAAGCATTCAGGAAGTACAAGGAATCACAGAAGGAACAGGACAGAGAACTGTATCAGTTAAAGCAAAAGGAAGCTGGGAAGGCAGTCAGAATAGCAAAGGCCCAAATCGAGGAAAAGATAGCCAACTCAGTTAAGAATGGGGATAAAACCTTTTATAGGTACATCAGGGAGTGAAGGAAGACCAAGGAGGGAGGATAGTGAGGCTTAATAAAGGGAGGGAGGGTGGGCAGAGGGTGACTGTGAAAAGGCAGAGATACTAAACAAATATTTTGCTCAGTATTTACAAAGGAAGAGGGGAGGTACCTAAAACAAACAGTAGAAACACTCTGGATACAGAAGTTGATACCAGCCCATTTATAGAAGAAAGGGTTCTGAAAGAACTCTTAAAACTGAAGGTGGACAAGCAATGGGGCCTCTAATGGATCTCATCCCAGAATTCTAAAAGAACTAAGGGTAGAACTAGTGACACCACTGACTACCCTATTTAACAAATCATGGGAGGATGGGGTGGTACCGAGGACTGGAGGAGGGCAGATGTGATTCCCTCACAAAAGTGGGAGCAAGGCAGAAGCAGGAAACTACAGACCTGTTAGTTTAACCTCAGTGGTAGGGAAAATGATGGAATCACTTGAAGGAAAGAATTGTTAAATATCTAGAGGCCAGAGGGCACAGGACCCAAGGCAGCATGGATTCACAGCGGAAGGTCATGCCAGACAAATCTGATAGATTTCTTTGACTGGGTGACCAAAGTAGTTGATCAGGAGGGCTGTGGACATGGCCTACCTAGACTTTAGCAAGGCATTTGACACAGTCCCACACAAAAGATTAATATACAAGTTAGCCAGCCTGGGAGTGGGTCCCAAGATGACAGCCTGGGTAAAGAATTGGCTGAGAATAGGACACAGAGAGTAATAGTAAATGGAGTCCACTCTGAAAAAAGGGGTTAGTGGTGGGGTACATGAGGGTTCAGTATTAGGATTCCAGTCCTCTTCATGTCTTTTTATTGTTGCAGAACTGCAGAGGGACTGAAGGAAAAGTATGTCTCTTGCAGATGACACAAAGATCTGCAAAGAGTTGATGCACAAGGTGGGGTGGAAAGGATGAGAAGGGACTTGGCAAGGTTAGAGGAATGGTCAAATGTATGGCAGCTTAGATTCAATGCTAAGAAGTGCAAGGTAATGCACCTGGGAAACAAAACCCAGGGAAGAGGACACAATGGGGGTGAGATACTAACAACAATAAAATGGAAAGGGACCTGGGGGTAGTCATATCAGATGACCTAAAGGTGGGCAGGCAATGGGAGAGGGCAGCAAGGAGGGCTGGGGGGATACTGGGATGCATAGGGAGAGGCATCACCAGTAGAAAACAGGAAGTTATTATCCCTCTGTACAGACAGCTGGTGAGACCCCATCTGGAGTACTGCGTGCAGTTCTGGAGACCCAATATCCGCAAAGACATAGACAGGATGGAAGCTGTCCAGAGGAGGGCAACTAAAATGGTGCAGGGTCTGCACCGGAAGACATATGAAGAGAGAGACTTAAGGAGCTTAATATGTATAGCCTCGAGGAAAGGAGGGAGAGGGGGGACATGATAGAAACTTTCAAGTACCTCAAGGGAATCAACAAAGTCCAAGAGGGTAGCATCTTTCAAAAAGAGGTGTGCAAGAACAGCAACAATTTGAAGATAGAAGGGGGCGGCTCAGAGGTAATTTAAGGAAGTATTTTTTCCAGAGAGGGTGGTGGATGTGGAATGGCCTTCCAGAGGAGGTTGTGGAGTCTCAAACAGTGGTGGAATTCAAGCATGCATGGGACAGTCATAAGGCAATTCTAGGGGTTGGGGGTAGGAAGAAGTAGGCTGCCGGTTAACTAGGATCTGCAGCTTATCCATCAGGTAGGGAAATGGGCAGACTGGGTGGGCTAAGTGGTCCTTATCTGCCGTCAAATTCTATGTTTCTATGTTTCTATGTAATGCTTTGTTCTGATGGGTTTAGGCAGGCAGGCTCTCATATCTGTCCTCTTGGCTGTGGCACACTTACTCCAATCTGTAGGCTTAAGTACCCCAAGAATTTCCTTCCATGGTGAATCCAAAGGGGGGGGGGAGGCTATACCCCCTTCCCAGTGAATAATCCAGAAGTGCCTGAGACCGGCTGGTGGTGTGGGCCAAAAGGGAGAGGCCGCTGCTTCATGAAGCCCCCCATACCCCTATTTTACACTTTGCTCCCACAGCCCCTGCCGTCAGACATGCTTGCAAGTATGTGGAGGTACACACACATGTCATCATGGTCTCCCCCATTGATACTGCCCACAGCTGCACTGCCACTAGGCCTCCACCTGGTGGCAACCTAAGGCCAGGTCAACATGCCACACCTCTTCAGGAGAGGAGAACAGTCCATCAGACGCTCGATCCTCTCCCACCCTGGCCGACCCCCGGTAACCCAGGTTTGTTGCGGAAATCGAGTTGCCAGCATTACAGGAGGGAAGGCTTCCAGAGCCTCAGCCCTCCACACTATTGTACCAACTTCTCAGGCTTTTGTGAATTACATTCACACACACATATAGTTTGCAATCCCTTTATTAAAAATGTTGCAGTACAGAAATGCACCTTTATAGACTTAAGCATATCATTACAAAATTACTTCTTACAGGTGTAAGAAAAAATTAAAAGGTGACTATATAAAATGGAGTGAGAAAGAAATAATGCAACCTACTGGGAACTGAACCTAGGCCCCCAGAATACTGACTCAAACCACTAAGGTGACTATATAAAAATGCAGTTTGCTCTACTATGGGCAAGCTATAGCATGCAGATAACTAAACCACCCTGGTACCTTACTAGTATTGGTATTGTTTTCACATCAGTCTACTCTGGTTAAAAAAGAACTTACACCCGGGGGCACACTTTGAAATACATAATATTAGTGAGATTCAAAAATATCTGATGTAATCTGATACTGTCATTTACCAATAATCTTCACAGTTGGATATCTTTTCTATCCAAATTAGGGATCGGAACACCTCAGATACCAACCATCCGACATAACTATTTGATATCTGAACCAGCTATCCAAATCTGATATCTGTAGGATATCATAGCAGACATAAATAGACAGACTGTCAGATGCCATTCATTCAGCCAAAAACACTACCCAAGCATCACTACATATGATTTTGGACACAGTTCAGCTTGTACTGTACAGTTCCTGTGTTTTTCTTCTCCCTGTTATAAGTTAATAGGGCCTCCGAGGGATGTCTCTTAAGGTATAAGAGACTCTGAGTGTGAGGTTTGGGAAAGAGGCCCACCAAATGAAGCTGAGTGGTTCCGTCTGCCCAGACCTCACAAAAGAAGTCTCCTATACCATAAGTGACATCCCTCGGAGGCCTTATTATCTCACTATTAGTCACTGGAGTTTAGCTTAAGGGATTTATAAGTTTTGCGTATTTTTTTTTATTGTGCCATCCTCCTCTCTGGCACCAAAGTGGAGTGTTCCCTCTTAGCGCTCCTGCACGAGAGCACGCTGTAATCAAAATAAGAGGTAAAGTGGCTCTGCACGCTGACTAGCTGAAATCACCTTGGTGATTTATAATCCTTAGTACAACGGAAATTTGCAAGCAAAGTAGATCTTGATCCCCTAGCATACATTGGCTTCTGCCACTTAGTCCCCACCTGAGATCATCTTTTGCGTGTGATGCTAAAACCAATTCCACAGCAACAAGTTACCATGCCACAAACAAAAAGGTACAACTCTGTATGGAGACTAAACAGCAGCTGAACTCTAGGTGTCAAAACCTTGTTTACATGCAGATGTCCTTACTAATAAAGAATGGCAGAAGAGAAATAGAGAAAATATGTGAAATACACATAGAAAAAGAGATAAACAGCTATAAAGCACAGTGAGGGGCTTCAAACATGCATGGGACAGGCACAAGAAAACTCTAGAGGTGGGTAGGAGAGGCTTAAGCCAATGGGTCAGCGACCACTGATGCAGGCAGGGAATACGGACAGACTGGGTGGGCCTAGCAGTCCTTATCTGCTGTCAAATACTGTGTTACTATGAATATAAATTACACAGAGGATAATGCATGGGTGCTTGTGAATAACAAGGTGGTAATTTCATCACATGAAGCTGGAGTTAGAAAAAGCCACAAGACCAAAGTCCTACAGCTTCACAAAATGAAACACCTACAAGTTGTTCTCAGACACCCAGGCATTTTGTTGACCTGTGTGTGACTCCCTGCAAGAGCAAGCAACCACATTTTATGCACCCTAGATGGGGCCCAGTAGTTCTCCCTCATGGATAAGGGGTATTTTAAATATAATGCCCGATGGGGGAGGTTCTGTGGTTCTGAGGTGTGCATACCACTGCTTATTAAAAATGCACAGTGTTACAAAAAAACACACAAAATATAAATGAGGTTCACAGTATGAACATTTCTATTTGCCCATTGTAGTCACACCTTTGCAACAGAATCTATTTTAACAGAGTGTACAAAATTTTGGAAACTGAATGAAGCAAAATGCGCACATTTCTCCTGGTTCTAGGGTTGATGCCCAAGTATAACTGTAACAAAAAAGGAGACTGTGTTCGATGGTGCATCACAACCAGCATCAGCCCACTGCAATGAAGACTCCCCATGATGCTGAGCTCATGTTTTAACTGTCTTCTTTACTATTCAGCTTCTTGATAGCAAGAGTAGGAAAACTGGCAGACACAAGATTAAATATGTTCTTCTGTTGGCCTCAGGATCAGTTCGCTAACCTACAGAAATACAAACATAAAAGCAAACAACTAAATTAGTAATGGAAACACAAAATCACACACACTCCTATAATACAAAGCATCATGGGATGTATTTGAAAAAACCCATAAAAATGTCAACTGCTTCTGCTTTAAGCAGGAATGCATGGTATGAAATGGCTTCTCACACAACCTACAAAAGTTGAGAATAGAAGGCATAGACATTGGCTGGCCCACCAGTGCAGCACCGCAGTGTCCATCTGCGACACAGACGTCCCGGGTTCGGGAACGAACCTGGGACGTTGGAGGGCTGGTCGGGGGGAGAAGGACTTAGCAGCCTATGGATGGCTCTCCATGTCTGGGGGGAGGGTGGCTATTTGTTTGGTGCAAGTTGGACCCCTAGTAGAGGCTGGGGGTCTTACAGCAACCGCCACCTAGCTTACTTAGGAGGCATGCGGATGCTGGCATCATTGCACGCCACGCCTCCACCTTCAAAAGGAAAACATGCAGCCACCTTCCATGATACCCCACTGCCTCCCAGCCCAGATCACCCACCAGGACTCTCCCTTAGCTGACCTACTACGTCCTCCACCACAGCTGGTTCATCTTCATGCCCCACTCTGTTGGGCAAGCCAGAGAAGTAAGATCATTGGGATTTCCCATCGGCACCCATACTCCATTGTCATGAGGGTCACAACAGTGAAGCAGCCCCACCCTGGGGGGCAATCCAGGGGGTATCACCTCTGAGGAGGTAAGTCCCGGGTGGGGAGAGGAGGGATCTTGAGGGGGGCGAGCAGGGGCTGAGTTCCAGGTGGCTCAAAACAACAAAAAAAGGCATAGACATGTGTGTCATCTCTCTCAGGACTTATCAGTGCACCTCATTTGTATCTCAACCCCTAGGAAAATGAACCATCCCTTATGTGCTCTTACAGATTTGGGTGATGGTGGGCCCAATAAAAGAAAGCAAGCTAAAAAGATAAAGAATCTCCTCACAAAAGCACCAAGGCAAAGGTTACCTGGAAGGGCACTGGCAACAAAGCCAGGTCTCAAAGGAAATACAAAATCACATATACCCTTATAATGCAAAGCGTCATGGAGTATATATATGCAAATCACTATCAAAATTTAGACTAGCTCTGTTTTAAGCAGAAGTGCGTGGTGCCAAATAGCCTCTCACACAATCTGCAAAGCCTGAGAACAGAAGACAAACACCCGTTTCTTTGTCTTTTTAAATTCGTAAAACATATTTACTGAAGAATAACAGATACCTCATCAGTGTCGCTTTCTAAGTTTATGTATGGCACAACTCCCAATGTCATATTCTGAAGTAACAGTAGCACTATGAAATACTAGGCCTCTCATAAAAAGGGAGGCTTGGGATGGGACATGAGTGACCAAAATAGATGGGTTCTCAAAAGTACACCATATTGACTCCGCCTCTGCTACTGTTCGCTCAGCTGAACATGGACACTTAAAACGAACTGCACTGAATCTGTAAGTCATTATGTATTCTGATAAGCAAGCACTTTGTCTTTTATATGTGGAAACCATGTGCATGAGGACAACTTTGAAAATAAGATATTTCTGGTCATAACAGTCCCTCCTGCAACTGCGGAAATCCATTATTAACTCACGGCTCCTTATAATATAATAATTCTTGTTATACCGGTTTATTGTATTGGTCTGTTTATTGTATTGGTCTGCTGTTTATTGTATCGGTCTGCTGTTGAGTGTAATTTGTTCTATTGTTGTTTGTACCTTGATAGACTAGGCTACCTTTGAAAAAGGGCTCTTGAGTTCAAAGGTCCTCAAACACAATAAATAACTAAATAAATACATAAATAAATAAATTTATTTAAAAAAAAATGAAGTCTCTACTACTAATGCTATATTATTTTTATCCTCAGAGATGCTGTTTTGTCAGTACTGGCTGCATATCTCAAAGTCTTTCTCTACTCTTTAGTCCTATGGCTACACATTGATTAAAATGGCTAAGCTCAATTGCACCGCTCACGATGCCGGTGACCATGGTTCAGAAATGAGTCTGTGACATCAGAGGGCTGCCCAGGGAAGGAGGATTGCACATCACAATGAACGCTCTCCTCTTCAAAGCAGGTGGGGTTACAGACTGCTGCAATACTGCCACTGAGTGATCACTGGTAGCAGTACAGGATGGAGCTGTATGCTACCTCGCGCCGACAGGCTCATCCACATGTCTGTATGTGCACACCTGTCTGTCAACAAGCCCTTGTGTTCAGCTTCCCAGGGGTAAGGGGAACGAAATACTGCAGAGGCACACAGGATAATGCTATGGGCACCTCGGCCTGATGTGCCAACTGTCCTCTGTCTCCCAGAACTTTGCTGTCTGGGAGTCCAGCCAGCTCCTTGCCAACCTCACCCTGGAAGAGAAAGTCCGAGGTCAGAGGAGGTGAAGGTAAGTGACAGAGAAGGCACAGGTGGGACACTCACCAGATAAGTGAATAAAGGCCGCCAGAGGGTGAGGGGAGAAAGAATAAAAAAAAAGAAATCTTTCAGGCAGAAAAAGACCTAGTAGATCCAATAAGTCCGCTTTCTTCCTACCTAGTAGTAGAGTAGAGGGAGAGTTAATGATTACTAAGAGGTGGGAGTGGTATCACTGGACAATACTGCCTTCCTCCATCTCACAAAGGTAGGATTAAACCCAGTACAAATGCTGCTGAAGGCCAGAAGGAGGGGGATCATGCATCCAGAAGATTGTCCTGTTCTGGATGAGGTGGGCATAATTATCTGCTGTAGCACTGTCCCTACAGCACTCCAGACAACCTACTGCTAGCAGGTTCAGAAGTGGAAGCTTGGCAGATTGCAGGGGATGGGCTGAGCCTGTGTCCTTTGGGGACATGTCAATCTGTCCCAGTCATTTCGCTCCATTGCAATTTGTTCCAGATTATTAGCTCCGGTGTCAACCGGCCCCCATGTCAGTTCATCTCCAGACAATTAGCTATCACTATATATCATACTGTACTCCAACAACAATTACAGTACGACTTCCACTTCTACAACCCTTGTCCACATTGACTCATCTGATGGGCGAATTGCACCCATCTGGAGTTCATTTTATAATATTTATGCTGGGGTGAATTTAGGGGCTGACTGATGCCAGAACTAATAGTCTGGGCAAGCTGTCAAGGAGCCGAAATGACCAGGATGAATTGTCATGCACTGTCTCCGGAAGGGATGTAGTGGCATGAGAGAACATGGAAAAATGTGGAGAAGCTGTTCAGGGGATTGATACCACTACACCTTCCCCACCCTGTTCAGATGCAACAACCTCTTGGGTGCTACCATCTCTCTCTCCATTGGATTGAATGTTAGGCAGCTGTGCCAGGGTGGGGGCCATCAACAGGGTTTAGATGGTGTTGTTGGAGGTTGCCAGTGGTCAAGCTGCAGCCCTTCCAGTGGCAGTGAGCAGGGCTCGCAGTCTGGCACAAGTGAGGCTTGACTGCTCCACGTAGACACTAAACAAGGAAAATATTCTAAAAAACAGGAAAGCTTTACCTGAGCATAGGCTGGTGCACTCAGAGCAAACACCACAGCATTTGCAACATCATCTGCTTCAAGGACCTGCAAGAAGGTATATGAATGATGAACTCAATAGTGAAAGAGACTATGAATAACTATATTCTTTTTTTCAAGTTAGTCATTCTAAGATCTCATTCACAATTCTCTTAAAGGACATTTCTAAAATTGTGGTAATGGTGTTTATTTAATACATGAGCCCATTACCTTATGTCGGAGATGGTCCTTTGAGTCCAAAAAGAAAATGTTTTTATTTAGTCCACTTCGGGAGGGAAGGGATTGGAAATTGTGCTAAACAGTTGTCTAGCTGATCCCTTCCAATCCCTTCCCTCGTGCTCAGACGTTTTGTGACATCTAACCAGGGAGAGTGTGGATACGCGACACATAGAAGTTTATGGAGGACATTTTCAGAACTGTTGTATATATAATAAAACAACTTTTGATATAAATGAAAGTCACGCTCAACTAATAGGGACCCTATTTTTTCATTCTTTGGTAACTGGGTAGGCACCCACAAACACAGTGCCTACTCAGAGAGTGACCCAGAAACGCTGGTGGTTAAGGACGTGCTCAGTCACACAGTATGCAAGTGGAGGTTTTCATTTATTTATTTACAATTTTGGATTACAACATTTGAGTCGAAACAGGCTCTTTTTCAAAGGCTCCATGTCAAAAAGAGACAAGAGAAATACATGAAACACAAGGGAGCTACAAAATGAGGAATGCCAGATTAATACAAAAACAAAAGTCTGGCAAAAGGAGACTAAGAAAACAGCCATATAACATTTGTTATTGTAGGTACAATTATAAAGTGCTGGTGGTAATTATGGTGGCACTCAGGTAGTGCAGTACACAGACTAAGCAGGAGCAAGAAGTGCATTAGATTCCTAGGGCTAGGGAAGAAGGGCTTGGGGAGGGCAGAGGGCTAGGCGCACCCTGGATAGGCATTTTCGGGAGAGTTGCTTTGGTGCACAGCAGAGTGGTGGGGGGTAGTGAGGGGGAGAAGTCATGAGTGGGAGTAGGAAAGGGGAGGTACATTTTTTAGAGTAGGGGTCGATGGGATAAGTTGGGGTGGGGGGAATAGAGAAAGGGAGTATAGAAGGGAAAGGTGATTTAGTGGATGGGGGTAGGTTGTGGGAATCAAACCCAGGACTGCTGGATGTACCAAGCTCATTCACAGCACTTTACTCTAACTTCTAGACTATACTACCAGTGCAATTGAGCAATGGCTTTCATTTAAATCAAAGGTTGCTTTAATATTTATAAAACAGTTCCAAAAATGTCCACATTAGATGTCTATGGGGCACGCCCCGTGCTGTCCCTGATTAGACGTGACAAAATGAGTGTAGGAGTGGGGCCTACAGAATGGGAAGTGGAAGGGATCAGCTGGCCATCTGTTTGACACATTTTTCAATCCCTTCCTTCCCGAAGTGAACTAAATGAAAAATGTCCTTTCTGAGCTCAAAGCACTATCACCGACATAAGGTAACAGGCTCACGTATTAAAAAAAGACATTACCAAAATCTTATGAATTCTCTTTAAATAACATTGAAACATATATAACCCCATGAGCTTCACATATGCCAATAGCTGGCAGGACTGAGTGTGCCAGGGCATCAATGGGAGTTTGCTCAACTTCAGCCTCTAAAAAAACATTATCTAGACTCTAAGAGCACATATTTGCACAATCAGTGAAAAAGTGAATTGTCAGCCTTGAAAAATTGTTCCACAGCCTCCATACTACTAATGCTGATGCAGTCTCTTGCTGCAGAAAAAATAAACTTCTTGCACCTGATTTCCAGAACCTAGAGCTGTAATTGTGGGCACCACACCCTGTAGAGCAGGTACATCCTCAGACATGGATGATGACGAGGGCCCAGATATTCAAAAGGGTTGCACATGGCGCAACAGTGTTGCGCCATGCACAACTCACTGATGCGCCCCAGCACGACATTCAAAGGGGAAAAGTGCGCCGCACAAATCCCGATGCGCCGGAGCGCATCAGTAATGTATGCAGGCACAGGTGGGGGGGGGCGTGCCCATGCATAACCTGCACAGCCCGATATTCAGCCCAGGATGTGCAGAGTCATGTATGTGCAACCCCTACCTGCGTATGCACAAAGTTACACCCCCCAAAAAAGGAACAAATGATGGCCACCCACAGGTGAGCTGCCGCATTGCAGGGCGCAACACAGCAGCTGCCACCCCCCACCTGAGTTCCTGCAGCACCTGGTGGTGCCCCCCCATGTCCCGATCACGGGCATCACTATAGCCACCCCCCCAAGTCCAATATCCCTGGTGGTCCAGTGGATCGCACTGAGCCCGATCAAGGGCATCATTACTGGGACCCCCACCCCAAGTCCAATATCCCTGGTGATCTAGTGTACCCCCACCCCACCCGCCCACTGAGCCCCACCGCCTCGCCCCCACTGTCAGCCGGGCGGCAGCAGCACCCCACCGCCTGCCGCCCTGCCGCCCGCTGACTGACAGCTCGGTAGGGCTGCACGCCCATTGGTTCACAGCATGAGCCAATGGGCGTGCAGCCCATACTGCACTACTCAGTCCAGATATGAATCCTGGGTCTGAAGGAGGGTCTGCAACTCTGTGCACCACCTCCTTGCAGAGGAGCTGAATGATGTCGTCTCAGAGAGCCGACTGAGTGACAGCGGATGCCAGATCCTCCCATGGAGCACGAGCTCGGCATGGGGGGACCTGCTTGAATTCCAAAGGCAGGCCCCAACCGAACACTTCCAGCACCCAATGGTCTGTGGTGATAATGGACCAGGCGGAAAGGAAGTGGCAGAGCCGGCCCCCCACAGGAGGACCCAGGAGAGGCATGACGGGGTTGAGGGTGGCATCCCTCACCCCGTCACTGGGCAGGTTTAGAGTAGGAGGATCATGCCGAGGGGCCACCAGAACCATTCCCTCCAGGCTTTCTGACCAATGAGGCCACTGACTTGGCCCTCGGTTGCCAGGTTTGCGCCTGCTGTCCCTGCTGCAGATGCTGCTGGGCTGGTCTGACCTCAGAAGTAGAAGAGCGAAAGGGCTTGCGCTTCTGGTGCTTGGGGCCCTTTTCCTTCTGGGCAGATGTAGCAGAGTCCAGGGTGGCATTGGACTTCTGAATACATTGGAGGTAGCCCTCTACACCGGGCCCGAACAAGTCAGTGCCCAAAAAGGGAACATCTGCCAGCTTGTACTGAGTGTCAGCCGTGAAGGTCAAGATCCTCAACCAAGCCCTACGGCACATGGCTACTGCGGCCACTACTGAGCAAGCACAAGAGTCACCAATGTCCAGAGCAGTCTGGAGTTGTTGCTTCACCACTGCCCTTCCCTGGTCCTGGACCTGCTTGACCGTGGTCTGAAGGTCTGCCGGAAGGTGAGGAATAACCTCATCCAGGGAACCCAAAAGGGCATGGGAGAAGTGTGCCATCAGCATGGCCAAGCTAGCCTAACAAAGGCCGAGTGAGGAAGCAGTGTAGACCTTCTTTGCTGAATGATCCAATTACTTGGATTTTTTGTCCAGCGGTCTGTCCACGTCACTTGTATTGCCCAAGCACCAAAAGACAGAGTCAGCCACCAGACTCTCAGCTGAGGGATGCTCCAAAAACCCCGAAAGGGAGCCGGTTGGGACCATGTATTTGCAGGCCATCTGGGCCGAGGGCGCAGGGCAAGAAGCAGGACACTGCCACAGATCCAGAGTTGGACCAACAATGGCCTCGGCCACAGCAAAGACCTCCGTAGGAGAGTCCCCTTTGTCCAGAATCTCTGTAACAGGATATCTGGCCCATTTCTGGCCTATTTCTGGACCAGTTTGAGCTCCATCCCCGTGGACTCGGAAATGAGCTGAAGAATACCCATGAACGAGGTGGGTCCCTCATCCATGGAAAGGCCCCCAGAGGTCTCCACATCGATGGGACGTGACTGCAATGAGGAGTCTTCAGGCGTCCACCTGAGTCACCCTCTACCTGCCTTGGATGATCGGGGGTGAGGGTGACCGACAGCCAATGGGGCAACCCTTTTGCCGACCAAGAAAGCCTCAGACTTCAGCTGTTCAGGTGGCAGCTCCACCATAATTGGCAGAGAAGCCTGCTTTGGCCAGGCCAGTTGGGCCTGAGCCAGCACCTCTGCAGAGGTGATGGTGGCAGGAGCCGACGTCGGCCGTTCGGGCGACAGCCATTTGATAGCTGGGGTAGAAACTGGGGTCATCTTTGTACCAGTCAAGACTAACTGTTGCCATATAAAATCTTCATAGTGCCAATGCAACTTGTGCCGGAGCCTCTCCTCATTCGAGGAGGATGAAGAAGAGTAGCAGCACTGACGCTTACCGTGATGTCGGGAGTGAGATCGCCGGTGATGGCGAGATCTGTCTGACCCGGTAGAGGAGGACTGAGACCGTGACCTTCAGCGGGGCCAACTGGGGACGTTGGAAGGAGCTCCCCACATCTCCTCCAGGTCAGGATCCTGTGTGGTCAGGTTCGACCCAGCAGGCTGAACCGACCCATCTGAAGACACCGGAAGCACCGGAGTCTGAAAGAGAGAGTTGTCAGCCTCATCGGGTGACAACCTGTCAATTGGTTGAAGAAAAATCTCAGCTGCATCGGCAGGCATCTCAGCCAACTGGTCTGATGGGGGTTCCGTGAAACCTCGAAACTGGAGTCCCCTGGTAGCGGGACTGCTCCCGATCCCAAGAGCGTCCACTCTGAGTCTCTTTCTTCTTTGACTCCTCCTTGCGAGAGCGCAAAATGTGTGACCCAGAAGGGCCTTCTCCCTTAGTCGAGAGAGATTGGCACAGCTCTTTGAAGGAAGCTGAATAAGTGGAGCCCAGTTGGAGCAGAATGAAGGCTGAAGCCAAAGAGGAACTAGCCATGGCCTGGGCCGCCTCTTCTTCGAAGGTTTTCAGCTGTTCAAGCTGCTCAGTGGACTCAGCAACCACGGAGACCACCCAATGGGCATCCTTGTATTTAACTGGCAGGTAACACTTTTCCGGTCGCCCCAGCTGGAGTCAGGCAGCGTGGTCTTTCAGAACCGATGGGTGAAAGGACCAACAGAGATTGCAAGCCTGCGGATCGTGGTCATGTCCTAGGCAGTACACGCACGTGGCATGAGGGTCAGTGCGAGACATCTTCTGCCTGCAGGGGCACCAGCAGAACCTGGGAATGATTTTCTCTTCCATTGCGGAAGCAAGAGAAGAAGCAGTAGACGAAACTCGAACAAGTTTTTTTTTTCCCCCACCTACTGGGCACGTTCCATCCACTCCTTTAGCCAGCCAGTCCTGCCATTGCCGCTGCCACCAACCCGCCATCCTGCTGCTCCAACGCTCTGCTGACCCGGTGTATCCCTTCACCAAGGGGAGCCCCCCTGCCCTGGAGAGGGTGATGGGGAGAGGAGTTTAGAGTGCCTAAGCACTCTCTTGCTTCTGGGCAGAGTGTGGATATGGCAGCCCTGGATGCTTCGAGGCAGAGAGGCGTGGGGAGGTGGGGCTGCCATCATCCAGTCGGAGACATGCCATCTTTCACGTTTTTCATGGAGAGCCCACATTGTGATGCTCCTTGTAGTGCCTCTAGTCTCCACTGGAGGCCACTACAGAGCGAAGCGCTACCCCCAACCCACCCCAGGAGAGGAGAGCAGTCCTCCGGACACTCAATCCTCTCCTCCCTACTAACCCCGGCAACCGAGTCCGCCCCTCAACCCGGTCACCGGGCGTGGTTCAGGTGTGGCGCCAGTGCCTCAACCTCTGCACCACGGGCCAGCTCGAATGAGTTTTAAAGTAAGTTTTGGGAGCAAATCCGAAGATTCGAGAGCCAGGGCCTACCAGACGTGAGAGTGCTAAGGAGGGAACCTGAACCTTCCAGCGGAAAGGAAGATTTGGCATCATAGGGCGGAGCTGAGGTTTTTACCACCCGGGTGGGTGGGAGAAGCCAGCTTAAAGACGTTCTGGTGACCCTTAAAGGGAATGGCGATCTGCCAACAAGTGTAGATAGAACAACATATCCACATTCCTAGAAAAGACCATTACAGCAAAAGTTACTGTAAGGTCTGCGGTTCCCTGATGTGGCTTCTCACAGTGTTGTGCCCCCTTCCCGAAACAACTCTGACCTAGAGTTGATAATATTTAAGTGCGGGGGCGGGGGTGCAAGGGGCAGAGCCACACATCAGTTACTGCCAGCACAATACCAAGTGTCAGCATTGTGCCGTTGCTGCCGTGGATGTTGGCAGATTTACTGTTGATGAAACATGGTGCTTCCCTGACCAAGGATACCACCTGCTAGGATCCACAGTAAGTATCTGATATGACCTGGGTACGATGGATCTGACCACTGGATCCAGCTAAACAAAGTTGAATCCAATGGATCCGAGGTTGGATCAGATGGATCTGACATCAGATCCACAACTATCTGACTATGGATTCAGAATCCAACTTCGGTCGGATCCTAGGTCAGATACCAGCACTATCCGATGCAGGATAGTCGAATCCCAAAAGCACTGTCCCAGCATGTGCACATTGAGCATGTATGATTCTCACATGATATAAACATGCTTTGGGGAAAGAGGGTCAACTAGAACACAAGCTGCACTGAGCTCCTGCATGCCAATTTTCAAGGGCCACGGGAAATCTTCAGGGGCAAATCTAGCGAAGTTTATGCAACCCCTTCCCCGCCACAAAAAAGCAGATTTTTTTTCTTTCAAAAGGGTAGGAAATCTGTGTGACTTTGCAGCTGCTTGTAATTTTATTATTTTTAGAAATTATATTCACACTCCAAATGATCTGTATTTAACTGTACCTGAATAATAATTGATGTAAAGCCTGTGTCTGTTTTGTTTTATGGCTATTATTCTGTGCAGTTCTCATCATGGGGCCAGTAACTAAGAGTATTGACTATGTCACTGCACAGATTCAGAACGCTGGTCATGAACTATTGACCTATCAGAGAGCAGCACTAAGAGTTCTAAATCTAAGCAGTGACACAAGCAAAACTCCAAATTTCTGGTCACATGAAGTAAGCTTTACAGAATGTAGCAGTTAACAGACTGCAACTGAAAATACAGCTTTTCCGATAATTTTTTTATTCAGGTACTGTACAATGAAACATGGTAAAAATATGATCTCTGGAAATGGGAACAGCACAAACACATGAAAATTCACGCATGTTTCCAAGTTTCCTGCTCTCTTTAAAGAGCACCAGGTTTCAGTGCTTTCCCTAAGCCCCAAAGAGGTAGCTTATCTACCTTCGAAGTTGATCTACAGCACTGATATGATCCCAGTGACACTCTAAAATATAAAAATATCTATTGTAAAAGCTGCCCCCATTGATAGCAATGGAGCACACCCCCGCACTCTGCAAACTCCGATGTCACAAAACGTTAGAACGTGGGGTGGCACATGGGCTGAGCTGGACTAGAACAGAACCAGGAAGGGGAAGGGATCCGGCAGCCAGCTCTCATTTAGTATCCCTTCCCCTTCATAAAATATCACAAGAAAAATGTAAAAATAAGATGAGTTACACTCTGGTGCAGGTAAGCTACCAGTTGGGGGCTTGAGGAACAAGATTTAAATGAACTCGGTCGGTTCTCTTTAAATAAATAAACGCCAGACTCAATCGACCTTCTCATAGGACATAAACTTTTTTTTTAATTTAGAAAAGACAGTTATGGGGGCATAGCAGTTCCTTTGCCACTCCCACAATTCTCAGAAGAGTGTGTGTGACACGTATATATATGTGTGTGTGTGTGTTCCCTGTATAGCAGGGATCTATTATGGGCTAAAAGGTGGTGTTGGCATGGAATACCACTGTTCAGCTGTGCTCCATTTCCAGTTTCTCAGATCTTTTGTGGCTGTAATAAAGGAGGGGGTATGCCTCTCAACTTGTTGTCACCCAAGTGTCAGGACACTGGCACACAGTGAGGGAAGAAGAGAGATAAAATGCAGCACACAGAGAAATCTTAGATACAATCATAGAATACCATGGGAATTAGAGCTTTGGTATTTAAATTAACTGAGCAACAGAAACCAAAATGAATTTCTGCTTCAAAGTTAACAGTATAAAATGAGGGAGAGCAACTTTTCAATGTGAAACAAAAGGTTTAGGTAACAAGTATTTGTCAATGCCGAATGTTGTCTTGCTGGCATTGGCAGTGCAGGAGTTAGAGAGAAGCATAATAGGAATGGCAACAAAGTATTGAACTGATGCCAACCTACCCCCACCCTGCAGAGACTGACAGGCACTGGGGTGTGCCTTTGAGTCATCGGCCGTAACACTCACACCATTTCACCTCACTCTACCCTGCAGACACCGACAAGTGTCACGGTGTGCCTTGGGATCTTTAGGCCTTACACTCACCCCTTTCCATAAGGGAATATGCTGAGATGGGTGAAGTATAGGAGAATGGGGTGAACTTTGCAGCCAAAGAATCCAAGGCACACCTCGATACTTGTTACTGGCTGCAGGGGGGGGTGGGGTGGAATGGCATGAGCATTACAGCCGACAATCCCAAGTCACACCCCTGACACCATTTGCTACCTCCTCCACTAGGGTTTTCTAAAACCCTCCTTGGGATCTCCACTATGGAGAGCCTACACACAGTCCCTGGTCACTACTGTGGGTGCCTCCACTCAGCAGGCCTGCCCCACCACAGAGGTGTTACATAGTGGCACCGATTGAGGAATGTGCATCTGTCTCACCATCCTCACCCTCCCAAAGCCCACCCTGGTCTGGCCATTCCTCCTCCTCCTCCTCCTCCCTAGCATCCTCTGAGGTAACATGGCAGACTTGGTGACCCCTGGGTGGGGGAAGAGGTCCCTCGAATACTAGCCAACTCAGCCCGGAGCCTAGCAGCCTCCTCACTCAACCCAGAGAGGTGTATGCAGATGTGGCAGCACTGCAGCATGCTCCGGCTCGGCACTCTACACCATAGACAGACTGCCCTGGGTGGATAAGGTGGCCCTTCCCTGGGGGGGGGGTTCAGATTTGGGGGATCTGCTGGGTTGGGGTGAGGAGTAAAGTGCAGCATCACAGCAGGAGGTAGAGACTGAGGAAGGAGGTCGCTGGAGAGAGTTCCCCTGGGTGAAGGTGCAGAAATAAAGAATACAAAAAAAAAGAACATGTCCTCGAAGCACAATCACCTACTGCATTTCTTAATGACAAAAAAAAAAAAAAAAGCTATCAGCCTGGAACAGCACATCGTATAACAGATCCCAGAAGTGAATAACAATCTCTGATCTGATATCTGATTGCCACTATCCAATATGGGTATGTGCAGTTTCAGAGCTGATCCTTACCTTAGGTCAAACTCCCCTGCCACCCTCAGGTAGAGTACGGACAGAAGCGCCAGTCTGATAATGATGATGAGCCTCATGGTATGCGGTAGCACTGGAGTGAGAGTAATCCCGGAGACTGGCAGCAGCCAGCCGCACACAGACAGAGGGGGATGGCAGGTGGCTGCTGCCCCTCTTGCTGCAGCTCTCTGCTCAGACTCGGCTCTCTATGCTGGAGCCAGAGCAGCAGGTAGCAGCTGCCAGTGGGAAGGTGGGGGCGCATTCTCCGGCTGCACAGAATATGGAGAGGGGGCAGTCAGTGACTGGAGCTCAGTGAAATCCAGGGGTTCACTCGCTGGAGTGCCCACTGGCTAGCATGAAGTTAGCATGTGGAAGTTGGGAGCTAAATGTCTATGATGGATTCATGCGTATGGGGATAGGCTCATTGGAATCAAAGGAGTTTGGGGTGACTCAATGGAATCAAGGGGTGAATGAGCTGGGAGAGCACGTACCAGTTGCATGGGATTCATGCAAGGGGGGAGGGTGGTACTAGCTTAAATGACAGTCACTTGCAACTGGCACTCAGTGGCTGCAGCTGGTCCAGGTGCTGCTGGCATTCAGCAGCTGCAGGGAGTCCTCACGCACGAGGGGAGCACTTCTGACTGTGCGCCAGTTGCGCTCACTATCAGGTGAGGCTGCAGTGTGCAGTCCTGTACAGGCAAGCTCCAGCCTGCGGGCATAAGACAGTGTGCCACACAGTCTTGCGGGGGGTTATAAACATGCCAACAGGGATTGGGCACCCCCATAGTCGGCTTTCCTAAGCACTGTGAGAGGCAGATGGTGATAGCCGTAGCCATGTTTCCATGTTTATTGAAATGTTTCAGCAGGCAAGGCACGTCCTGCAAGGATGGGGTGCTCCCTCATTGCATCAGCAAATTTCTTTTAAGTTGGTGGCACGCTTCTGAACTGCTGTCATAGACAGCATGCTCATTCATTGGTGCTGCAGAGACAAGCCGAAAAAAGCAGTGGCACCATTGGCCACAACAGGTCAGCACCTCCACAACCTGCTACTCCAGCAAGCTACCACAAAATGTTGCTTGCGCTGCGTGCACAAGACAACATAAAAACAAGCATTTGTCAATGCTGAATGTTTGCTTGCTGGCATTGGCATTGGTAGTGTAGAAGTTACAGAGCTGCATAATAGGAATGGCAGTGAAGTATTGAACTGAAGCCAACCCCACCACCACCCTGCAGAAAGTGACAGGCACTGGGGTGTGCCTTTGGGTCATCAGGCATAACGGCCACACCATTTCACCACACCCTACCCTGCAGACACTGACAAGTGTCACGGTGTGCCTTAGGGTCTTTGGTCCTTATGCGCACCCCATTCCATCAGGAAATATGGTGAGATGGGTGCGGTATAGGAGAATGGGTTGAACTTTGGGGCTGAAGAGTCCAAGGCATACCTCAATGCCTCTCACTGGCTGCAGGATGTGGAATGGTATGAGCATTACAGGCAAGAATCCCAAGTCACACCCCTGATGCCTGTCATTCTCTACAGGGTGGGGCGTTATGGTTGGAAACCCTAACACCTCAGGCATTTGTTGGTATTTTCACTCCAAATTTTCAACGTTTTTTGTGACCCCCACCTCGCGGAACAGTGGCAATATCAGTTTGTTGCGCAGCTGCTTATGCTGGCGACTACAGCACTTACCAACCACAGGTGCAAAAACACATTCCGAACAGGATGTGAAAAATGACAGCTGTACTGTTCATGGGGAGGTGTAAAAAATGGCAATGTTGCAAATCTGCAGTAAAAATATTAAAAAAACTGGTGAAGTCACGAGCGTGCATAGAAACTGTGCAACGCACACTCGTAATGTAATTAGGTTGGGGATTTTTTACAGCAGATTGTTAACACAGGCATTTTGGGACCTCCGATCATGAACAGTGTCACTGATTTTCTTTATCTGTCCCGAACAATAATTTCCCACAGTGATCACGCATCTCTGCGCTGAAAGTGTGAAAACACATTTTGTCCATGTTTTGAAAAATGACAGCTGTACTGTTCATAAGGAAGTGTGGAAAAATGCCACTGGTGAAAATCTGGACTGAAAATATTACAAAGTCATGAACTTACGAGGGTGCGTGGAAACTGCACAATGCTCACTCGTAACACAATCACTTTATGGACTTTTGTCACCAAATTTTCAACATAGCCATTTTAAGACCTCTGCTCATGAACAGTGTAACTGTGATTTCCTTAATCTGTCCCAAACATTGCTTTCACACACCGACTGCACCATTGTGCGCTACATGTGCGGAAACACATTTGGGGTGACGTAAAAAATGGCAGCTGTACTGTTCATAAGGAAGTATAATAAAATGCCAATGTGGAAAATCTGGAGTGAAAATACAGAAAACTCGCAAACTTACGAGCGCGCGTAGGAACTGCTTTCAGTCCCGGAAGGTAATTTCACGCAGTGACTGCGAAATCACCCTTTGGGCCTGATTAACACCATGACAGTGAGAGCATTTATGAGAAGGGGTCCCAAAAACCCCATGTTGAAAATGTGGTGCAAAAATTCCAAAAAATGGCTGAGATATGCTGCAAAGTTGAAAAACCCCTATCTATCCCATTATACAGCTTACCGGCATTTCCTCAGTTGCAGTCGGCTTTGAAGAGTGCAGATGTGTTCTCGGTCCACCGAAGATACGTCCTTGAGTCGGAGGTAAGTAGAATGAGGGTGTGGGGGTGGGGGAGGTGCACAGTGGGTGGGCGGTGGGGGGGCAGAGACAGCTAGGGACCGTTTTAAGTTTCAGGTATTTTTTTTTTTAATTAAATGAAGGCGCGGGGCGTTTGCCATGCTGGGGTGGGCTCCCAGCATGGCACAAGGATAGCTGGTGGGGGGCATGGAGCCGATGTGGGATTGGGCACCCCCCCGTCGGCAATAGCATCTGTTGCCACGCTGGGGTGGGCTCTCAGCGTGGCACCCTGTACTGGGGGGGCCAGTGGAATCCCCCGTCGGCTATACGATGTGCGACCACGCTGGGGTGGGCACCCAGCATGGCATATGTAACTCTGCGTTGGGAGGGCGCAGCACAGCCGACGGGGGATTGGGCACCCCTGTCAGCTACACAGTGTGTGCGTGGAGGGGGCAAGCACGCAGTATGCGTGCATGTGTGTGTGTGTGTGTGTGTGTGTGTGTGTGTAGGGGGAGCGCGCATGAGCAGGTGATATCTTATCGCTGCTCAGTGAAGCGTAGCTCCCCCTTTCAACTGTACTCCACTGCATTTTGGACGCTGTCATAGACAGCTCCAGCAGGCACTGGAGAACTACGGCCGCGCCTGCAAACACACTGACTGAATTGGAAGAGGGCTGCCACACCTCCGAAAACTCGGACAATGGCACTATGTTTTTTGCACATGCGTGCAAGCAAACATAATGAGGGACATACTGTATTTGAAGAGCTAAAGACTTACAAGTATATATTATTCTTAAACCACAATCACCCTCTGCTGGTGATACAGGCAGTAACTGAAAAGCATTAGCTGCTTCATAGTGAAATAAACTCAGCCCCCCCCCCCCCCGACACTGAGGCAAATTTTGTCCTTTTTTAACTATTTATCGGGGGGGGGCAATTGATAGTATCTTAAACACAGAATTTACAGAAATGATATGTACAAAAATGTCTCACTCGCTTCCAGTATTTTTTTTAATTGTGAATGTGCGGAGTTGTTGTACTACCATTGCCTTAACAAAGAGACTTCCTCAATCAGTTTAGTTACTTGTTGTTTCTGCAACATGAGTTCCACGTAGGGGAAACTCAAATAAAAACATATACAGAATACTGTAACTGTTAAGAGACTCTGAATTAGGCCGGCCTGGAGGCGCTGAGGGTTGAGGCACTAGATGCCACACCTTGCGCCACGCTGGTGACCCAGGTTCAGGAGTGAGCTCGGGCCATCAGGGATCAGCAGGGGAGGAGAGTATTGAGCATCTGATGGACTGCTCTCCTCTCCTGGGGAAGGAAAGGGGAATGTCCCGAGCAGGTAGTGGGACCCAGTGGAGACTGGGGGCTCTGCAGACGATGGGACTCAGCTGGGGGAAAATGTTGGACAGTCGTCCTCTGGACATGTGTGGGAATGAGCATGTAGCAGGCTGGATGGCACTGTACGACCCACATCTGGGGGAAGAACAAGAGAAAAACCCTCCCTCCTCTTGTAGGCGAAGGTGGGCCCAATAGTAACGGCCCCATGTCCGCTGCCGGGCATCAGAATGCTCACTCTGGGTCCCTCCCCCTGTGTTAGCTGCCCTCCAATACCGTAGATAGGGCATTGGTAGGAGATGGAAGTCCTTCCCCAGAGGACACAGACCCAGGGGGCTTGGGTAAGCCAAACGGGGTGTGAGGAGTGGGCCCCACCAGAGAATGAGCAGACCGTGCTTCAGGCTGGACAGGCAGAGCAGCCAACCAAGAGACCATGCTGGAGAGAGGCCAGAGGAAGGAGGTGAAGAAAAATAGTTTGAAAAAAAAAAAAAGAGACTGAATTAGAAGCCAATACCCGAGAAATAACAATAACTTCTTTCTATTCCGTATAGTTGTGCAGTGCACTTTCTCTCTTCTTTGGGACCCAATAATGAGTGCCCTATGTATTCTTCATGGTATGAGTTGCTGTTATTTGTTGTACACCCTGACTCTGTATATATATTCTGGCTCTGTTTCATTGTATACCCTGTTTTTGTTCATTATTCATTATCCCTGATGGTTCCTGTACCCCCTCTCCCTAGGTTGCAATTGGAAATGAGCCTGTCTGGGCTCTGTTTGTTTACCTGGTAAAATGAGTTTCAAATAAATAAATAAAGAACTAGATAAATTACAATTATACAATGGGGTATGAAAATCCTGTAACCTCATTGCTCAAAACAGATCACATGACTGTGGTAAATCCTCCAGTACACCCATTGTAAAAGCTTTATATCACTATAAAAACAAAAAAAAAGTTGAACATTGTATAAGAGCAATATACCATGACAGGGAGTGGGTGTATGGGTGGATTTACCACTTCTGGTGTGGTTAAGTCACTCGGCTGCGCCTCGCGACTGAACCACACCAGGCGTGGTAAATCCGCCAATATACCCACTCCCTGTCATGGTATATTGCTTAAGTCTACACCTCCACTGAGAGGGCTGATGATGATGTCATAAACATGACAGCAGAACTTAAGTGGTTTATGATGTCATCAAAGCTACAAGATGGAGATGGCCTAACAGTTCTTCAGTCTTTTATTATATATATAGAATAATGCATAGGGTGGTGTGTTTAACAAGAATTTTACACACACCTGAGGTGTTGGATGCTACGTAAACGCTCGAGGGGTTTATTTTAGCATCCAATACCAAGGGTGTGTGTAAAACTCAAGTTTTACACATCACCCCATGTTTTATTTTATATAACTGCTGGGGAGTGTTTTCTTGCCACAGCAATCACATAAAACATAAATATATCAGTGTTCCGCTGTGGGCCGGTCAAGATGAAGCACGATCCACTGCCAAGCTGGTGCTGCAATCCTTCTCCTTAGAAAGTGCAGGCTCCTCTTCTGAAATTCCTAAAATCTGTGGAATAAATGTATGGTCAGAGTGTCATTCCTATGCCTGATTTTGAAGGGTCTCTAGACAAAGATGTAGTACACTCTTTTCATGGATCAACTGGCTCATAGCATCTACTGCTTTCAGGACCGAGTCTTGTAACTCTTGAACTACCTGGTCCTACCCTCAGCTCTAGTCTGCAAGGCATATAACTCTTGGTTATTTATTTTTTTTATGTACTTACCACCGAGTGTTAGTAGTGGTGAAGTGTCGAGTTCTGTGTATCCCACGATGAGGAAGGGAAGAGCGGCAGCTGGCGCATGCGCAGTACATAGTAAACTCTGTGCATGTTCGCTGTTATAACCCGCCGGTTACAACGGCGAACTATAATTGGGTTTCCCAATGGGAGAAAACACTCCCCAGTTATTTTATATATATGGGATATACAATGGTGAGCTGTCAGATAAATGATTTATCTACACAAGTGCTGTTTGACCTCGGGGAACTTCACGAGTGGCGTAAGCCACAGTGAGGTGTCCGAGGTCAAACAGTACAAGTGTAGATAAATCATTTATCTGACAGCTCACCATTGTATATTTCATTTATGCAATAGGGATGCTTCTTATCAGTGTGGGAACATTTGGTTTTGACTGTTTATGTTCTTTTTAAATGGTAATTTCTGGGACTTTCTGGGACTTTTGGTTAACTTTCCTGGTGTATGTCCGCTTAGCGGGTGGTTGCTATTAAATGAAACACCACTCATTTTGTAGAGAACTTCTTGCTGAACAAATGTCATGGTGACAGTATCAT
Organism: Neoceratodus forsteri; assembly: GCA_016271365.2. Classification (NCBI taxonomy): domain Eukaryota; kingdom Metazoa; phylum Chordata; order Ceratodontiformes; family Ceratodontidae; genus Neoceratodus; species Neoceratodus forsteri. The sequence goes on from JADMNL010000030.1 coordinate 94,352,533, forward strand.
GCTACCTTTTGTTTTAAAGTTATTCGCATTTGTTTGATGAAAAGTGAAACAAAATTTAATTTTATGCTGTTTTTGCTAATTATAAAAAAAACTAAAAGGTGTTTATTAATGAAATGCCACTCATTTTGTAGATATTTTATGCTGAACATTTTTCGTGCTCACAGTACCATGTTATCATTTTCATTTTAAGTGTTATTTATATTTGTTTGTCTGAAAAGTGAAAAGAAAATAGGATTTTTGCTGTTTTTGCTAATTATAAAAACTAAAAGGTATCTATAAATGAAACACCACTCATTTTGTAGATATTTTGTCCAGAACATTTTCGTGCTCACAGTACTATGCTATCATTTTTCGTTTAAAGTTATTCACATTTGTTTGTCAAAAAGTGAACAAAAAGCTTTGATTGATAGTTTGCATTTATCCCACATATGTGGGATAAATCTAGGGTGGTTAGATTTATTCCACATATGTGGAAATAAATGGATTTATTCAATGGCTTTTGGTCTCACACCTATTGCATAAATATATATATATATATATATATATATATAGATCCTGGCGGTATTGTAATATTGAAAAAAGAAGCAGCTTTAAAGAGGAGAAATTAAATGTATTTGTTTACAAGCTAAAATACCAGATCACTGCAAAATTTCAAAACTGGTTTAGCTTTTTAAACAAGTGATTTGTACCTTTTATTTATTTTATCTGCTTTTGAGGCATTTGGTCAAATATGTTTAAGGTTACAGTGCAGTTCACCACACTGAAAAAAAACAATTAATGAACTGTCAACAAACCCATAAATAATGGCTTATTATTTAAAAGCTTATTACAGTAACTGCAGCTTTTTGACATAGCTTGGGTGTTTATTAAATAGGCATCCTCAAGTTTTATCTCTTACAATATAATGTCATAACCATGGAATTACAACATGTTTTTCTGTTACTTTCTATAAGTGAATAATCATTCATATAGCAAGGAGGACACGAGGGACAGGGGGTAATAATACAGACCTGAATGAAGTATACATGCCATTATAAAAAATATTATTTTAAAGTTGTATGTACCTTTTTTCTGAATTTTGCCTCAACTGAGCATATCTAAACTAATTATATGCTAAAGAGGGCTCAGTTCTGCTAAATACTACATCTGTAACTACATCACATAGACGTACGTCATCCCCGTATCTTCCTTGCTTTAGCAGGCAAAGCCTGTGAAAAAATTATCAGAGGACAGCAACATCATTAAGAACCAGCCTGAAGCTAGGAATATATTTTCTGCTTACCTTAATTTCAGAATACATTCGCGCTGCTCGGTCAGGGTTTTCTGGAAATGCACGGTAGGCAAACTCTGTTGCTACAAGTCCAGGGGAGATGCTCTGGAAAAGATCAAAATCATAAAACCAGTTATGACAATAGAAGCACAAAATCTGGCAGATAATTGAGGGTGGTGGATAATCGAGGAAACACTGTAAATGGGAACCCAGAGGAACTCGGCACCAGAATTAAAATGAAAAGTTTGGCTCAGCTGCAGGAAATAAATAGAGGGTGAGTGATGTTCTGTTAAATGCACCCACAAGATGCATAACAACCAGCTTGTCCTGCTGCTATCGAAGGCCCCTTCTGTATGCAATTTATCTACCCCTGGCACCTTCCATGTACCTGTCCCTCTTCCCTGGACCTGTATGTTTGTTTATTTATTTATTTATTGCAGATTCAGAAAATACCTTTGAGTCCAAGACTCATTTACAAAGGCTCCACATCACATAAAGTAGAACAATACAACAGTGATCACAAATTCAAGGATTCAGACAGGCTTATTACAGGGAGTACAATAAAAAGCTAACAGTCAGATCCTAAGGCATATTAGGATAGGTCTAAGTAGCTTAAATATAGGCTCTAGATTTTTAGAGTTGAACAGGCAACTCTGGTAGGGGCAAGAAAAAAGGGGAGGGGGAGCCGGCCAGAGATCCTTGTCAGGAGGGAGGGACAGGGAGGGTCAGAGACAGTCACAGGGGTTAGAGGACTGCATATGGTCTCTAAAAAGGGTTTTGAAGGGGCCTATTCTGTTTTCATTAGTGAGTGCATTGGGCAAGCTATTCACCCAGGAGGGGGCCCTGTAGCTGAAGGACCTTTGGAATTGTGAGGTTCGGCACCAGGGGACTGATAGGAGCTGCTTGCCAGAGCTACAGGTGTTTCTAAGAGTCGGGGCCAGTTGGATTATAGTGGAGAGGCCAGAGGGGGAGAGTCCCAGGGCAATCATTTTGGCCATAAGGCATGTATAGAACCGGATTCAATTGTCGAGGTTCAACCAGTTGGTGGAATTATATAGAGAGCATGTATGGGTGAGCCGATTGCAGCCGAGGATGAGGCGGCATGCTTTGTTCAAGGAGAGATGGAGTCTGCCTAGGGCCAAGGTGTTTGCAGCTCCATAGATAAGAATACCATAGTCAAGGAGAGAGAGGGCAGAGGAGGAGACAGCGAGTCGAAGAGCTTCAGAAGTAAGACAGTGTTTGAAGCGATAGAGATTTCAGAGTCGGACATTAAAGGCAGTGGACAGATGATGGATGTGCTGGTGGAAGATAAGGGACGGGTCTAGGGTGATGCCCAGATATGTGCTATTGTTCTCACTCTCCTGGCTCCCCCTTCCCCCTTCTTCACTTTGTCTTGTCCCATGACACCTTCCTCACTCCATCTTATCACCTTCCCCCTTTCATGCCCATCTTCCCTAACCCCCTTCTGTGCGACCATCCCCTTCCCTAGGCTAGAAGTCTGAGTCAATAAGTGTGTGGAGGTCGGTCCCTCAGTCATGTCCACTTAATAAAATAGAAATAATGCCCAATCTTTAAGAGATACAGCAACAAGTGTCCTTCACCCTTTGCCGCTCCCTCTAAAGTCCCATAATGTAGGGGAGGGAACAGTGTGAAGTCCACAAAAGTAACTGGTGCGGAGCCTCACAGATGTCATAGTTTGGGAGAGGAGTTAGACTTGTGTTTCATTCTTCTCAGGACTCATCAATGTGCCTGATCTGTATCTTTCCTGTTTTGGCTCACCATGACCCAGACCCATAAGACCATCACAGGGCTGATCCCACCCCTGCATTGGGCTGAGATACTGATGAGGCACACAGACGAGTCCTGAGAAGGATGAAACCTGTCTTCTGTTCTCAATTTTTGCAAACTGTGTGAGAGGCCATTTGGCACACTACACTCCTGCCTAAAACTGAACCAATCTAAATTCATTCATGGTGATTAGCATATACTTCCCATGTTGCTTTGCATTATTGTGGTATGTGTGATTTTGTATTTCTTTGACACTTGCCTTTATTGACAATGCCCTTGCCTCAATACTTTTGTGCAGGGTTTTTTTGTCTTTGTCTTGCAGGTGCTATTTTATTCAGAGACTGACTTGGCTTTGGCATATATTACTAGTTCATTTGTGAAAAGGTGGATGTAGGTATTTTGGTTTGTGCAGATAGTTCGTAAGTCATTTATGACGAGGCTAAAGTGAAGCAGACCAAAGATGGACCTGTGGGGCAGCAAGCTTGAGTGCATTTAAACAGGAAGCTAATCTACTGACTTTGATGACCTGGGAGTGGTCTAAGAGGTAATTCCTGATCCAGGCAAACACAGACAATGATGGCAGAAAAAGACCACTGGTCCATCCGATCTGCCCATAAAACGTTAACAAACCCTGGACCTATTGTTCATACAGGGTTCTAACCCATGCTATCCACCTCCATGCTCCCCACCCTACCACTACCACTCTGAGGAACCACTAAGCCCTTCACTCTGTCCTAGCCATGTTTGAAACCATTGATAGTTTTGGCACCCACCACACAAGCTGGCAGACTGTTCCATGGATCCAGCAACCTTTCTGTAAAATAAACCTTTCTCACTTCCCTCTTGAATCCCCTGATCAGTTTCCACACATGCCCTGATGCTCTTGATCCACTACTTATGCTAAATAGTTCCTCACAGTTTACCTTGTTCATTCCTTTCAGGAACTTGAAAGTTTGTATCATTTCTTCCCTCTTTCATCTAGCCTCCAACCAGTACATGTTCAGTGCCTTGAGCTGATCCTCGTGAGATCTGTCCTGCTGGCCCTGAATCATTTTGGTTACCCTACAATGCACTGTCTCCAGCCTATCCTTATCTTTCCTTAGGTAAGGACTCCAGAACTGGGCACAATACTCCAGGTGGCGCCTCACCAGTAATCTATAGAGAGGTAGTAATATCACCTTCCTTCTGCTGTCAGTACCTCTTCCTATACATCGGCCTTTTTACACTGGCTTGATAGTTTTAGGGAGTCAGTGATGATGACCCCCAGGTCTCTTTCTTCAGAGGCTGTGCCAAGATTTACCCCCCCCCCCAATCCAGTACTCTGACCTAGGGTTCTTGTTCCCTATGTGCACCACCTTGCACTTTTTGAAATTATTTCAAGTGCCAAACCTTTGACCACCTCTCTAGCCTTTGCAAGCACCTCTGCATCTCCCTAACCCTATCCTCGCTATCTACTCTGCCACAGAGCTTACTGTCATCTGCGATGAGACACATCTTGCCCTGAATTCTTTCTTCCATGTCACTGATAAATATATTGAAAAGGACTGGACCAAGGATTGATCCTTGTGGAACCTCACTGGTGACCTCCCTCTCTTTTGATATGAGTGTGTTAACCACCACCCTCTGCTGTCTCCCTTCCAACCAGTTTCTCACTCAAATCAGATAGGGAGAAATCAGATAGATGGCTCTGACAGAGGGAGGTTGAGGTTGGTGATTGGCAAATTCAAAGTATCAACTATTTCAGTTGCCAGACATTAGCATCCCATTATAGAGTGGTTGTATATGCAATAAGACACAAGAGAGAGAGGTGGCCGGCCCACCAGTGCAGTGGCAGCAGTGAGCCAGGGTCATAGAGGGCTGGCTGGAGGAGGATGGCAGAGCATCCCATGGATGTTCATCTCCTCGGGGGGGGGAGTTGGACTCCACTTACGACACCGCCACTTGGGTGACCACAAGTGGTGGTGCAAGCTGAGCCACAGATCGAGGGGGATTTGACATTGGCAGCATGACGCACTGCATCGACCAGGGTCTTCCTGATGGCTACAGGGCAAGAAAACTAGAGAAACACCTCCTGACTGCGCAGGATGCTGTCTGCCACAGACCCCACACCACCGACTGGGACCTCCACTCTGACACTTCAACTCTGCCCAGGGGAGTCCATGGAGGGAGAGTCATCCATGGGGTACTGTAGAGTAGGAGGTAAATTTCAGAGATGGTGGGTGATGGGGATGGGCGGTGCATCAGGATTGATGAGGAGGCCGGTCGGGACTGTCAGAGGGAAAAAGTGCAGTTAAAATAAAAAGACACGAGAGAGTGTGGGATTTTATGTGATAAACACATAACCAGCTGCAATATCAGGCACAAGGCATTTACGCCAAATGCCTTCAGCAACTGGAAGTGCTCCCTCTACTGCTCTTGATAGGGTTGGAGAAATAGTCTGGGGCTACAGCAGTTCTTGAATGTGAGCAGTGTGAATCTGTATTGTAGGTCTTTGAGGATGGTGGTGATGCGTTCTCCCTTTCTAGTGCTGTTGAGGAGACAAGCAACAGCATTCTGGGCAAACTATTGTATGGCAAGCTGGGACCTGGGGAGTTCAAAGAGCAGGGAGTTTTAGTAGTTAATATGTGCTGACGGTGAAGCAAGACTGAAGATTTCAGTAGAAAAAGGGTCAAGGAAACATGGTTATCTTATATTCATTTTTTACCAGCATTAAACAGAATCAAAGGACCTTAAAACAAAATAGGCAGAAGAGAAACTCAGAAAGCAGAAGCTTTTTTCTGATGAAGGGCTCTGTGTAGCCTGAAAGCTTCTTTTCTGTATATGTCTTGTTGGTCCAACTAAAGGTATCAAATCACCCACTTCCTTCATCTTCCAGAATGAAACTCAGTCACTTACAGAAATGCGAATGTGAGACTTTTGTTCGCGAAGCTCCAGACGAACTCCCTCAGTCAGTGCAGTCACAGCATGCTTGGTAGCAACGTAGAAGTGGACAAGTGCAGAAGGATGGGGAACGTGGCCAAGAAGACTAAAATTAGAGAAAAAGAAGGAAGAGTTACTGTGAGATGCAGTATTCAGCCATTGTAAAGCAGCAGTTCATGTTTGTCATAAAAAAAAAAATGGCACTGCTGTTTATGCTTTGGTAACAGAGTGACTAGGTTCCCTTACTAATTAGTGATATTCTAAGCTCAAAGTAACTAAGATACAATACTTGTAACAAAGAAAAGTCTGGTCTCAGGACTCAGTGGTGCTCTGAGTTAAAATATGACAGTCTGTAAAGGAAAAATTCGGCATTCAGACCAGACAGAATAAAAGACACCAAAAGCAGATAAGGTGCAAAAATGCACAAATTTAATTGAAAAAGCCAAAAATAATCTATAAAGGTGGCAGTGACCCAATAAGATATGAGGGCCCATTCCTACACAGCCACTATGTGGAGCCATGCTGGCAGGTCAATGGAAGCAATAAGGGTCTGGCTGGCAGCAGGCATCATAGTGTAGGCACACCCCCACATGCACGCCCAGCATCCTTGCACCCTGATGGTCCGGGTGGGAAAGAAAAGCAGAAAATGCCAGTAGCTAGGTTCTGCTCACTGAGTCCAGCCTGGTCCACCACTTGGACCTCAGCTGCCATCTGGATGTGTATCTCTAAGGTGGGGAGGATACACAGAAATGTGACGGCAGAGAAAGGCCCCACGGCCCGTCTAGTCTGCCCAACACCCTACCTCCCCCGTTCTGTTATGCTTCCACCCTCTTTTCCCAACCCCTTAAATCTATCCCAAGCCCTCTTGAACCCCTCCACCACTTCAGTTGCCACTACCTCCTCTAGCAGCTTGTTCCAGGCCTCCACCACCCTATCCGTGAAAAACTGCCCCCGACATTACCTCTGTATTGCCCACCTTCCAGTTTGAGGCTATGTCCCCTTGTGTTCGCTCCCTTCTTCAATTTGAACACACTATCACCCTCCACCTTATTTATTCTCTTCAGATACTTAAAGGTCTCAATCATGTCCCCCCCTCTCCCTCCTAGTCTCCAGAGGGCACAAATTCAGCCCTCTGAATCTTCTCTCATAGGGTACATCCTGCATCCCTCGTACCATTTTGGTTGTCCTTTTCTGTACCCTTTCCATCAACTCAAGATCTCTTCGTAGGTGAGGCCACCAGAACTGCACCCCATACTCCAGATGTGGCCTGACCACGGCTCTGTATAATGGCATTAGCACCTTCCTCTTCCTGCTATTAAAACCCCTCGCAATGCAGGCCAACATTCCATTTGCATTTACCATCACCCTGCTACACTGGCTGCCCACCTTAAGGTCACGCGATACCATAATCCCCAGGTCCCTTTCTGTTTCCTTCTCCTTAATCACCACCCCCCCCAGGGAGTAAGTTTCCCTCCTATTCCTCCTCCCCAGGTGCATCACCGAGCACTTTTGTGCATTAAACTTCTATTTCCAGGTGTCAGACCACCTCTCCAGCCTCCCCAGGTCCCACCTCATGGCTTGCGCCCCACTAGGATCCTATTGCAGACCTTTGTATCATCTGCAAACAGGCACACCCATCCCTCCAGACCCTCCGCTAGGTCACTGACAGATGTTAAAAAGTACTGGTCCTAGCACTGACCCCTGTGGCACCCGACTGGTCACCGCCCATTCTCTGGAATGTGTCCCATTTACCACCACCGTCTGACTCCTTCCCTTCAACCAGTTTTCCACCCACCTGGTGATCCTGAGGTCCACCCCTAGTCTGTCCAGCTTATGCACCATTCCACCATGCAGAACGGAGTCGAAGTCCTTATTGATATCCAGATAGGCCACATCCACCACTCCTCCCTGGTCCACTGTCTGTGTCACCCCATTGAAAAACTATCAGGTTAGTCTGACAGGACCTTCCCTTGGTGAAGCTATGCTGCTTGTCATCCTACAAGCCATTCCTCTCCAAGTATTCTATCAACCTGATCTTAAGTAGTGTTTCCATTACCTTCCCCACCACTGAGGTAAGACTAATGGGACAGTAGTTTTTGACCTCGTCCTTCCGCCCTCCCCTTATGTAGTGTGACCACCTCTGTCCTCTTCCAGTCCATAGGCACCACCCCTGTGACCAAGGAAAAGTTAAACAGCCTCGCCAGATGCGGAGCAAGTTCATCCTTCACCTCCTTGAGAACTCTTGGGTGTATTCCATCAGGCCCCATTGCCTTGTCCACCCTAAGTCTACTCAGTGCTTCCCTTACTCCTTCAGCTGTGAATTCTGCCCACCCACCTGCCTGTGGCTGTCACCCTCCCCAGCCTGCCCTGGTCCCCTGCCCTCTCTTTCCTCTGAGAAGATTGAGACAAAATAGCTATTTAATGCCTCTGCTTTTTCAAAATCCCCTTCCAGTAATGTTCCACTTTCCCCCCTTATCTTCCCAATCCCATGCTGTGCCCTCCTCCTTTCTCCAACGTACCTAAAGAAGGTTTTGTCCCCCCCCCCTTGCCTGCTTCACTATCCTCTCCTCAGTGGCCTCCTTAGCCCTCCTTATCTTTTGCCCTGCCTCCTTTCTTTTTTCCCTGTTGGTTTCCCTGTCCTCATCCTTGTGCCCTCCTGTACCTTTTGAATGCTCTAGTCTTCTCCTTGACCCCTAAAGCCACCTCTCTAGTGAACCATAGAGGTCTTTTTTGTCTCCTATTCTTTCTTACCCATCTCATACATGAGTCCATGGCTTTAAATACCCCTCTCTTGATGGCTGCCAATAATTCCTCCACCCCCTATCCTCAACATTTCTTCCCTAACTACCTTCCTCATTCTATGAAAGTCAGCCTTCCTGAAGTCCATTACCTTGGTTCTCGTCCTAACCCTCACCCTGCCCACTCTCACCCTGAACCTGACAGCCTTGTGGTCACTGGCGCCAAGCTTTTCCCCTACTTCCACCTCCTCCACACTGTCCCCATTTGTGAGGGTCACATCCAACAGGTTTACACCCCTAGTGGGCTCACTGACCCTTTGCTGCAAGAATATGCCCCAAAGAGCCTCTAAGATGCCCCTGCTCCTTGCTGAGATTGCTGTCTGGGCCTCCAGGTTGATGTCCGGATGGTTTAAGTCCCCAACTAGCACAATTTCCCTATTTTGTGCCATCCTCGCTACAGATTCCACAAAGTGTCGATACCCTTCCTCCCCCTGCATAGGAGGCTTATAGACTACCCCAATGCGCAGGTTTTCCCCGTAACCTGTCTAGGGTGACCCACAATATCTCTGTTTCCCCCTCCTCGTCCTGCCCTTCCATGGCCCCAATCCCTCCCCTGACATATAATGCCACCCCTCCCCCCTTCCCCTCCCGATCCTTCCTAAACAAACGATACCCTGAGATCAGGGCCCTGATTTTTCTGAGGCACATCGGAGCAAAGTTCTGCGGCAGGGTTCTCATTTGCCACAGAACTTCTGCACTCAACACCAATTTCTCATGGCACATTTTTACCCTTAATTTTTTCTCTTTTTGTTTTTTTGCCATATCGACACAATGCACGTCAGAAACAGTCATTTTATGGGTGTTTGTCACCAAATTTTCAACATAGCCAGTTTAAGCTCTGCTCATGAATAGTATCACTGTGATTTTATTAATCTGTCCGAACATTGATTTGCGACAATCGACTGCACTATTGTGCGCCTACATGTGCGAAAACACATTTTGGGTGAGATGTGAAAATGACAGCTGTACTACTCATAAGAAGGTGTGGAAAATGGCAATGTTGAAAATCTGGAGTGAAATATTGAAAATTCGAACCTATGAGCGCATGAGGAACTGCGCAACGACGCCAGAAACAGTCATTTTTAGAATTTTTTCACCAAATTTTCAACATAGCCATTTCAAGACCTCTGCTCATGAACAGTGTCACTGTGATTTTCTTAATTTGTCCCGTACATTGATTTCGCACACCGACTGCGCCATTCTGCGCTACAAGGGTGGAAACACATTTTGGGTGAGATGTGAAAAATGACAGCTATACTACTCATAAGACAGTGTGGTGAAATGGCAATGTTGAAAATCTGGAGTGAAAATATTGAAATTTCCTAACTTACGAGCCTGCATAGGAACTCGCGCAACGACGCTGTTTAACAGTCATTTTTTGAATTTTGCACCAAATTTTCAACATGGGGTTTTGTTCCCTTCTCATGAATGATGTCATGGCAGTATTCGGTCCCAAAGGGTGATTTCAGAGTCACTGCACGAAATCACCCTTCGAGCCCGAATAACGCCATGACAGTGACATCACTCATGAGAAGGGGTCCCAAAAACCCCATGTTGAAAATTTGGTGCAAAAATTCCCAAAAATGCCTGAGATATGCAATAAAGTTGAACCCCTCCTATCTAGCCCATTATACAGCTTACCAGCTTTTCCTCAGTTCGCGGTCGGCTTTGAAGAGTGCAGACGTGTTCCCGGTCCACCGAAGATCGTCGCGCCAGAGTCCGGAGGTAAGTATGGGGTGAGGGGGGGTGTGGGGAGGTGAGTACGCAGAGGGTGGGTGCGGGTTGGTGGAGGGGGGCAAAAGAAGCAACGATGGAAGGTTTTTTTTATTGCAGGTTTTTATTTTTTTTTTAATTACACACAAGGAGGGACGGTGAAGCCGATGGGGGATTGGGCACCCCCATCGGCAAAGGACGTTTTGCCACACTGGGGTGGGCTCCCAATGTGGCATGTAAGCATTTGGGGGGTGGGGACAGTGAAGCCGGCCAGAGTTGGGCACCCCGTCGGCAAGGGCGTTTTGCCACGCTGGGGTGGGCTCCCAGCGTGGCATGTAAGCATTTGGGGGACAGTGAAGCCGACGGGGATTGGGCACCCTCGGGCAAAGGACGTTTTGCCACGCTGGGGTGGGCTCCCAGCTGGCATACAAGCATTTGAGGGGGGACAGTGAGCAGACGGGGGATTGGGCATCCCAGAGGAAATGAAGCGGACGCTTGTTCCGCTGGGCGGCCGCGAGCCTCCGCTGGTGATGGCAAATTCCGCAGAAATTTCCACGGTTTGCCGCATCCGCAGAATCGCGAAAAACTCGGGGCCCTGCCTGAGATCATCGTCTCCCAGGCGTGGTGCTCATTCCACCAAGTCTCACTCACTGCTACAATGTCTAGGTTCTCTTCCATCATGGTGGCCTCCAGTTCTCCGATTTTGTTCCCCAGGCTCCTGGCATTTGCAATCAAAGCCCTCCAACATGTAGCCCCATCCCGTCCTTCCCTGCTGCTAACTGCTCCCTTGATGAGTGTTGTGACTTGAGGGGGAGGCTGATAGCCTCTCTGCTCTGCCTCATGTAAGGATGCCCTGTCCTTAGCCCCCCCTTATTTAGTTTAAATTGAACTTCCTTGCCATGAAGTCCCCCAGTTTACTTTTTAGTGCAGCTGCCCCTGAAGAGTTCAGGTGCAGCCTGTCTTGAGCATACAGCTCCTCCTCCTACTCCCATGTACAGCCCCAGTCACCTATCCAGCTGAACCTATCCGACTGCACCAACCTTGTAGCCCATTGTTGAATGCCCTTATCTTCTCCTTTCTGGGTGTGCTCGCTCTTGGTACTGGCAACACCTCAGAGAAGGAAATGGAAGGAAAAACAGTGTTGCTCCTACAGAACCCAGTGAGTTCCTCGAACCTTGCCTGTACCTCCATCAGACTGTTCCCCTCCAAGTCATTTGTGCCCAGGTGAAACACCAGATGTGTCCTTTCATCCTGCTGCTTACCCCAGGAAGGAATATGATATCTCACCTCCAGCGCCATCATCCCTGGCATGCACTGTACCCATACTGCATTGTTTTTGCTCCCTTCTTTCCCCATTTTAGCCCCTTAATTACGGAGTCCCCCAAGAGTGCCACCCTACTGTCCCCTGCTTCCTGGGTGTCCTTTTGGCCTCTAGCTTTGTGTCGTGGGGTTTGGCTCCCTTTGGACTCCTCCTCATGTTCCATCCTGACTTGATTTCTGTCCCTGCTCATCTTTTGTACCCCATCACCTAACCTATCCTGATTTTTACCCACACCCAGCATCTGTCCCTCTTCATCCTCTCCCTTTAGCCTTTCCTCAGTCTCCCACCTCCTGTACCTCTTCATCCCATATGCTTCCGCCTGGCTTCCTTCACCCCTGCAAACCCCTCCTACATCACTGCTTGAGCATAAGCCAACTTCACCTGACCCCCCTCTATGTGCTACTGGCCTTCCCCGTCTGCATCACTGTGTGAGATTTTGCCAACTGTGCTTGATCCCCTTCCAACTGTTCCTATCCTGCCTATCTTTGCAGAAGGTTTTGAGCACCATACACCACTTGGGGAAGTCTTCCTCCTTACCACCTGCCCTGTCTGCATATTTCCCCTCTCCTGCACCCTGCCTGGTGCATGCCCCAGCCTCCTACTGCAGCTCCTGCCCTGCAGGGTTTCCTCCCGTTCATTTTCAGCCTCCCAGGAGCTCAACTCCAGCTCTTCCAGTGCTTCCTTCCTGCCCCTTTTCTTATGCCACAGTTCCTCTAGTGCCACCCTCTGGTGTGTCCCTAATGTGCCTGTCCCCTCCTCCACCTCTTCCCCTGCATGCAATGTGCCTGCCCCCTCCTCCTCCTCCCCCCTTCCACTGCACCCGAGATCTTTCCCGCCACGTCCCACAGACACTCTGCCCCCCCTTCTCTGATGTCCCTGCTGGACTCCTTCCTCCAAAAGGTCCTCGACTAGGATATCTAGGGTGGAATATCTATTTATTTCCACCCTCTGGCCCATTTCACTTATGCCTACATCATCCTTCATTCTGGGCATCCGTCTGCCTTTTCCTGAGCCTACTGTCTTCCACTCCTCCTGATCCCCAGCTGACCCCTTTTCTCTAGCTACAGGCATCATTTTTGTGCCTCCAGACCTCCTGCTGTCAGTTCCCACTGACCCCATTTCTCCTGTCTCGGGCAGCCCTGTCCCAATTCTGGACTTGCTGCTGTCTGTTACCACCTCTGGTCTATCCCCTCTGGATCCCCTTCCATCCTCTGCCTCCGAAGTCCTTGACTTCCGGAACAGTGTATCTGAACCTCCAGTGAATCCACTCAGCCCTTCCCACTCCTTCCTTGGCTTATACTGTCCCTGTTTCTCTACCCCTTTTCCCAGCTCCCCCCCCCCATTTAACACCCACCTTAGCCTCTCCACTTCCTCCCTCAGCTGAGTGAGCTGCTTACACATCATACAACCCCCATCCTCCAAGCCCAATTTAGGATCATAGCCATTCCACAGCCACTGCACCCCACCACCCTGCCAAAGATCCCCCTCCCTTGGTCGCCCCACCTCTGTGCTGCCCTACCATTTCTTCCGTGATACTCAGATACAGTCCTAAAATCACACCTTATGTATTTTTGGGCCCCTGACCCTCACCCCCTCCTCAGCCCCAACCCACAGTCAAGACTTTTTAGAAATAATAAAGCATGTGCAAACCATAGGCATCAAGAATTAATAACTATAGTCACCCAGTTCAAGTCCAAGACACCAAGTCACCCTCCCTCCCCAGCCCTGCCACAAGGGCAATCCCATTGGGGATTCTGTGGCAGGTGGATCTGGAAGGAGATGACAGACCATGGGAGAGGTGGATAGGAGCTAAAGAGACCACCTGTGCACAAGGGGTAGAAAATACTTGTGGAAAAAGAGACAAAGAAGGCCAAGCTAATGTTTCTCATCAAGCAGATGCATCATCATCATCTTTATCTTTTGATAAAGGATCTAAGCATTCTATTTTTTTATTTTAGTCTTTGGTAACTGGGTAAGGCCAACTAGGCACAAGTGCCTGTTTTCGGGGGCGATCTGAGAGCAATGGGTGGTTAAGTGACTTGCTCAGAGTCACACAGTATGCAAGTGGAGGTTGTGAGAATCAAGCCTAGGTCAGGTCTGCTGGATGTGCCATGCTCTTCATAGCTCATTCCTCTAACCTCGAGGCTATACTGCCAGCTCGTTCTGTACAATAGTATCTGCCTCTGCTGCCTTGTATGCTAAAGGGGTGAGTGCTGTGTTTCCTTTGAAGACAGTAATTTAGTAGTTTACTGTTTGCGAGTGTGGCACCATGTCATCTGTTTGGAGGCTCCCATGAAAATAACTAATGCAAATATTTTCATTTATTTATTCAGGCTAAAAAACACTGAGCAGATCTTGTTCACAATGGTGTGTTGCTTATTCAGGCTTCAGATGTCAGACACAAGTTGTAGACACAATGAAAATGTACACAGCGAATAAGGTTTTAAGCAGAAGATAAAATTAGAATTAGCATACATCAACTAGCAAACCGTCACAGATCTAATTACAAACTGGTACAATAAAACAATGTATTATATTGTACCTTAGTTTTTTTTTTTCCATCATGTTTCTACTCTTCTGCCCCCTCCCAGTCCCTGTATCAACCCCCAGCCAAACTTTCATGGATGGACTTACAGGTTATCGACCACTTGCCCAAGAGCACATGAGGTGCCGAACGTCCTGCCATGTCAGTCATGTGATGCTTGTGGGTGGGTGCTGGATAGACCCAGGGCATTTTCCTCTGGTATTTTCTCGCAGGGCGTTAGTGTGCAACAACTGTGGATGCATGCACGTGCACGGTGGTACACCTCTGCATCATCTGTTGGCAGCCCTTCCCCTTCTCATGTGCTTGCATGCACTACCACCTGGCATCTGCCAGGTAGCAGTCTTGCAGCGAGACGCAGAGTCCCCACCCCCACCCCAAGGGAGGAGAGCTGTTCCTACGATGCTCAATCCTCTCTCCTCATGCCGACCCTCCAGTGACCCATCCTTGTTCCCAAACATAGGTACCTGGGATCACAAATGGTAGCTCTTCGCCCTGAGCTGATGGGCTGGTCACACCTTAGTGTTTCTGAGCTTAAAATTGCACAGTTCAGTAAGGAAGACTAGTTGTTCCCTTACTGAGTTATAAATAGCCATGTCGTTTTTGTTTAGATTTTTGTTACACATAATGTCAATTAAGACCCAGTGCCAATGGGAAAAATCAAATGATTCATAATTTCAATACTACTCAGTTCAGTTTCAGTTCAATGTATGTAGGAGATAAGAATAAAGGACTGGAACTCAACTCCAAAATCCTGTTTTTAATAAAATCTTTTATTGTTGTCTTGCCACCATTACAAAATGAAATGGGGGCCAACGTTTCGTGGCCTATGGCATTTTTTCCTGGGTGCATTGGTGGATGATAATACCATCCAATGGTGTTTTCCTGTGTTTCTTTTTTAAAGGTGTATTGCCAGAGAAATGCCTCAATGGCTTTTTCTAACCAGCTCATGATCCCTCCTTATTGCTTCCAAATGACTAGCTAAGAAAGTTCATAAATAAATTGTTAGTGACATTCTACATATATGGTCCATCTGGCTCTGCTAACAATTCTCCCAGTCCAGATTGCCGGCTGATGAACTTCTGTTAGGCAACCTATGTTCAGACAGTGTGTCGTTCGCCATGTCAGGAGCAGGCTATACTCTAGGCAGTGGATTCCAGTGCACTAGCAACCCCTGCGGGTGGGTCAAAGAGCTTACTCTTCCCACAGGGGTTTACTGTGTGTGTGTGAGGCTATTAGGGCACTGCTCATACCATGGGGAGGATGTTAGGGGAGAAAAACAGACAAAAAACTCCCTGCCGTCTGCATGATGACTTACCTAGCCTGAATAGTGTATATTCCTAATAACAAACAGCTGGTTATATCCCTGGTTAGATGGCAGGGTAAGGGGCAAAATATATGTAGTGGAGGTACGTGGTTGGATATACTGGGGTCCATCGTCTTGAGAGTCAGGGCCATTTTCCACTGCTTTTCTTTCTCCTTCCCCTGTGAGATGCCAGTGTTTATGTCTGGCATGTGCAGGCATGTACACAGTGCATGGTGCCATGTGGCATCAGCCAGTATCTCCCTGCCCCCATGGCGTGCCGTCTATGCATCTGTACTGTTATCACCCAGGTGCTGCTGCTTCAATGATGTCACTCTGCCTCTCTCCCCAGAAAAGGAAAGCGTCACCTGGGATTCCCAATCCTCCTCCCTCCAGCCCGCCTCCAAATATTTAGGCTCATTCCTGAACAAGGGTTGCCAGCATCATGACCAGTAGCCTTACTACTGCAGAGACGGGCCTGCCCCTAAATTTACTTTCTTATATGTATCCTTAGTACATGTTCGCACAGCATATTTATTCATTCCTGCTTATGAAGCAGGCTGGCTGTACATGATGGACCTACAATCCCATCCGAGTTTAAATTAATATGTATATTGTAACTTTATACAACACCAGTAGAGCTAAAAATTGCAAGATAAGAAGCGAACTGGCTTCACGCATAATATGCAGATTCTCATCACTTGTGAGGGGGCAGGACTTTCGTACCTCAGTCGAGGCTGTGCCACTCTTGAGTTATGGTCCTGACCCCAACATTTAAAGATAAATTGCTTATTTTGACTCAGACCATTACACATATAGTGTGTCTATGTATGTGTGTGTGTATATATATATATATATATATATATATATATACACACACAGTGGTGTGAAAAAGTATTTGCCCCCTTCCTGATTTCCTCTGTTATTGCATATTTGTCACACTGGATGTTTTCAGGTCTTTAGACACAATGTAATATTAGATAAAGGGAAACTGAGTGAACAAATAACACTTGTTTTTGTTTACCTATTTCAGTTTTTAATGAAAACAGTTAACCAACACCAACTAGCACTGTGTGAAAAGTAATTGCCCCTAGTTAAATCAACCCAATTAAAGGGATAAGTAGAGTCAGCTGATTGAACACAGCCAGGCCTGACTACAGCCAGCCCTGCTCAATATAAACCTCACTTATTTTGACTCTTACCATCAGAGTCACGCGCCAGCACAAAGAGTCAACAAGCACATCATGCCACGATCAAAGGAAGTTCCTGAAAAGATCAGAAAAGAAGTTGTTGCTATCTATCAGTCTGGAAAGGGTTACAAAGCTATTTCTAAGGCTCTGGAACTCCCACGAACCACAGTGAGCCATAATCTCAAATGAAGAACACTTGGAACAGTAGTGAATCTTCCCAGGAGTGGGCGGCCTGCCAAAATACTCCAGGGGCAGCATAAAATCATCCAGGATGTGTCAAAGGATTCTAAAACAACACCCAAAGAACTGCAGGCTTCTCTTGCCTCAGCTAAGGTCAGTGTTCATGACTCCACAATCAGAAAGAGACTGGGCAAAATGGGCTTCATGGGAGAGTAAGGCGGAAACCACTGCTAACCAAGATGAACATAAATGCTATCTCTCATTTGCCAAGAAGCACCTGGATGATCCACAAGCCTTTTGGGAAATGTTCTATGGACAGATGAGTCCAAAGTGGAACTTTTTGGATGACATGAATCCCATTATGTCTGGCGAAAGGCAAACACAGCATTCCACAGTAAGAACATCATACTAACAGTCAAACATTGTGGTGGTAGTGTGATGGTTTTGGGATGCTTTGCTGCCTCAGGACCTGGATGACTTGCCATAATTAAAGGAACCATGAATTCTGCTCTGTACCAGAAAATTCTTAAGGAGAATGTCCGGTCATCCATCCGTCAGCTGAAGCTGAAGCGTAGTTGGGTCATGCAGCAAGACAATGATCCAAAACACAAAAGCAAGTCCGCATCAGAATGGCTGAAAAGAAGTAAAATTAAAGTTTTGGAGTGGCCTAGTCAAAGTCCAGACCTAAACCCAATAGAGATGCTGTGGCAGGACCTAAAACGAGCAGTTCATGCTTGAAAACCTACCAGTGTTACTGAATTAAAGCAGTTCTGCAAGGAAGAGTGGGCTAAAATTCCTCCACAGCGATGTGAAAGACTGATATTGAAGTATAGGAAGCGTTTGGTTGCAGTCATTGTAGCTAAAGGTGGCATAACCAGTTATTAAGTGTAAGGGGGCAATTACTTTTTCACACAGTGCCAGTTGGTGTTGGTTAACTGTTTTCATTAAAAACTGAAATAGGTAAACAAATACAAGTGTTATTTGTTCACTCAGGTTCCCTTTATCTAATATTACATTGTGTCGAAAGACCTGAAAACATCCAGTGTGACAAATATGCAATAATAGAGAAAATCAGGAAGGGGGCAAATACTTTTTCACACCACTGTATATATATATATATATATATATATATATATATATATATATATATACACACATACATACATACATACACACACACACATATTTATTTCATTGGTTATGACAAATTAAGGAATGAAACTATTTTAAATGGCATTTATTTTCATTAATGGCAAGCACATAAAAGCATAAATACCGTCTGCTGTGTATGTTTTCTTCATAAACCCCTCCTATTTTATAAGCACAATAAGCCATCACAGGGTGTGCAGTTCCTGGTAAATAATTTGTGCCCCAGGTGCCCTGTAGGACACTCAGCCTGTGGCCTAGTTATCAGTGGCCTAAATACAGGTAAGTGTGTTATACAAGGAAATGAACAGACTGAGGATGTGATTTCCTTGTATACCAGACGTATCATCATATATTCTATACAATATATTTAGATGGTTCCTGCTAGTTGTAGTTGCAACTGCATATACAGGAAAAAGGTATACAGGGAAGTAACTGCTAACCCTGGCACTGTAGCCTAGAGATTAAAGTACCAAGCTGTGAATGAGCTTGATACATCCAGCAAACCTGGGTTTGATTCCCACAACTTCCACTTGCATACTGTGTGACTCTGAGCAAGTCACTTAACCACGCCAGTGCTCCTGGGTCACCCCTGAAAACAGGCACCTGTGCCTAGTGGGCCTTACCCAGTTACCAAAGAATAATAAATAAATAAAATAAACCCTTTACATGGAGGAAAACTCTCATCCACATAACATATAATTTAATTTTTATTTACCAAGTAAATGCACTAGATAATCAAATGCTTATTTCAGGTAAAACCTGGGAGATTAGAAATGGACAATAAAGTATCTCAGTATACAAGGAGTACAAAGAGATGAGTACAGTCAATACATAGCAGTTTAACAGCCACAAACAGCATCAGGAATGACGTAAAATAATATATGATAAATTTCACAAGTCTCACATGAATGCATTCGTACAGCGGTATTTATGACATATCAGTTATCTGTAAGACAGTGCCAACGAAACCCGAGGGTAAGAGCAGTTAACTGCCTTAAGCTGAAATTCATGATACCCGCTACAGAACAAAGCAACAGAGGGGCATTAACAAAGGTCAGAAGGGACTGAGTTCCATAACCCTGGAGCAGCATTAGCAAATGAAGTTTCACCTATCTTCGTGACACATTCTAGGACAGACAAGAGGGCAAGCTTACTAGAACTCAGGGGGTATGTACTATGAACATGCTTAAGGAGTGATGCCAGGGATAAGGGCAGACAAGTATGCAAGAAACTATAAATTACACCACCAACTGCGCACTCATGTAAAGATGATGGGGGCAGCCAACCAGGCTTGGCATACAGGGAGCAACGATGGGCAAGTCAGTGGGATGTCAGTGCAAATTGGAAAATATTGTTGTAAGTGGCATCCCACCTATGACGGGTAGATTTGGAAGCAGCCGAGGATACAGGGGCCCCATAGAGGAGTGTGGGGGATAGTACCCCACAGGCAATGGCCAAACAAGCTTGGGGAGTAAGCTTATGACTGACTTTATATCAGACACACAATCCAGCGTGGAATTAACAGCTTCACAGACACCTACCATGTGGGGCGAGAAGTGAGGGGTCAAGGATGACACCAAGATAGATGAATGAGGTGACATTGTGGGGTACAGCTCCATCACAATACGCAAAAGATACGGGCATGGGCAGGGCTTCAATCTTGAGGACATTCCCAAAAGCATGGAGTGCGTTTTAGTTGTGCTCAAACGCAATTTCAAGTTTCAAGTTTACCGATTCAGAAACGACCTTTGAGCTCCCAGGCGAATTGGTAAATCACAAATCATGATTTCTGAAGGTCAGACATGACTGATTATTGTTGATCATCAAATGTTACCATAAGATCATCAAAGGAGATCATGATCTAAGATCATCATCATCTAGATCATGATTTAAGCATCAAACATGAACTTTCAAATCACCAACTGCAGATTACTGATTATTTTTGTAAGCTTAAATCAGCATGATGGTTGTTGATGAACTGTGGATGGTCACTGATGATTATATTACTTCAGTATTATAAGATTGTAAGTCACAGAAGTAATACTTAAAGTTTTATTTATTTATTTTTTATATATGTTTTTTGCGCCTTCCAGATTCTGGCCAGCCACTTCTTAGGGCTGCCTATGCCTCGCTGCCACCCTGCCCCCAACAGCTGTCACCCTTCCCCACATTCCAACCCCCACCGGGTAACCCAGCGTAACCCTTTGCTGGATGGGTCCCCCTCCTCT
Source organism: Neoceratodus forsteri (assembly GCA_016271365.2). Classification (NCBI taxonomy): domain Eukaryota; kingdom Metazoa; phylum Chordata; order Ceratodontiformes; family Ceratodontidae; genus Neoceratodus; species Neoceratodus forsteri. The sequence continues at coordinate 94,372,934 of JADMNL010000030.1, forward strand.
GAGAGGGAAGGTGCCAGTGAGGGTGACCAGCGCACTACGTCTTGGCCCGGGGTGCTGCTGAGGTGGTCTGTAGGCCCGTCCTGGGCTTTCTGTGGCAGTGGAAGCTGGTGACTACCATCTGGTTGGACCCTGAAGCACCATTTTCTGCTTTCCCCCTGAGGCACAGCATGCCACTGATGTCTGGGCATGTACACCGACATCCACAGCACCCCCTTGAGTCAGCAGGACCCAGCATGCTGCCCTACTCCTAGCCTCCGCCAGGAGTCAACAGGTGCCAGGTCCCTCCCTGCCCTCACCCCCGAGAAAGCAAGCAGTCTGCCGACGCTTGAGCCTTCTCTCCCCAGCCGGCCCTCCATCGCCCCGGGACCATTCCCAAACCTGGGTCACCGGCATCGCAAGCAGAAATCCAACAGCTGCGCCAGAGGGTTGGCTGAAGTTTTATTTAATTATGAAAATATGAATGTCACATATCAGCAAAGAAATTAAATATGAATTATAATGTAAATCATGTGAAGTCAAGTTTTAATCCCATTAGGAAGAGTACATGCAAAGTCTGGTATAGTATACATATTTGCATACCTAATTTGCATATTTCAGCAGCACAGTTTATGGAACAAAACAATGGTAATTTATATTTTTAAATTAATTTTGCATTGACAGGATTAGTTTGAAGCCTATATGGAAAGGTTTTGAGCGCAAACCAAGTACTTTTTAGGAACTCACCACAACCATAAAGGAACCACTTAATGGGAATATATAAACCAATATGAGACTTTCGACCTCCAGTAAAATGGGAGGTATCAAAGTATAACTGAAAGCAGTGGGCGCCTACGGGAGAAGGTATTATAACTTATCATTCTAGTAACGATGTTGAAATACAAGATAAATTCCAGAAAAAATATAAATTGATGTTTTAAATTAATTTGTAACGTGGGTATTAATCCCAAGTGAAAACAAGCAAACGGATAGGCTGAAATATATCAAATGATCGTTTCCAGCAGGTAGTAATGCTCACTCTTGCTATCCCACTGGCATCCACCAACGATGCAAGTCGCATGCAATAATCCCCAGTAGTGCACTATTACAATAAAAGCAGTAAGAGAATTCACCTTTGCACCGCACTAACAAATATGTGCTGTCCAGCAACTAACACGATGCAGAGTCTCGAATGGACACTGATGCCGGTAGTGTAGCACTACGAGAATCCACTGTTCCACTTCATGAACAAATATGTGTTGTCCAGCAACCCTCCCAATGTACAGTGTGGAACAGACACGGATAGTGGAACTGAATGACACAGAACAGTAAAAATCTTAGCTGTAGATGTGCAGTACTCGTACTACCGATCAAGAATATGGCAAAATTGTGTCAGCTTATCAAGCGAGCAGTGGATCTGCAAGTAAGTCAGAACTCAGTCATTGAACGAGTAGCAAATTGATAGAAACCATGTCAAACTAAACATGTAAATTAGGGTACCATCACACCACAAGCAATGGATATTGGTCACACAAGAGAAACGAGTGCAATAAAAACAGTTTGTACGTATAGAAATAAAAAAAAACAACAATTCCACTAATCATTCTCTTAGTCATCAATCACAAACCTATTAATGTTAAAAAAAAATTACTATATGAATAAATGTAGTAGTGACAAAATCAAAAGTAGTGTATATTTTGTATTATAATGAATAATTTCTAAAATACTGCATCTATCTGTATGCATAATATATTACAGGTAATAATTGAATATTACCTATTTGCACACTGCCCATGTTACAAGAGCATTAATCCCCTCCAGAGTCGGGCTCTACTAGTGGATTAATGCCTGGTTGGTGGTTGGAAGCACATGGCCTATGGCCTTATGTACCAACCCCCCCTAAAGCCAGGCATTAATCCCTAGTAGAGCCCTCCTCTGTTGGGGATTAATGCTTACTTCTGCAATCTTGACCATGGAAAATCATGATATTATGAAATCATCATTAATCATAATCACCGTCGCCATAACTTTATGGTTTTTGACTAGCGGTCATTTAACGTTGATGGTTAATTATTGTTAATGATCACAATTATGTTTTTTTGAAGCTTAAACATGATCTCTGAACATAACTGGATAATGATCATTCATGACACGTCATTAAAAAATCATCTTTTCAGCTGGCACGCCTATACAGGACATACAATACAGAAAAATAGCAATGTCACAAGAATCAACTACAAGGTCACTTGACAAGGTTCTAAACAATAATTTCACTCAGTTTCAGACTTCAGAGCTGTTTATTCAGTCTAGTGTAAAAAGTGGAGACATAATACCTGTGGAGTTTAGACTACTATATGATCTTAATTCAAAAAGAATGGGAAAGAATAGAAAGGATTATAGAGATGGAAAGAGAAACCCTGTGCCGCCAGAGGAAGGATTTGTCAGAATCAATTTGTTTAGAGTCGGTCAGTTATGTTCGGAATGTTGTTGGTGGCCAGATTCTAATTGATACTTTCAATATCACTAGAACTAGTGAAGAGGACATGATCATCTGCATGTAGGATGGGAGAGCAGTGGGACAGACACTGATTATTAAATTGAGTTTATATGCCAGGCAAACAGAACAGGACCTAAAATAGATCCCTGAGGAACCCCTACCAAGGTTGGGGTAGGTTCTCAGAGGGAGGACCCAAATTTGACCCTCTGAGATCTAGTAGTAAAATAGTTACCAAACCATGGAAGTGAAGTGAATGAGATTCCCAGACTAGCAAGTCTGGAGCAGAGCAGTGAGTGGACTACTAGGTCAAAGGCCTTTGTTAGGTCTTTAAAGACAGCACCAGTGACATTAACCCTGTCCATGGCAGAAGCAATATCAATTGTGAGCTGGGTGAGGGCAGTGGAAGTACTATGTCCTGAACCCATGGTGCATGGGAGAAAGAAGATCATAGGAGGAGAGAGAACTGCTGAGCAGTGAGGCAACAGTTTTTTCAAGTAGTGTATTCAGGACAGGAAGGATGACAATGGGCCTATAGTTACCGATGAGTTTCTGATTACTTAAACACAGGGAGAGGATTTCCATAGTTCTGGCACAACAACCATAGACAGTGACAAATTAAACATCCTGGAGAAAGGGAAGGCAAGCTAGTGGGCAGCAATCCTAAGAAGGTTAGGCTTAATACCATTGGAGCCAGCAAATTTAGATTCAGGTAGTTGCTTGAGGAGTCTGCGAACCTCAGTAGACTGAGACCATTTAAACAAAAAAGGGGGACGCATGGAGGTGGAGAAGCACCAGGCAGGGAGTCACCACTAGACAGGGGCAGAGGCAAGTCAGGGAAGACTTTGGTGAGGTGAGATCTCAATAGTAGCAGCTGGAAGCATTCCCTATGGTGGAGTTATTGTTGTAGTTGACATCATTTAAGTCCATGTCTAAGGTGGAATGATCATATTTAAGACCCAGCATTTGCTTATTGCAATTCTAAAAAAGTCTAGACTTTTGGGCAGTAGAGTCAAAAAGCTGCTTACATGACATGTTCTTATTGTGCCCGATTGCCTTTTTACTCTCATTCCTGAGTGTACTATATTCAGCCAGGCCAGCTGCTGACAAAGAAGCCCCAAACTCCAACCAGTTTTTGTTTCTTGCCACGATCATGGTTAGAAGCTTGTGATCCTGAAATTTGGTGACAGGACATGTACCCTTCTCCTGGTGAGGGAGGTAAATTTATCCTGCAGGCCTGTAAACAATGAGGTTAAAAATATGTCAGAGCCGAATTAACATCACAAGTCTCATACAAGTAGAATCAATCAGTGTGGGACATCTGTAGCCTGAATTATTTGGGATCAAGGTTAGAAAACTCTAAACTGAACCATTCTAGGGCGAGAATTTAGTAGCTTAGCCTGCCATACACAAAATACGGGTGAGTGGTCACTTATGCAATCCGAAAGTACTCCAGAACATCTGATTCTGTCTGCTCTGGGAGTTATGATCCAGTCAATCAGGGTTAGGCTATTCCCACTGTTTGAGTAACTGGTAGGTTTGGTAATAATTTGACACAGATGGCACTTATTAAGTACCAGTTCCACACTTTCATTACTACTACTGAGCCAGTTTAAGTTGAAGTCACCAAACAGGATGAAGTCATTATTTTTGACCAGGAAGCCTGCATACTTAATTGATGAAGGAAACAGATTTATACTTCCAACTGGTGGAATATAAACACAGCAGAGATGCAGCTTTCTCACATTACCCTGAGTAACATATTGACAACATTCTAGAGTGGGGGTCAGGAAGAAATGGAAGAAAGGGAGGCTTGTGATTGTAACATTAAAGAGTGATCTATTGCATATCAGTGTGCCATCCTCTTTCTTTGGAGCACTATAATCACAACAAATAGGGTTGTAACCTGGTAAGGCACGAAGGTTGTCAGAAATAGTTGGTCACAGTCATGTTTCTGACATAAAATATCTGACAGGTAAGTGTCTGAGATGAGGAAATATCACCATCGACGGATCAAACAAGCCATAGAAAGAGAATTTGTAGGCAGATAAGGACCACTTGGCCCACCTAGTCTGCCCAGTTTGTCCCTGCCTGTACTGTCATCATCGCAGGCCCTACCTGATCTCCAGCTACTCCACTCCTACTTTCCTACCTAAGATTCCTTTGTGCCTAGCCCATGCTTGCTTGAAGCCCTTCACTGTTTTCACTCCTACTACCCCCACTGGAAGACTGTTCAAGGCATCTACCACTCCTTCAGTAAAGAAGTACTTCCTCATATCCCTCCTAAATTCCCCCCCCCCAGCTTCACTGAATGCCCTCTTGTCCTGGCACACCTTCTTTTTGGAAAAATACTCCCCTCCTGCAACTCCTCTCCTCCACCTTGTTCACCCCATGAGGTACTTATAGGTCTCTATTATATCCTTCCTCTCCCTCCTCTCTTCCAGGGGGTACATATTGAGATCGCTCAGTCTCTCTTTACAGGGCTTATAATGCAACCCCTGCACAATTTTAGTTGCCCTCCTCTGGACAGCCTCTACCCTCTGTCCTTCCTGAGATGTGGTCTCCAGAACTGGATACAGTACTCCAGGCGGGGTCTCACCAATAGCGATACATGGTAACACCACCTTTCTCCTTCTACTGGTGATTCCCCTCCCTATGCATCACAGAATTCCGCTGATCCTGCCTACTGCCTTGTCACACTGCCCAGTCACCTTGAGATCATTAGATATGGTAACCCCCGAAGTCTCTTTCCTGCTTTGTGACCGTCAGTACATCCCCCCCCCATTATATACACCGCCCCTGGGTATCTGTGCCCTAGGTGCATGATTTTTCACTTTTTTACATTGAAACCCAGTTGTCTTATCCCTCTGACGCTCCGGAGTTTTCTCTCGTCTCTACTCATTCTCTACACCCCCTTTGGAGTAGTTACCCTATTGCAGATCTTGGTGTCAGCTGCAAAGAGGTACAATGGCGTGAAAAAGTATTTGCCCCCTTCCTGATTTTCTCTATTATTGCATATTTGTCACACTGGATGTTTTCAGGTCTTTAGAGAAAATGTAATATTAGATAAAGGGAACCTGAGTGAACAAATAACACTTGTTTTTTTTTTTTTAATTTCACTTATTTAATGAAAAAAAGTTAACCAACACCAACTGGCACTGTGTGAAAAAGTAATTGCCCCCTTACACTTAATAACTGGTTACGCCACATTTAGCTGCAATGACTGCAACCAAACATTTCCTATAATTCAGTATCAGTCTTTCACATCACTGTGGAGGAATTTTAACCCACTCTTCCTCGCAGAACTGCTTTAATTCAGTAACATTTGGTAGGTTTTCGAGCATGAACTGCTCGTTTCAGGTCCTGCCACAGCATCTCTATTGGGTTTAAGTCTGGACTTTGACTAGACCACTCCAAAACTTTAATTTTACTTCTTTTAGCCATTCTGATGTGGACTTGCTTTTGTGTTTTGGATCATTGTCTTGCTGCATGACCCAACTACGCTTCAGCTTCAGCTGACGGAAGGATGACCGGACATTCTCTTTAAGAATTTTCTGGTACAGAGCAGAATTCATGGTTCCTTTAATTATGGCAAGTCATCCAGGTCCTTAGGCAGTAAAGCATCCCCACACCATCACACTACCACCACGTTTGACTGTTGGTATGGTGTTCTTACTGTGGAATGCTGTGTTTGCTTTATGCGAGACATTATGGGATCCATGTCGTCCAAAAAGTTCCACTTTTGACTCATCTGTCCATAGAACATTTTCCCAAAAGGCTTGTGGATCATCCAGGTGCTTCTTGGCAAATGAGAGACAAGCGTTTATGTTCTTCTTGGTTAGCAGTGGTTTCCGCCTTGCTACTCTCACATGAAGCCCATTTTTGCCCAGTCTCTTTCTGATTGTGAAGTCATGAACACTGACCTTAGCTGAGGCAAGAGAAGCCTGCAGTTCTTTGGATGTTGTTTTAGGATCCTTTGAGACTTCCTGGGTGATTTTACGCTGTGCCCTTGGAGTAATTTTGGCAGGCCGCCCACTCCTGGGAAGATTCACTACTGTTCCAAGTGTTCTCCATTTGGAGATTATGGCTTCACTGTGGTTCGGTGGAGTCCCAGAGCCTTAGAAATAGCTTTGTAACCCTTTCCAGACTCATAGAGGGCAACAAATTTTTCTGATCTTTTCAGGAACTTCCTTTGATCATGGCATAATGTGCTTGTTGAATCTTTGTGCTGGCAATGTGACTCTGATGGTAAGGGTCAAAATAAGTGAGGTTTATATTGAGCAGGGCTGGCTGTAATCAAGCCTGGCTGTGTTCAATCAGCTGACTCTAATTATCCCTTTAATTGGGTTGATTTAACTAGGGGAATTACTTTTTCACACAGTGCCAGTTGGTGTTGGTTAACTTTTTTCATTAAATAAATGAAATAAGTAAAAAAAAAAAGTGTTATTTGTTCACTCAGGTTCCCTTTATCTAATATTATATTTTGTCTAAAGACCTGAAAACATCCAGTGTGACAAATATGCAATAATAGAGAAAATCAGGAAGGGGGCAAATACTTTTTCACGCCACTGTATACCTTTCCTTTCTACCAGCTCTTCTGCAAATGTTGCTGTTGAAGACGTTGAAGGGGACTGTTCTCAGCAACGAGCCCTGAGGTACCTCACTGGTCACTCTCCCCTCATCAGAGTGAGTACCATTTACCACCACCCTCTGTCGCTTATCATTAATCAGTTCCGTACTCAGTTTACAACCTTGGGTCCCTTCCCCAAACTGCTTAGTTTCCTTAAAAGTCTCCTATGTGGTGTGGTGTTGAAGGCCTTGCTGAAGTCTAGGTAGTTCACGTCAACCACCCTAACCTGATCTATTTCCCTAGTAACCCAGTCAAATAATTTGATCAGGTTCATCTGAAGTGACTTTCCCTCATGAATCCATGCTGCCTCAGGTCTTGCAACCCCACTGGATTCAAGACACTCCACTAGCCTTTCTTTCAATTGGATTTCCATTAACTTCCCCACCACTGATGTTAGACTGACCAGCCTATAGTTGCCAGCTTCCTCCCTGTTGCCATGTTTATGAAGTGGGACTACATCTGCCCTCCTCCAGTCTATTATAGGGCTGCTAGAGGTGCAGCCAGTACCTCCCTGAGCCTCTTCAGCACCCCTGGATGTACCCCTTCCAGCCCCATAGATATTATCCACTTTCAGATTTGCAAGTCCTCGCAGGACTCTTTCCTCTTTGAATGGACTTGTGTCCACCTTTCTCCCCCATAAACCCATAAGTCCAAAGAGCTAGTGGCCTTTATGGGCTTGATCAACCTTGAGACAGTAATATTTCACGAATATCTGAGACTTACCTGCCAGATGTTTTGTATATTACATTAGCTGGTCTATGTAAGCAATGCAACATGATTGGGTGTGTGTTAGACAGTTCTAACACATGGCGAGGGGTGTAATAAGGCACAATGTCACAGACTGAGTGCGTTCAGCCCCTGGCTATGCATTAGAAGGGTCTAATGCACATCCCTGGAGTAACTTATTGTGCTTATAAAATGGGGCTGTGTATTTTACATGGATTTAAAAATTTAAATTTATATGTTTTAATAATAAAAAAACTACATATTTCATGTCTTTTTATGTAAAAAAGTTCCTCTGCCTTAATGTAAGTTGTTTTTGCTCTTAACTGTTTTGGCCTACGGTGGCCACCGTAGCAGTGGTTGCAGCTAGTTGTCATGCCTCCCCCCACACACACACACATACACACACTGGAGTAGGTAAACTTTAAAATAGTTTGCTGTTTACTTTAAAAAATAAATTAACAGTTAATGAGCAGTCCGGCCAGACAAGCAAACAAGTCAGCGAGCTGGCGAACGGACGAGCACTAAGATGAAAACCATGAGCGGTTACCAAGGATGCCAGCTGTGAGTCTGCTGGTAAGACAATGTAAACAACAACATTTAGAGTACTTTTCCTCCGTTTCACCCAGATGGCCCAAATTGCTCCCCTCCCTCCCGTGGGCACGAGTGAGATGGGATTCAGAGCGGGAGACCGGAAATACAGTCTGTGAGCTGGCAGCTGGTTTGAAGAACTTTCATACACACAAACAACTGAAGTAAGGGTCTTCCACAATTTGTAATGGCAGACTGTGAGTTCACTGTTATGTGTTTATATCTCCCTGTGAACCACTTTGGAGGAGTGATCGAGTGATGGGGGGGCATCAGGTGGTACAACAGCAGGTTGGGATTATGGCTATGACAATGTTTGTGGCTCATACAGAACAGCAGTTTGTCATTTAAAAGAAAATCACTCTTGGGTAAAAGAATAAGCTACTACATTTCCTCTGTGTGAGCTACAAAATAAGTGCTACATGGATAGCTAAAAATGGTTTACCTACTGAGGGGAAATGGTAGTTGGTTAGGTTTGAAAGTTCTGATGGCACAAGGATTTTGAACTTGTAATGTGTCCTATTTGGCAGGACTGGTTTTAGCTGTGTATTGGACTCTTCTAATGCACGATGAAGAACCAATCAGACTGCTTGAAATCCTTTGACCATTTTATAATGTGCTTTAAGATATGTGTGTTGTTTTTCATGCTTAGCTAGTTTAGTACGTTTTGTAGAGTAGTGTTATTCCTCCCATAGTGTGCCCTTAGAGTTCTTCGTTAATGTAGTGGCATTTGTAGGGCTGTCTTTATTTGGCCCCTCAGGTTTCCATAGTGTGGTGGCCTCCTATAAAAGAAGGTTTGGTTCTGGAGTGCCCTCCCTTACGCTCATTGAGGATGGCATAAGCAACAGTCTGGTGAGTGAATTGCAGTCATGAGCGATGGTCTGGTGACTGTCCTATGGTCAGGAGTGATGGTTTCAGTTCTCAATCAAGAGCAGAGTGTAAGAGCTGCCTGTGAGATTGGAAGTGGCAGACTGGAGTGGCTCTGAGGAACAGTGTCATGGGGGGGAGTAACATGGATGCAGGAGCAGCATGATGTGTGGAGGCAACAGCAAAAAAAATTGATGAGACAAAACTGTTTGGTAAGTAACGCAGGGGGACTGATATTTTGTAGTTTAGGTTAGGGATACTTTAAAAAAAAAATTGTTTTATTAAACAATTTACACAAACAGCATACATTTATAATGAGCTTACAGGCTATACACAGATCAATAAATACTTGGTACACTGTATTCTGCAAGTACTGCACACTAGTAAATTGTCTACCAGGCTGACAGCCTAAATTAATATCTTTTATAAGGATGACTCTGTATGACAATTGCCAATAAATAAGTTTGTTTGATATTACAGCTTACAAAACACCAAATACTAAGGTTATAATGTTGATGAACCATTACTGAACTTTGGGCCGGCCCAGTGGCATGGAGAACTGAGGTGCTGGTGCCGTACCTCTTGCCACACAGGTGATCCGTGTCTGGTAATGAATGCAGGTTGCTGGGGGTTAGCTGGGGAAGGAAAGGATTGAGCACCAGACAGCTGCTCTCCTTTTCCGGGGGGAGGACCTGCATGCTCCGCTGAATGACTGCCACTCAGAGGAGGTTAGGTGGTAGTGTGGGCCACAGCTATGGAGAGGGAAGAAGAAAACCAGGGAAAGATGGAGGACATGTTAAGTGAAGCCATGTCCATCACTCCATGTCCCACTCCACCACTCTGGTCTGATGGGACAAATCTTGATATGCAGTCCTGGGAGAGAGGACAGTCCTCCCTTTCCTGGCCCCACTACAGGGGGATAAAGGACCCTGAACCGGAGGGAGGAAGGGGATGGCTGCAGAACATGGGGACTGGGGCTTAAGAGCCACCCATAACTGATCAAACACTAGGAGTGTTATCTTATCACACTTTACATAAGATTCCTGACCATCATGTAAACAGTACTAGAAAGATATGAGCTGGATCACACAAGAGTAGGGACACTTTCTTTGTATGGGTCTGTTTCTTTTTTGCAAGGGCTGTAGTTGGAGAGGCTGTTAAGATTGTAATGTCAGTGCTTTGTGTAGTCTGTAGGATGTGGGTTCTTTGTGTAGTCTGTAGGATGTGGGTTCTTTGTGTAGACTATAGGTTGCTACCTTTGTTAACTGGATATAACCACTGAATATGGCACATGGACTTGCTGGGTCATTCTCTGGCCTGTTTTCATTGGCACACTTCTATGTTTCTGTTATTCAGATGGTTGTTACACATGTTAATAATGCAGCAATAAGGTGTATATTTTGTGTCTATACTTTCAATAGTTTGTGAATAGGTTGGTTACTATACTGTAGTAAAGCTGTGTAGTTTCATCAGTAGCATATATAATTAATGTCAGATATGGGGAAGCATCTGATATTTCTTCCTACAGAAAAAAGTCCCAACCATGTAATATTTGTCTGTCTGTCTATTCCCAACCATGTAATATCTGTCTGTCTGTCTATTCCCAACCATGTAATATCTGTCTGTCTGTCTATCTGTCTATCAGGATGGCTAATGAGATACAATATCCCGTTTGCAATGACAGCCTCTTGGTACGGCAGAGTAGGATACAAAATGTGCACAGCTTGCAGTGCAGAACTATAGCATACACAAGTGTAAGTTCCCAAATGACACATACACCCAAGTTATTTACAGTACAAGATAGTATGCAGCAATAGTAAAACTCAGTTACTCATACAGCATCTAGGGGGTGGCAGTCACTAGTGTTGAGGGCTGCCTGTTTATATACACGGGCACTATTGAAATCTGAAGGGCCAGAGTGCTACTATTTTGTATAAATTAGTAAATACTTGGGTGACTCCAAATGGAGTTCAGAAGCCAGTCCAGTGATGCGGCAGTAGCGCTACCGCCCACCACGCTGGCACCTCAGGATCAGGAGTGAACTCAGGTTGTTGGGGGCTAGCTGGAGGGGAGAGGATCAAGCATCTGAAGGACTGCTCTCCTCTCCCGGGGTGGGTGGATTGCTGGCTCCGCCGTATGACTGCTGCCAGGTGGAGGCCTGGTGGTAGTACAGGACAGGTGCGGCAAAAGGAGAGGGGGACCTATGGGACCCTGCAACACATACGTCTCCACAAGTTTGTGTTGATGTGCACACCCCAGCACTGGGTGGGAGTGAAACTGGTGGAAAATGACTCCAAGGCAAGGCATGAATGAGGCTCTGCACGCTGTCCTCAACATGCTCCATCACCAGGACTTGCAGGACGTTGCTGAATGTGCCTCTTGTGGGGGCTGCGATGGCCCTCCCCTCCTGATCCCACCATGAGGGGAAATTCGTAGTGGTACACTGGACCTCAGGTAAGCCCGGGGAGATGAAAGATGGTGGGGGATGGCAGGAATTGGGCTGGAGGAAGCCAAGTCCACCTCGGCCAAGTGGATAAAAACCTATGTGGAAAAAGAATAGAGTTCTGGTTGGAAGGCACTTACTGTACAGGAATTCTTGAACTGCTTAACTGGCTGGCAGACTTCAGAATGTGAGAAGGTTAGCAGTTTGCCAAAGAGCTGGGGGGGTAGGCTGTTCCATAAAAGAAGAGTCATGAAAAGTTCTGCTATTGCTACATATTTTTATTCATTTCAGGTACATCCACTTAATTGTAATTAAGAGAGATCAGCCTTTATTTTACGATGAGGTAATTCCACAGGAAAGCTCACTAAGTGACACTGAACTCATATATGTACACATTTTGTCTCTATTTCTAAGAGCATCCTAGGTTATAAGTATGCATTATCCTGAACGCTGCCATCTGTAGAAGCTGGGACACTGTTTTAGGTCTGTTGCTCTGTTGGGCGCATCTGAATGTCTCCAAGCTGAAAGAGAAAGCAGCTAAATTAATGCACAGTTTGCACCAAAACAAGAAGAAAAATATAATTCTTGGTTTTCTGAGGTTAGAATAGAGCAACAAGTTATTTCATGTTTTCTCTCTCATAAAAAGCATGATTCACACTATTTTTAAATCACTCCAAACCCTAAAGAAATATCCGCTAAGGCTGGGTGTAAGCTGAATGGCCCTATAGAACACAATTATCCTTTTGGTCAGAATCTTAAACTGAGTCAGTCAAGTTTTTTTCTTAATTTGTAAAAGAATAAAGATTATTTGTTAAAGCATCTAGCAATGCTTCTGGTCTTCACTTTAGGACACAGTTTGTCAAATCGAATGTCACTGTGCGATGCAAAAACAAAATTATTTTTCAAAAGTAACTATGTAAGATAAAGCGGTTTCATGGAATGTTTTTGATACCAGTAATCAGTTAGAAAAATAGGTCAGGTTATCAATGAACTGAAGGAAAGTAAATGAAATGGGATTGCAGGGATTTATTTTAACTCTAAAAATTGATTAGCGTTTTACTCATAAAAGTGCTAAATCTTTGTGAAAATGCATAGTTCTTGCCTCACTGTGTTTAACAAGCACAGCACTTCTAGAAAATATATATAAATATTTTCTGTACAGTTAGTATAGTCCCAAGAAAAAAAAACTGCTAGTCAATTATTTAAAACCCTGGATTGTGAGGCTGTCCTAGTGGTGTAGCAGCAGCCCACTGCACTGCCACCTGGGAGACCGTGGTTCAGGTGTGTTCATGGATTTCCCCCCACTGGAGCCAGCTGGGGACCAGACATGTCACAGATATAAGGGACTCAGTTCTTGGGGTGGGAGGAGTCAAGGCACCAAGCATTCACACACACACACCCCTTTCTGGACAATTATAGAGTGATATGTTTCTTGCCTGTAAAGGCCACCACTCACCCCATTCTCCAAGCCAGGTGAAGGGTGAGGCCCTAGCAAATTCAAGCATTGGTGGGGGGGACCATAAGTGGGATGGATAGGGCTATTAAATAGAGGGAGGTATGGGGGACAATAAGAGGGAAGGACGGGGCTATTAAAAGGAGGCACAGGGGACCATAAGAGGTGGGGTATGGGGGACCAGAAGACGGAGGGATGGAGACCATAAGAAGAAGGGATGGGGGACCATAAAAAGAAAGACTGGGGACTAGAAGTGGCTGGGATGTGGGGTACTGTAAGAGGAGGGACGGGGCCATTAAAGAGAGGGAGCTATAGGATAAGAGGGAGTGATGGATGACCATAAGAGAAAGGGATGGGGGAACATAAGAGGGAGGGAGGGATGGGAAAACTATAAGAGGGAGGGATGGGGGTAACTATAAGAGGCAGGGATGGGGGACCAAAGGAGGGAGGGATGGGGACAATAAAATAGAGGGATGAGGGACCACAGGACGAAGCAATGGAGAACTATAATAGGAATGTGGTGGGGGGAACCATAAAATGGAGGGATGTGGGGGAACCATAAGAGGAAAGGATGTGAGGGGACCATAACAGGGAAGATGAGGGACCACAAGATGGGGGACAGAGAGCCATAAGAGGGAAGGATGAGGGTGGCCACAAGAGGGAGGGATGGGGAAATCATAAGAAGAAAGGTTGTGGGGGGGCACGGGAGGGATGGGAGACCATAAGGAGGAGTGATGGGGACCTTAAGAGGAAGCTGGCGCGAGGGGACCACAAGAGGAAGGAATAGGGGCCATAAGAGGCAGGGTGGGGAGCATAAGATGGAGGCATGGAGGCTACAAGAGGAAAGGATGGTCGGACTATAACAGGCAGGGATGGGGGAGCATTAGAAGGAGGGATGGGGACCACAACAGGCAGGTATGGGGGGACCATTAAAGAGAAGGATGGGGGACTATAAGAGGGAGGGATGGGGGACTGCAAGAGGGAGGGATGGAGGGACCATTAAAGGAAGGGATAGGGGGACAATTGGAGGGCGGACAAAGGGCCATAAAATGGAGAAAATTAGTGAAAAAGAGTTTTAAAAAATGGAAACTGGTGCTTGGGAAATCCTATACAGACACGATTTCCTTTTTGGGAATTGAAAATTCAGCTAAGTGGCAGTGTTCTCTTAACAGATCATGCTGTTCATAAAAGAAGAGCAGTGCTATTTGTGATGCAGCAAGCAGCATCTAGGCTGTTTCATTGAATTGTGCTATTACAGGCTTAAAGTAACTTTGGTAAAATAATTTAGTTTTACTTTAGTTATATTCTGAGGGTCAGTGTCAGCATGCCAGCTTGGGGGGAGGGGGTAGAATAAGCATGGATAAGCATCCCAGGGACAGATCTCCTCCTCCAGGGGGCTCAGCCTACGAGTGACTCCCAGCAGAGGCTGACAGTACACCAGCTAGGAACACATGGTGGACATCTGCAGGTTGTGCGTGGCAGCATGTATGACTGCACACTGATATCGATGCACACCAACACCTCCAGGGGCAATCTACATCAGCAAAAACCCTTCTTGGATGTGCAGCATTAAGCCAGGCTCAGACTCTCTCACTGGCCTGAATGACACCCTTCCAGCTCATCAGGGATCAAAGGTAGATCTCGATTCCTCCTACAACCCACTGAGGAGCCCAGTCATGAGGTGTAAGTCATGGGCATCCCCATGTGGTGGCCAGGGAAAGATGCAGGGTTGGAGGGGGGTCTTGGTGACATGGTCAGAATATGGGGTACATCCCAGACAGACAAGAAAAGATAAACAGAACGAAAACAAAAATAGTGTGGTTAATATCAAATTACATATTGGGTTACATAGGCAGTAATACAGAACAAGGTGTAGTTTCATTAGAAGTTATAAGCACTCCTCCAGTGGGTGCTGAGACAATGCATTCTCCTCAGTACACCCTGGAGAAGTGCCATTATCTCCCAATGAATGCAGCATCCTGGAGTGTGTTATTGCACTTATTAAATGGACTGGTATTAAAGGTATTGGCTTAGCACATGCTGTGCCAGAATAGGTGTCAGCGTGGCTCAGTTGGTAGCACATCCGCCTCTGGACCAGAAGGTTGTGGGTTCTCGTCCCACACCGGGGTGGACTTGCACCTAAAAATCGCTGGCATCCGAGTGCAGTATTGGGGAGTGCTGGAGTGTGCCGTCCTTTGGATGAGATGTTAAACCGAGGTTCCCTTCTGCCGGTCCTGGTGGGTGTCCAGGTGGAAGTAAAATAACCCAGGGTACTCTTCGTAAAGAGCAGGGGACATTCCCAGTGTCCTGGCCAACATTCCTCTTCCCATAAACTGGTTCATGCAATTATTCAGGCTGTGTATGGGAGATGATGTGCGATATGGCCGCCACCACACATTCAGTCACTTCACTACCAGTCTAGCATTGCTTGTAAAGCACTTTGGGATACTGTGTATGAAAAGTGCTATATAAATGCTGATTCTTCTTCATAACATAAGTTTTATCATTTAATATTCCCCTGTGTTATATGGTGTCGGTCAAATTTTTTTTCTTTTTATAACATGTCTCGTAACTTGTTTTAACATGGAATAATTCTGCCCCCACCTTCACCCCCGCAATTGGAGTCCATGGAGAACAAGAGACTGACTAGCTGGAACTGGTACCTTTGTTCAGAAAACTGTGCTGGAGGAAGGCAGGTTTCAAGCTAATGGGAGGCCAGCTGAAAGCCCAGCAATTTGGGTTTAAATAGAACTGTGGTAGAAAACAGCAGAACAAAAGCCTCAGGGCTAGCTCTCGTCACAGGGCGTTGGTGCCGGCGATGTCTCCAGGGACAGGCCAGGAATTAAACTGTTTTTTTTTTCCTAATGTGGGGGTGGGGGGAGAGAGACTTCCCCAGCTAAGAAACTCGGCAGTTTTTTTTTTTCCAAGTGAAACATAGCAAGCCGGTTGTTTCATTGGAATTTTTGAAATAAAACAGAGAGCCAGTTGGTCCTTCGCAGCCATGTGACAAAGGCCAGCCACTCACAGTAGGGAAATCAGAGGAAGCATTTTGGAAACTGCTTTGAAAAAGCCTAGGAGAGGCTTATGGAAATCAGCCTTGTATGTGATGCACAACTGATCAGATCGGACCCCTGTTTTGCATTCCATCACAAAACAGGTAACAAGGACACTTTATTTTTCTGGACTTTAACTTCAGCTACACTGGAACAACTTAAAACAATAAATTAGATTTTAGAAAAGTTAGTGTTCTGTTTTTGTATAATTGTCCAACTTTTATTTTCTTACATCTTGTAACAAAATCTTTAAAATGCTATTTTTATTTAAATTATATTATCTAATAGATATTAGTAAAGCCTTTTGGCATAATTTTTCAATACCTCTGAAACTGTCTATTGTGTGTGAGAGTTTGGGAGGGTTTTGTTCAAACAATACCATGCCTGATCTACGCTAAAAGGCCAGAACGCTACCAGGAAGGGACACAAGAAGGGACTCTGAGTGAAAGGGGGAGATACGTGAGGTCTTTTGAAGTGGTCTGTGGGGTTGGTATCCAGTGATATGGGTGAGTCAGAATGAGTGACTCAGTATGACCAACTGAATTTGTTCACCTGTTAGATGAGCAAATGTAAAAGCATAGCAAGGAGCGGTATGAGCTACACTTAAAGGGACAGAACGGCGAGTGAGGAAGAAAGCAAATGGTAGAGGTAGCTATAGGAAAGTAGCATATGGTATGTAGTTAGGCCAGGCACTTCCCAGCTGGCCGTTTGCTGCTGTGGACTGAGTCACTGCCTCCAGTGCAGGAGGTCCCTAGTTTGGACCTTGGTAGGTATATGTACATATTTTTCACAATGTGTGTGTTCCTGTACTTAATATGTTCTGTCTCCCATTCCCTACCTGATATTTTCTGTCCTGTACCCCAACCACCGAACTGTGCTCCATGGTGCCCTGTCGCGCCCCGAATAGCCCCTCCCGGTTGCCTCCTTACCCCAGTGTCAGCCTCCCCACCCTAGGTGTTATGATAAGAAAGGGGGCGTGGAGAAGCGATGCCAAGTCAAGTAAATGTCACTCCATAGCGTCTGTTGTGCTGGTCACTTATATTGTGGTCGCTGTACCGCACAGACGCCATTTGTGTTTTCGGCATTGTGCACGGGCTCATGTGTATGGCGCTATTACTTCTTCACTGTTATCACACATGGAACCTGGACACTTGAACCAGCCTCTGTATTTTTCTGGAAAAAGACACATATTGGGTGTATAGGGTGCCCCGAAGGCCTACACATGCCTGTGGCTTTTCTGGTTTGCTGCACAGTGGCTAAGAAGGTTCTTACCCAGGAATACAGACTCAAAACTATATCTGCACCCCTCACACAGTGATAGGAGACCCAAGGATCCTCTGGCGGACATTCAGTTGTAAATCCAGCGAGTGCCCTAGAAGGACAGGGGAGGGGTTTCCTGACCCACACCACCACAGGTTGCACTTACGGGAGTTTGCTGTGAGCCCAGTGAACCCAGCCCCACAAGAGTAGGCCTGTGACACATGCAGCACCACGTATTCATGAGTGCATATAGGAATGGCAAGTTATTTGGTTGTCCAATCAGAGAGCAGTACATGAAGAGGCCATCTTGGCCAGATAGATAGACAGACACAGAGATAGAAATGCACACATATACAATATAAACTGAATTGTTTCTAGAAACAAAGATGTTGTGGGGGCAACTGTAACTCTTCATGTATGAAGGAAATTTCCGACACCTTTATCTTACCTGTACGTATGCAGGCACACTCAGGACATACAGGACTGTATTTGCTATATCAACAGCCTCCATACACTGTAAAAACATCAAGCAGAGTCACCTTTATACAGCTCTAATAAACACATATTGTATTACCATATTTATGATGGAGTAACTGCATATTTCTTGTCTTCAAACATCACAGTGCTATGCCAGCAAACTTGAGTTGATATCCTCAGCCAAAATCACTGACATGGGATGGCTGGAAGAGGTTGGGGTATTCCAGAGGATGTGGTCTTCCTCCTCCAGGGTGGCTAATCCTGGAAGTCAAACAGTATCAAAAAGGCAGGGCAACTGGCTGATGACACCCACTGTGCCCCACCTCCTCATTTGGTTGATCTGGAGCCTTAGGACCCACCTGCCGCCTCCTCCTCCTCCTCCTCCCACTACCACTCTAGGTATTGGGTGACAGAGAGGCCCCACTAGAGAGAAGGAAACCTCTGTGGACATGGTGGTCTGAAATCAAGCATCAGGCAATGTTCAGGTTAGGGGTCGCTCCTCTGGTCATGGAAGGATAAGGGAAGGCCAAGAAGTGCCCATAAGGTAAGGTACAAAAATAAGAGTTTGACAATGTTACATTTGTAAAATTATGAAAGTTAGTATGTTGTCACAAGATTTCATAAATTCTGGAAAGTCTGGAACAGCAGAGGTGGAAAAACTCTCCAACGTACTTAAAATGTACACCATTGTCAGTACATGCCGTACGTATCCACCCCCAACCCGCCTCACTGCAAAAATGGTGGCTAACATTCTCTAGGCACCTCAACATTAAAAAAGGCAAACATTATGCCACCTGCAAGGGAAGCATCTAGAAAAAAAGTCTTCTGCCACCCACCTGGGACTCATCGATGTGTAGACAGAGAACAAAATGCACATGATATGGAACATAATCTGCTGTTCCAAATTTAAGAATTCACAACTTTTAGCTGTGAATGCTTAGTGAATATTGTACTGTACCATAGAACTCTACAGCCATAAATTCCTAAGCTACAAGTCTATGTGAATTTAAAACGCTGCAATTTAACTTTTCACTGATAAACCAAAGCCACTGGTTTTAACACTGTCTAACAAAAATATATAACTTCATTTGTTCCCTGATAAAGTTAGTATGATGACACCAAGAATCACTGACCTCACAAAGTCAGCAAATAGTGGTACTAAGGGCATGATCCACAAAGATGACCCAGATGTGCACCAAAAGGCACATATTTGGGCTGCATGCCACACTGGCCCAAGGGGAGGGCGGTGGATGTGGCCTATCTGGACTTCAGTAAGGCCTTCAACAATACAGAAGGCTGTTAAAGAAACTTAGCAGCCTAGGCGTGGGTGAGAAGGTGGTGTGCTGGGTATCCAACTGGTTGAAAGACAGGAGGCAGAGGATGGTGCTAAACGATGCCACATGGAGGACGGGAGAGTGATCAGTGGAGTTCCACAGGGATTGGTACTGGGCCCTGTCCTCTTCAATGTCTTCGTAAGTGACATTGCTGAGGAACTGGAGGGGAAGGTGTGCCTCTTTGCAGATGACACAAAAATCTGCAACAGGGTGGATACCCAAGAAGGGGTGGAAAGAATGCAAAGGGATCTGGGGAAACTAGAGGAGTGGTCTAGGGTGTGGAAGCTGAGTTTCAATGCTAAAAAGTGCAAAGTCATGCACCTGGAGTGGGGTAACTCGAAGACTGTGTATAAGATGGGAGGCAGGTACCCACAGTTACCACGCAAGACAGGGACCTTGAGGAGATCTTATCTGATGATCTCAAGGTAGCAGGGCAGTGTGATAGGGCAGCAGGCAAGGTGAGCTGGATGCTGAGATGAACAGGGAAGGAGATTTCCAGCAGGTTAAGGGAGGTGGAGTTGCCTCTGTATCACTCACTGGCGAGAGCCCACCTGGAGTACTGTGTCCAGTTCTGGAGGCCACACTGCTGGAAGAACATCAATAGGGCGGAGGCAGTCCAGAGGAGGGCTACTAAAATGGTGTGGGGTTTGCATGAGAATCCATACGAGGAGAGGCTAGTGGGAACTCAGCATGTACTGTACTCCCTGGAAGAGAGGAGAGTGAGAGGGACATGACTGAGACCTACAAGCATCTCATGGGGTGAACAAAGTGCAGGGGGGGCTCTTTCGAAGCAGGAGGAGGAGCAACAGTACACAGGGGCATGCTATGAAACTTTAAAGGGGGGGAGCGAGATGCGATGAAATACTTTTTCACTGACAGGGTGGTAGATGACTGAACAGCCTGCAAGAAGATGTGGTAGGGGCGAAGGCAGTGGGGAGCTTCAAACATGCATGGGATAGACACAGAGGTATTATAAGTAGAGGTAAGGGGGCAGGAAGGGAGGGACACCTGTGACCAAGTAGGGTCCAAGGTGTAGTGCAAGGCAGGGACAATAGGGCAGACTAGTTGGGACTAATAGTCCTTTTCTGCTGACAAATTCTATGCTTCTATGTTTTATCCACGACCCTCAGTAATAGTGATCCACACAGGGAAATGAGCACCGCTGGGCTATGGGTGTGTCTGCAGCTGGATCATGGCCATATGCCCAGTTTGGCATGAGAGAAGATCCCCTGGTCAGTACAAAGTAGGGGACTGTGGGATACATTTAAAAAAAATCTGTTTTACATTTTGTTTTAAGACCTCCAGCCCTCTATGCCAGTTTGGTAAGCTGGGGGAAACAGGACATGAAGTTTCCCAGGAAGGTCTGAGAATGTCCACAAGGGACTGCCGAGGGTGGGCAGCAGTTACTACAGTATCGCCCCTCACATACATTGCTGTCTCCGAGGCCCATCTCTGGCGCAGATTCACTTTAAAAAAAATAATGCATAAGCACTTCCAAGCCTGACCCACCCACCCACACAGTAGTGCATATTGTAACAGACCTCCACAGGAAGTGCATTGGGGATTGTGCATATTTGGAGGTCACCACTTTTGCAAAGCGTTACCCCTGCGCACCCACAGCCTTCCTAGGCAGATGTGGAGAGCCTTCCGTGCCCTTTGTGGATCTGGATAGTATTGTGCAAGTTGTTAGGTAACTTTAGTTAGCTGCCATCTTAACAAGGCCACACTGGAAAGAATACTTGTGTCTTGATTGTGAATCACTGTACCAGTTTTGATGAATAACAAATACACTGCTACTTGTGCTGAAAACACTTGGCTTGGCCAGCCCAGTGGTCCTAAGGGCTGAGGTGCTAGATGCCTTATCTCGTGCTGTGACCCGGGTTCAGGAATGACTTTGGGTTGCCAGGGAGCCAGCACCGGAGGAGGTCGGAACAAGATTGAGCTGCCATTGGCAGCCTCCTCCCGGGTGGCTGTCCGCTCCCCTTAGTTCCGCTCCCACTGGGTAGAGGTCTAGTGGGAAATGTAGGTGGGGGGAGTGGTGGCGAATGTCAGGGGTGGGGCAGAAGTGGCCGAGCTGACATCCGGCGTGCACATGTGTCTCCACGTGCACATACGTGTCTGCCGGGATCCCAGGTCTGGGGCGCAAACAGGGGGGAAAAAACATAAATTATATACAGAAAAATGAAGAAAACACTTGTCTA
The DNA here is from genome assembly GCA_016271365.2 of Neoceratodus forsteri. Lineage (NCBI taxonomy): Eukaryota > Metazoa > Chordata > Ceratodontiformes > Ceratodontidae > Neoceratodus > Neoceratodus forsteri. The sequence goes on from JADMNL010000030.1 coordinate 94,394,433, forward strand.
ACCCCTACAGTACTGACAAAAGTACTGACCCTGTGGCTGTGCAAAGTGAAGAAAAACATTTACAACTCTCCAGTAAGCTATCACACACTGTGGAGCTTATTCTTGATTATTTGATCTTCTAAATAGAAACATTTTTTTTTTTTATTTGACAACATAATGTAAGAAGTCAGACCTCCTCTAGTCAGGTTTATCACATTTCTATATCATATTTGGTTTTATGGTGTACCTTAATATCATTGCTGAGACCACTCTTAGTGGTCTCACGCACATTCTTAGGGTACGAGAACAGTGTACCAAAGGGGAGTGGTTCTGATACCCTTAGGTGGTAAGTGAGACCAGAGCAGTCTCAGTGCTGTAATAATCTATTGTGGATTGAGATTGTTCAATAATATATTACAAATGTTAAGAAAGGTTTCCACAAATGTGCCAGTTTCCAGGGCAGCTGCATGTGAGACATTCTTTACACAATAACAGTGTCTCATACGCAGAGGACGAGTGCTCAGATTGGTTGGGAGCACTCCCTCGATCTAGAATATGATCTTTAATCATAGCATTGCTGTTTTCCAGGAGATGTTACCTTGTAAGCACTGTACTGGCTTGCCGCCTGATGTGGATCCTCACTGTATGTTATAAATGCAAACTCTGTCTCAACCATACCTGGTGAGATGCTCTAGAAGGAATTAAAACATAGTTGTCATACCTTCATTGCTACATATAGTATCTCTGAGAAATACTTAGAATGTGAAAGTACACACTAGAGTAAACAAGGAACTGAGAAATAAGCTCCAGAATTCTTGTTACTTCTTAAGCAGCTATAAAACTGAAACCCAGTAGGAAAGGTAAACTGATTATACAAATGCAGTCATACTGCGACACTTTACAATCATATTCAGCAGCTTCCTATGGTCCTTTTTTTTTTTTTTTTTTTTTTTGATTGTTTGTTTTTTGGTTTTAATAAAACAAAATAAATAAAAACTAGTGCGTCTGTCATGACCTGAATGTCACTACCTGCTGGCAAGCAGATCAGTCATTTTGGGAGCGTCTGATCTCTTGGATTTAAACTGAGTCAAATGGTCAAAGAAAAGTTGCTTGTCAAGGCAGCTCCAGCAGCTGAGGAGTTGCCTTGCCTTGACATGGCTCTGGACTTGATTATTTGATTCCAGCTGAATCCATGAGACCAAAGGCACCTGATGAAGGGAGCCGTGTGACCCCATAAGCTTGTGTACTGTAATACCTATGTATAATATCAATGTTGGTCCAACAAAAGGTAGCACGTAATCCATGAGACCAAAGACTTCTTGAAATTACACACGATATTTGCCTTTGTGGGTGGGTGAAACATCTAAGTAGTAACATATGACAGGGTGTGCATTAAGCAATATCGACACACACCCTGGGTACACAGTGAGGTACAAGGCCACAGTTCAGGTGCCTTCAACACATCAAGGAAGTATGGCGAATTTAGCTTAAGAGTGCTGGGACAGGTCCTCTTTAATGTCTTTATAAGTGACATTGCAGAGGAGCTGGAAGGGAAGGTCTGTGTTTGCAGATGACACCAAAATTTGCAACAGGGTGGACACTCCAGGGGAGATGGAAAGGATGAGCAGAGACCTGAGGAAATTAGAGGAGTGGAAAAGAGTATGGCTGCTGGGTTTCAGTGTGAAAAAGTGTTAAATAATTCACTTGGGGTACAGAAACCCAGGGGCGGAGTACAAAATGGGTGGAGTGGTATTGACGACCACCAAGCAGGAAAGAGACCCCGGGGTCACAATATTGGATGACCTAAAGGTAGTGAGGCATTGCGACAAGGTAGAAGGGAGGGTGAGTGGGATGCTGGGGTATCACCAGCAGAGAGGAAGGTGGTGTTGCCTCTGTATAGATTGCTGACAAGACCCTACCTAGAGTACTGTGTCTAGTCTGGAGACCACATCTCTGGAAGAACAAAAGCAGAGTGGAGGCAGTCCAAAGGACAGCAACTTAAATGGTGCAGGATCTGCATCAAAAGCCCTACAAGGACAGACTAAAGGACCTCAATATGTGAACCCTGGAACAGAGAAGGGAGGGGGTTATATGATAGAGACCTTTAAATACCTCACAGAGGTAAATAAGGTATAGGACAGGAGTATTTTTCAGAAGAAAAGGTGCTCAAGAACAAGGGGACAGGCTATGAAGCTGGAGGGGGGTAGATTCAGGAGAGATGTGAGGTATTAACATCTTCACAGAAAGAGTGGTGGATTCCTGGAACGGCCTTCCAGCAAAGGTGGTGGGGGTGAAAACTGTGGTGGGATTCAATAATGCATGGGATAAGCACAACAGAATCATAGTGGAAAGGAAGGGGGAGACAGAGAAAGAGCTGTAGATTGGGCACAGTGTGCAGTAATAGTGTAGGTAGCAAGAAATTAGCAGACTGGATGGGCCAAGTGGTCCTTATCTGTAGTCAAATTCTGTTTCTGTGTTTGAGTGGACTTAAATACTACCTTTCTACCATGGCTTCTCTGTAGTCTTTGTATACATGATGCTGAGCTGAATATTTATTATATGAATGTTTTACGTAAATGAATTAAATACATTTTCTGAGCTGCTGTACTTTTAATGCATTTTGTAAGGTGCCCCGAGCCTGGGGGCTGGGCACCAAATACATAAAAATACTACTATTATTACTAAAATACAACTTCTGTTGCCAGCCTGGTTGTGCTGAGGGCAGAGGCACTGGACATCTTACCTCATGCTATGCTGATGACCCGTGTTCAGATGTAAGCATGGGCTGCCAGGGGTCAGCAGGGGAGGAGAAGGATCGAGCATCCAGTGGACTGCTCTCCTTGTCTGGGAAGGGGGGTACCAGCAGTCGGCATTCCACTGGCCTCTGGCGGCTGGGGGGCAGTGCACAGACCCTGCAGAAAGGGGAGGAGATGGGGCAGACACCTGGAGGAGCACGTGTGGACATGTGCGCTCTCTCTCCATAGGCGTCATTGCACGCCCCACCTTCCAAAGGGGAGAAAAGCAGAAAATGGTCCTAGTCACATGGCATGAAGCTGTCCCTCGCAGGTGCCGCCTCTGAGAATGCACCTCTCTGGCTGGATCTGTGTTGGGTGGGATGAGACGCTCCCCACCACCCTGCCACGAAGGGTAAGCCATAGGGGCTCAAGGGAGGGGTCTGATCCTTGGTGGATGGCACTGGGGGGGGGGGCGGTGGATAGGGTGAAGGAGTGCCAGCCAGGACGAGGAAGAAATACCAGACGTAAAAACAAAATACAGCTTCTACAGCAAAATGGCTTACAGATTCAATTTAGTTCTCCTTTAAACATACTATATTCATTCTTTTCTTTCTTGGTCCTGTCTACTTTTATTACACCATGCATCTAATTTTTGCCTTTAGTTTGTGCCACTTAATATTTTGAGCTCAGTCTCTTTCTTGCCTATGACTTACAGCACCAAATGGACAGTTAGGATTTGGCCAAAACCAGAATGCCCCCAAATCCCCAAACTGAAGATCTCCAAGAAGGGACCCACTCTGGCAGAAGCATTAAATAAGAGGGACATTCTGTTAGGGGTATTAACTACAGTGGGAAACATTCAGTTTAGGAGGCACTTACCATTCCAGATTTGGGGTGCATTTCACTTTCAGGGGTGTAACAGATTTTAGAATACACACTGAATCCAGAACAGTGCCCACTGAACTGAATGCTTCTGTCAGAATGCCGCCGCCCCCCCCCCGGTAGTAACTAGCCCTGCCAGAATGCCCCTACAGTAATTGCCCCAGACGTTTGGTAGCATTTTGGTTCTGGGTGCTTTCCTGTTTTCACATCCACCCCAGGACAATTTGCCCCATTCAGAACCCTAGAGCAGGGTAGAAACCAAAACAAAAGGTCACTGGGGTTGCTTGTGCATTGTGGCCCCCTGGGCCATATGATAAGTACCACTGGTTTGTAAGTTAATACCACTGCTTAGACCACTCTTACATTTATAAGTGTGGTCTCACACCCATTCTTAGGGTATGAGAACTGCGAATTAAAGGTGAGTGGTTCCGATACCCTCAGGATATAAGAGACCACTCTCATAACCGTAAGTGTGGCCTCAGCAGCAGTATAAATACATTATGAATTGAGATCATTGATATTTAAAATACCTTCCACAAACATGTCTGTTTCAAAGGCAACTGCATATGAGACACTTCATAGAATAAGAATGTCTCACAAGCTTACCCTACCCTAGCTAAATTACAAGAATACCTTGTCTTCTTTCCAGCTTATCTCATTTCTAACGGACACCTCCTACTTCACCCCTTTCCAATCTGGCTTCAGAAAATCACTCCACTGCTACCTCCCTACTTTGATTCACTGACTCTGACCTTACCAGGATGGACAATGGCCAAATCACCTCAGCCATCTTTGTTGACCTCACCAAGGCTTTTGACACTGTTTCCCACTCCCTCCTCCCTGACTCTCTTTCAACAGCTGGCCTATCTCCTTCAGCCACTAGCTGGTTCAAGGCCTACCTCACTGGTAGAACCCAATCAGTCAGATTCACTGATGTCATTCCCCTCCCCACCTGATTAATAATGGAGTCCCTCATGGCTCAGTGCTAGGGCTCCTATTATTCTCCATCTTACTAAATGACCTTCCATCTGTCTGCTCCTCTGTCACTGCCATACACATGCATGATGATGATATGATCCTGTATGCATCTGGCTCTTGCCCAGCTGAGGTTATATCCAACCTGCAGCAACTTTGACAAGGTTCAGCTCTGGTTTGCTAACCATGAACTTTTTCTCAATGCCAAGACTGTCTCCATGACCTTTGGCACAAGGCAGAGACTCTCTAGGCCTTCCTGCCTGCCCACTTTCCATGCCCTTGATGGGACTTCACTTGAGCACACATCCTCCTTCAGGTACCTAGGAGTGTGGTTGGACCAACACCTAAACTCCAGACATATTGATGCCATCCAAAAAAAAAATTGTGCCCCATGCTTGGTGCCCTGTTCAGGAACCATAGTTGTATCACCTCTACGGTTAGGCGTGAACTTGTTCAGAAGATGATCCTGCCCATCTTCGACTACTGTAATGTAGTCTACGGTGCTACTCCTAAGTTCTCCCTGGCAAGATTGAATACCCTCTTCAATTCCTTCTGCCGTTTTACCCTTGATGCTCCCTCTTGCACCCACCACTATGATCTCTATCATGCCCTATCCTTCCCCTCTCTCTTACAAACAGACAGCTCTCCCAATGCGCTAAATTCACCACCAAGCACTAGCTGGGTGAACTCCCTTCCTACCTCTCCCTCATTTATAACACCCCCACTCCCTCTCACTCCCTTAGATCATCCAACTCCTGTACTCTGACGGTCCCCCACAGAGCCACCCTCATCGGCCAATCCAGTTACTCTCACCGCATCCCAAAAATGTGGAATTCCCTTCCCCGCAAATTCAGCACTCATCCTCCTACTACTCCATCAGCGTTGCCCTTAAAAACTTCCTTGCACCTAGTTGTTTTTGCTACAACCCTCCCTAACTCCCCCCTCCAAGCACCTGACAAACCCTATTCCTCTTCAGTACCCATGCAATGCCCTTGCTGCAGCTCCACCCTCACCCACCTAAAAACCAGCATTCTTTCCCTTCCTCCAATTCCTTCCCTTCAGACCTTCCATTGTTCTCTTACTGTGATTTCTCAATCATCCAAAGTTGTACCAAGGGCCAGTCCCTACCCTATCCTTACACCATTAACCAAAGTCTTCCCTCCACTTCTCCACATCCTGAAGGGCTGGGATCCCGGCTTCTCTTCTCTCACACCTTCACCCTCTCTTCAGTTCTTCCCAAGCCTATTACCCCTCACTGCCTACAACCTGCTTCCCTCCTATTGTACTCTACCTCTCACTGCCATAACCTGCTCCCTTCCTGTCTTGCTTGACCCCTGCCTTGTGCAGACAGGGTCCTCAGCATACTGGAGGGGTCAGGCCCCAGCAGACCTTTTTCCTCCTACCTCTTCCTACGCCTCTTCTTTCCATCCCCCCTTCCACCCCACCCCCCACTTCTCTGCCTACTGACATACCTACCTCTCTCTCTCTCACCTTACCTTCTCCCCCTTACATAGCCCTAGCCTTAGCTGACTCCTAATCTCTAATGCACTTGTAGTTAACTTGCACTTCCGTTATACCTTAGCCAACCTGTTCTGCCTGTGCTTACTCCTCACTAACTTCCCTAGATCAAACTACAACAATTCTGTTCACCATATTCTAGCTACACAGTTATGTGTCATTTAGTGTATGCCTAAATGTTATTTTGTGTTGTTGTATCTCTCTAGTCCAAAAGTGTTGGCGTAGTATCTATCTAGTTCAAAACTGTTAGCATCCCACTATTTTGTTACTCCTGTACAGTCTGCTCAAATTACTTGAATCTAATCTACTGTAAATTTATATTGTGTACCAAATCTTTGTAAACTATCCTCATGTTCCCCTAGATCACACCAGGAGATGAGCAACTTGTTGCTCAGCGTGCCTTCTTGGTGAAACATTTCATTAAATAAATAAATAAATAAACAAGCAGAGGAAAGGAGTGCCCCGATTGGCTGGGAGCGCTCCCTCACTCTATAATCAAGACAAGAGTACACAAACTAGTTTTCTCTGCACAATTTCATGACTGTTTTCATGTAATTCTTGAGGTATCTTCCAATTTGCAGATAATTTAAACAATTAAAGTCTATACCGTTATACGAATAAGAGACTTTGCCTCTCTCAGCTCCTGGCAAGTTCCTTCGGTAAGGGCAGAGACACCAAACTTGGTTGCTGCATAGAAATGCTCATCCGAGTCAAAGAGAATCCTATGGCCACTCATGCTAATAAAATAAAATGCACATATAAAAAGTTAGGTACATCCTGCCAGGGCATGGGAAGAAAATTTTGTCAGAAAATGGAGAAAACAAAAATCTAGAAATGAGAATTACCTGAATCACTTAAGCATGATCTGCAACTGATTAAAAGGCAGCAAATTTCATTGTCTAATTTTGTAGATTAATGCAGTTGCAAACACATTAAGCAGCTTGATAGAAGATTGGCATGTGGATCAAGTTAGGGATGAAATGTTTTGACCAGGATTAAAGTTATTCAATATAAAACTAGAAGGTGAGGAAAACACAATGTATGGAGAAGAAGAATACTGTGGTTATAAAGGTTCTCACAACACTCAGCTGCACCTCTCCTGCTAGTGTTTCGGATTAAGTGAAATTTCTTTCTCATATGTCTTATGACTCCGTGTCCGGTGCTGAGAGCTCTGGGAGTAGACACTGTAAAACTAGCATTTGCCTTGCTTAGTGTCATCTTGCTGTTGCACTGTTTAACTCGTGTTACAATGGCACTCATATGAGGGATCATACTAAGGAAAGTCAGGGAGCTAGAAGGCAAGTTGCTGATTGTTGCTTCTATACAGTCTACTCTGAATAGTAACAGAGTCCCCCCCCACAATAAAAAAAGCCAGTCGGCTCTGTTCAGAAAATGGTGAATGCTAACTATGTCAATTGGGTTACTCGTGTGCTTGGAACCTGGATAGGTTCTGTTATTTTGAACACTCAGCACTATTTCCAGCAGCAAACTGGCAATGTACTTTAATTATATGATATCCATGAACAACATATCACAGCATATGTAGAACCTGTCAGACTGCAGTGATTATGCTCGATATTTGATTTTATAAGTTTTATTCCATTTTCATAGCTAGAGAATGGCATACATTGTAGTAGTGTGGTAAATGGCGGTATCGAGATCAGTCCTGTCTTCACAAAGAAAAAAAAACTAGCTGCAAAATAATCTCAGACTTTTGCCATGCTTGAATTTTTTTTAATTTTAGTGAGTATTAGATTCACAGCATATCAGGGCATGCAGAGTTTTTCTAGATGTGTGCTCAGTGAATGGCTATGAAAGTCTAACTGCCTGCCCGCTGCATGCAAATGACAGACTGGTCATAGTATGGCAACAGCAAGCTGTTTCTTTTCAGATTAGTTTTTATTTATGACTTGTTCACATTTTGGGAGCAAATATTAACGTGATGTGCTACCTGGAATATGCAAATATAATGGGCAGGGAATTATTCACAATTCAGCTATCGAGCTTTATGGCAACTAACATTTACTGTATTACTGAATACGTTTTGTGACAAAGTTTTGCTATCTGCCTGTTTTTGATTTTATGTGGGGTTTTTTTTTCCCTGTTGTATGATGGCACAACACCCAACTCGGGATTCAAACCTGTGACTCTCATCAATTAAACTAGCACATGACTGCAGTTATAAGAAATGTAATAAAAATGACTTTGGTGAAGTGGATTTTCTACAGTGGCATAAAACTGATTGCGATTACTACCAAATGAGAATCACAGCTGTCAGGAAGGCACTAGCAGCTTTCTATGGACTGTGTTTCTATACACATCAGTGTTAAAAAAACATTTAAAATAAAAACTAAAACAATTCTAGAAGACATTATTCCTTCAACTATCTGAGATTATCAGCTGTCAGCTTTTCAGTAAAGTTCCCTGACAATACTACCTTCCTACTCAAAACTATATCCAATTCCTGAATTATGAGAACTGGCATACAGAATTTATCTGTCACTGCCCAGAGTTGGACTGGACCACCAGGATACCTGGAAATTTCCAAGGAGGCCTCCTTAGTTGGGTACCTGGCCATTTTCTAAACTCTGCAGATCTTTTCAGTTATCAACTTTTTTTCTGAGTAAATGGGGTACCCATCTGATCTGCACTGTAGGTGAATGTAATATGCAACGCAGAGCTAGTGTATTAAATTGAAGTGCAATACAGAGATGAATGTGTCACCCTGGGCCCTCCACTAATGATTTTCCAGGTGGGCCCCCTATGCTCCAGTCCAACCCTTTAAAAAAAAAAAAAAAAAAAGTACATCAGTTCTATGGACAGATATAATTAGATCTGAATAAACATGTATTATTGTGCAGGCTTGTTATGACAGGTAAGCATATTCCTTTCAGGTGAAATACATCTGTTATTTCAGCTCAAATTTCTTATCTCAGCCACTAGAATTACAGTGACAGAACATGATGTGTAATATGTAAATTATCCCATGAATGTCACTTCCAGTGTGGCAGCTGAAATAGCTTTTCTCTGTGAATCAGTTGGCAAGTATTGGAGAAGCTGCAAAATGTTCATTAAATGACTGGTAAATATTTAAAACTAAGAAATAAATACGACACAGGAATAAATACACCAAGTGAGCGAGTGTAAGTAGATGCTGGTGAGCGTTCCCACAAAATTGAAATAAAACCCAAGTAAAATAAAAATGTCAGCTAGCCTGTACTAGCTGCTGTGTGCAAAATAAAAACTAAAATATGTTGGCCCCAAAACTTGCCCTCTCCACATATCTGTAGTCCCCTTAGCTTGCGGGGACTATGTCTCCCAGAGACACCGAGGGCTGCTGCCATGGCAACAGTGCACAAACAATCCCTGACAGCAAGCTGGCCTGGTGGTGCAGAGGGCTGAGGTGCTGGATGTCTCACCTCGTGGCACGCCGGCGACCTGGGTTCATGAGTGAGTCTGGGTCGTCAGAGGGCGGCATGGGGGGCAGGATGGAGTAGCCGTGAGCAGCTCTCTCTCCCGAGGAGGTGAGGTGGCATCCCTCGCTCAGCAAGCTACACCCTGGTGGAGGCCGAGGGGTTGCGCAAGTGAGGGTGCTGGTGATAGGCCAATGGGTTGGGCGGTGGAGGGCCGTTACCAGGGCTGTAAGGCGCATGCGTCCCTCCACACGCATGCATCCTTCTCCTCAGGTCCTCGGGAAAATAAGGGGAAAAAAAATGGAAAAAAGGCAGCTGGCGGCAGGATGGTGACTGACTCTCTGCAGGCACTACTCCCGGACTGGGTGTAAGGTAAGCCCCGGTAATCCTGGGAGACAGAGCTGGGGAAGTCAGTCAGATGGGAGCTGCACAGAGTGAGGAGAAACAAAGTAGTGATAAAAAAAAACCAAAAACAATCCCTGACAGCAAAATATAAGAGTTTTTGTTTAGGATTTTTTGTTTTAAACTCCCCTGCCCCCCTCCCCCACACACACATGAAGATTTGGGTACAGGTAAGTCAGCCACACAGTTTATGCCACAATTGTTTACCAGAATAGTTCCAGTTATGAACTCCTTGTATATCTGAGAGAAAACAAAACATTTAGAGAGAAATGAACATTTGCTACTACTGTATAAGACAAAGAACCTCAGCACAAAAGCACTTGAGGCAAGGGTTACCCAGGACGAGCATGGTCAACAAAGCCAGGTTTAAAAGAAATACAAAATAACATATACCCCAATAATGCAAAGCATGGGGGGTGTATACACAAATCAACACTCAAGCCAAATTCTTTGATGGTGATTTGCATTTACTTCCCATGTTGCTTTGTATTATTGAGGGATGTGTAATTTCATATATATTTGCAACTACAGTATTCTCCATGCATCATAACAGACGGTGGGGAGTACAGAATGACGCTTATTGAAGGTTCTTGCAAAATGCTTGCCAAAGTAACTATTTCTCTTGAACCTGGAACAGCACCATTCGGCACGACCTGCTAAATCA
>JADMNL010000030.1:94410000-94415000 GCA_016271365.2 Neoceratodus forsteri
ATGCCAGTAAGCTGTATAATAGCATAAATAGGGTTTTCAACTTTGGTGCATATCTCTGCCATTTTGGGAATTTTGGCACCAATTATCAACATGGGGTTATGGGACCCTTCCTCATGAATTCAGTCACTGTCATGGTGTTATTGGGTCCCAAAGGTGATTTTCTGCGGTCACTGCGGAGTCACCTTTTTGGGACCGATTACAAATGACAGTGCCACTGTTCATGAGGGCTCGCTCAAAAAGCCTATGTTGCAAATTTGGTGACAAAAATCAAAAAAATGGCTGTTTTATGGGTAAGGTTGCGCAGTTTCCAGCAAGCTCGTAACTTCGTGAATTTGTAATATTTTCACTCCAGATTTTCAACATTGCCATTTTCCCACACTTCCTTATGAATAATACAGCTGTCATTTTACATATCCTGGCTGAAAATGTGTTTTCGCATGTCCGGCCCAGAATAGCGCGGTTGCTGTGCAAAATCAGTTTTTGGGACAGTTTGACAAAATGACAGTGACACTGTTCATAAGCAGAGGTCCTAGAATGCCTATGTTGAAAATTTGGTGATGAAAGTCCATAAAATGACTGTGTTACAAGCATGTGTTGCGTAGTTTCCATGCACCCTTGTAACTTCGCAAATTTGCAATATTTTCATGCCAGATTTTCAACACTGGCATTTTTTCACACGTCCGAATGAACAGTACAGCTGTCATTTTTCACATCCTGCACAAAATGTGTTTTCGCACCTGTGGCGTACAATGGCGTGGTCACTGTGGGAGATCAACTTTTGGGACAGATTAAGAAAATCACAGTGCCACTGTTCATGAGGGGAGGTCCCAAAATACCTATGTTGAAAATGTGGTTTAAAAACCCCCCAAAACAATTGGGTTACAGGCGTGTGTTGCGCAGTTTCTATGCCTGCTCGTGACTTCATCAATTGTTGATATTTTCGCTCCAGATTTTCAACGTTGCCATTTTTTTACACCTCCTCATGAACAACACAGTTGTCATTTTTCACATCCTGCCCAAAATGTGTTTACATACCTGTGATGCTAAATGGCACAGTCGCTGTGCAAAATCACCTTTCGGCTAACAAACTGATACTGCTGCTCTTCATGAGGTGGGGTCACAAAAAGCCCATGTTGATAATTTGAAGCGAAAATACCAATACACGCCTACGGCATTAGGGTTTCCAACTGTTACACCCCACCCTGTAGAGACTGACAGGCATCAGGGGTGTGACTTGGGATCATCAGCTGTAATGCTCCTGCCATTCAACCCCCACCTCCACCCTGCAGCCACTGACAGGAATCGAGGTGTGCCTTGGAGTGTTCAGCCACAAAGTTCACCCCATTCTCCTATAATGCACCAACCTCAGCATATTTCCTTATGGAATGGGGTAAGTATAACGCCCAAGGACCCCAAAGCACACCATGACACTTGTCTGTGTCTACAGGGTAGGGTGAGGTAAAATGGCATGAGCGTTATAGCCGATGACCCAAAGGCACACCCCAACGCCTATCAGTCTCTGCAGGGTGGGTGTGGGGTTGGCGTCAGTTCAATACGTTACTGCCACTCCTATTATGCATCTCTAACTCCTGCACTATCAATGCCAATGCCAGCGAGACAACATTCGGCATTGAAAAATGCTTGTTTTCTTTTGTATACACGTCTGCTTTAGCACCACTCTGTTTGCCTCATTGGTTATAAGAGTGCCTGGAACATTTAGAAACAAACAATCCTAACTGGCCAACAATTATTATGATTTATAATGTACACTTCCATGTACTTTATTCCCCACATTATTTATAACAAATCTCAATTTAATCTTCCAATGTGATTCAGGATACATACAGGAGTATTTTGCATAACTATACAGCACAGGCCTTGTTAGAAACACAGAAACATAGAATCTGTTAGCAGAAAAGGACCCCTTGGCCCACCCAGGCTGCCCAGATGGTCCCTGCCTGGTCTGTCTCTGCAGACCCCAACTGGTCTCTGGCAACCCTCCCTCCTCCCTGTCTATTTACTAATATTCATCTATGTCTATCCCATGCAAGTTTGATGTCTGCTACTGTTTTCACCGCCACTACTATTGCTGGCAGTCTGTTCCAGGCATCCACCACTCTTTCAGTGAAGTAGTACTTTCATACATCCTTCCTATACTTCCCCCGTCCACTCTTTTTCCTTTGAAAGAGACTCCCCTCCTGCATCCTGTTCACCCCCCTGAGGTATTTGTGGATCTCTATCATGCCCCTTGTTGCTCTCCTCTCTCTTCCAGGGTGTACATGTTGAGATCCCTCAGTTTCTCTTCATACAGCTTCTGATGCAAACCCTGCAGCATTTTAGTTGCCCTCATCTGGACCCCCGCCACCTGTCTATGTCTTTTCTGCTGTGTAGCCTCTAGAACTGGACACAGTACTCCAGATGGGGTCTCAAAAGTGAGCAATACAGTGACAACACCACCTCCCTCCTCCTGCTGGAGATACCGCTTCCTATGCATCCCACTGGCCCTACCCACTGCCTTGTCACACTGTCCTGCCACTCTGAGGTCATCAAATATGATAACCCCATGGTCCTGTTCCTGTTTAGTGACTGCCAGTAGTTTCCCATCCTATACTCAGTTCCTGGTTTCCTATGCCCTAGGTGCATGATTTTTCACTTTTTGGCAATGCACTCCAACTGCCATGCTTCTCTACAGGTCAATTTTATTATTTATTTATTTATTTATTTATTTTAAATCAGTAACATCACCATAGTACCATATATTAACATAATATAAGATCAGAAGGGACACTATTTTTATTTCTCTTCACTCTGTTCATAAACGATCTGCACTTACACTGTGGGAGCAGCAGCATCATCCAATACGCAGATGATGCTGTCATTTACCGAGCCTCCCCCAATGTAAAAGAACTGGAGAATGCACTTCAAGAGGACATCCTTCAGATGGAGGATTGGCTCACTTTGAACAAAATGGTATTAACCCTTGCTGTGCCACTGACATGTATAGATGTCCTAAAAACATATGCGTTCCAAATCTTCTGGCAGCCTACAGGTTAAAACACCAGCAAAACCAAGGTGATGCTGTTCGGGCCCAAATCCCTGGGAACTGAACAGTCGATGCTCCTTCAGCTGCAGTCCAGAGGGGGAGAGATAAACTCGAGGTGGTTACCTCCACTAAATACCTTGGTCTAACCCTTGACCAAGGCTTCACTCTAAAAAATCATGTTGACCAACTCACGAAAGCCATCCATGTGAAACTCGGTATCCTCTATAGAATAAAGGACCAGATTATCCCTGAAGCCAGGGTAGCCATCACAACCAGCCCCTACTCCCCAAGCTCACCACGCGCCCCAGTTCTCCAAGTGTGGCCTCTACAGAACTTGGCAGGCTCCAGACCTTATACAACAAGATAGTCCGATTTGCCACATTGTCCCACCTAGGACTCACCTGCGAGGTCAAGCAAGGCTCAGGTGGCCCGTCACTGAGCTCACCCACCTCATCTACCCGACTCTCTGCCTTACATTTAAGCTACTGGGCCCTCACCTCCCCCTAGCCTCAAAGGGCTAGTCAGGGTTAAATCCAATCAGAGGAGTCTCCGCACCTCAGGACAAACTCTCCTCATGGTTCCCAAAACAAGGACTAAAGCTGGGTCCAGGTCCTTTGCATTCACAGCCCCTTCCAACTGGAACAACCTCCAACTAGAGGTACGGGAGGCAGGGTCTGGCCCCTGCTTCCGGTCTAAACTCAAAGCACACCTGCTCGACAGGAGTAATTGCCAATGCCTTAGGACCTGACCTCACGTCTCTGCCCCTCCCTCATAGGAAGGTGAGCTTTATTGTAACCCATACCTCCATCCCTCTAAGCCCTAAGGAAGGTATCTTGTTTCTTGGCAACTACTAGCCTTTATCTCTGCACTCCCTAGATCTACTTGATTTGTGCATGTAAATGTTTTATATATATCCAACTCTAGAGGTCCCACTGACTGTATGTTCCCCCACCACCTATCTGATTGTAACCCTATGAAGTCTTTCACTGTCAAACTTTATGTTATTTAACAATTTTGTACTGTTCTGTTTACCTGTATGTTATTTTTTACCCCCGGGTCGCCCCTGAAAGAGGGACCTCCGGGGCCCAGTGGGCCTACCCGGTCAACAAAATTCAATAAATAAATAAATATATATTTATTGGGAACTCGGAATTACAAACCTTTGAGCCAAGAGCTCGTTTACAAAGGATCCTTGTCAGCACTTGAGGAGATACATTTTGTTGCAACAGCATAATTACAGCAGACAAATTGACACTGGGGTTGTACTACTAACAGGGTTTACATAGGAAGGGGTAGCAAATACAGTTACAGTTTACACAAGTCAAGACATGTCTGAAGCAGCTGGTAGCATTGTCAATTTCCCAGTGGAGGTACGCAATGTGCAGCCATCTGGGAAGTTAAGTGCAGAGACAAATTGGGGTTTGGCAAGTGCAGGTAGGTGGGGGAGAAGAGGTCAGGAAAATGGGCTAGAGGTAGTGTGGGTGTACTGGACAGAGGACAGGCGGAGGGGAGGTAGTGAGAGGGTACTGGACAAAGGACAAGTGGGGGGAGTTGGTAGTGAGGGAGGGGGGTAGGCGCAACCTGGTCAGAGCAAGTGGGCAGTTGAGTGGTGGGCCAGATGCTAGGATTACGTTTGACACAGGCAGACCTGTCCACTGCCTGTGATGAGACTTATGGATTTCGTATTTTAATTGCCCTAGGTGTTGAAGGCCAGTGATTGTATGTGGAAGCTCGTTTAGCCAGGTGGGAACCCTTACCATGAAGGCAAGCCTCCCCAGGGCTGCTGTCCTGAAGGGAACAGCTAAAGCATGCCTGGAGACGCTTCTTGTGGCATGCTCACCTGGGGCAGGTCTAAATAACGCTTGCAGGGAGACAGGTGCCAGTCCCAGTAGGGCCTTCCTTCCTAGCAAGCAGGTCTGAAGCTTTATTCTATCCTGGAGGGGGAGCCACTTTGTCC